>OY759169.1:47606905-48206905 GCA_963662145.1 Sturmia bella
GCTAAATTGGGAAATATTGCTGAAGAAACGGCTACAATTGTCGTGAAATATATTTAACGAAAATAAAAAATTCCCGTGATAACATGGAAAGTTAATCAATAAGATTAAATATAGAGAGTAAGTAATGCAGAGCTCTGGTAGTAGCATGGCTATGCGTAGCTGCTTAAAAACAGTATGCAATTAATTATTAGCTGGGTTTGAAACGATTTGAGGGCCGATGAGCGTCGTGGTAGACGTGAAACAGCCGTGTTATTTTACTCAGTCAATAAAGAAGGCAATAAATGTCTTTAAAAATATTGATTACTATAAATTCATCACAAAAAATCTTTCTCAATCCTGAGGAAGTAAAAGCGAACTAGAGGCCGATAAAAGCAATTATACTTTTTGTGCTTTCATTAAAAATCACTAATTGTTCGTAGTGCTTAGATATTTGCTTAAACATCTTTTTTAAAAACTTACCTCAATTCTTTAAATAGAAACTAGACACATTAAAAAAAAAATTAAGTGGTTTCAAGCTAAAAATAAGGCATCCAAATTTAGATCCGAGAATGTAATAATGGTCAAACACTAAAGTCCGTTCTTTTTAGAAACAACTTAAATTTTAAAAAGTGTCGGTAATTTTTTTTTAACTGTAGTCAAAATTATAGTTGGCTTTAACTTGTACCAGCTTTAAATTGGTGCCGCATTATTTATCGAAAATGCCAAATTATTTATCATACAACCATTCACAAATTGAAGTAAAGTCCCATCTCTAATGAAATGACTCTCATAAATTGTGTATAAACATAAACACACACATATGCAAATGTAAGATTGTATTAGTAAGTAAACAAAAAACGTCCAAGCGAATTCAATAAAAGTCAAATTTTAATGCAAATTCTTATTAAATTTTAATTAAATTTACATTAAAAAGCTTTTACGTGTAAACGTGACATTTGTTTGAGCAAAGCTATTGCTAAATAAGTTAAGGACAACTTCTGCTGGTTTTAAGTTTAGATCAGACTTTTGCGCGTGAAGTCGGTTTTTTGCTTATCTAAAGTAGACATAAAGTTTACTTTTATTTAACAGTGACTTACAATTGCTTAAACCATACTTTTTCGATGCCTATAGTTCTGGACCAATATTTTTAGTAATTTTAGATTATTTATATTTGTGCATCTTTTAATTATTAAAACTTTATGTTTTTATTTCTATCGGTTCCCTATTCTATTATTTATTTAGCAAATTACTAACACTTTTCCTTGTTTCTTCTTTCTTTTCAGATTACACTTTTGTTTACCGCCCGTGGATACAAAACTACCCCTCACAATGACACCTACATATAAATACATATCGCAACATATGGCAATATAAACAAAAACAACAATTAAACAAATAAAAAATGTAAAAATTGACAAAGATTAACTTGAGTGAAGTGCAATTATGGAATTAATTATGTGCAAAACAACAAAAGACTGTTTGTTGCTGCTTGCAAAAATGTGCCAATTAAAATAATAACTTAACAGAACGTCAAAAGAAAGAGTAAATGCCATTTGCTTTTACACTTCGTAACGGAAGTAGAGCACCACAATCATGTGGTGCCAAGGCATTGCCATATAAAATGCTGCTGCAAATCATTTTCGCACAAAGTGATGCTGCAGCAGAATAACATGGCCATAAAACAAAATAAAATCACACAATGCGTTGAATATATTAAAATTTGGAAACATATCAAGTGGCGTAAAACAATTTGCAGTATATAGATAGATTAACAGGAGCAGAAGAACAGAAACATTTTAGTGAACTAAAAAAAAAAAAAAAAATAAACCTTTTAATATTTTAACAGTTTTAGCAACTTGTGTGTGCGTATACAAGCAGCAAGTGTTTAAGTTTAATTTTAAAGAACAACTCGATTTTAAATTCAGACTTTGTGATTTAAGCATTTTGAATTTATTTTTTACTCTTTTATTTTCGGAAAGAACATCTAAAGGACGTGTTGTACTTAAAAATAGATAAATAAATAAATAAATAAATAAAAAGACAAGTTCCAGGTGACTTGCAATTACTTAATTTAAGTGTAGGTGCCATATTTTACATATCTCCAGCTGCCACGCCCACATTTTCAAAGACTTAAACACATCTTATGCTTAGAAGCGCTTTCAAAAGAAGCTACCACCGATGATAATTAAATAAACACATTTTAACAAACTTCATACAACATTCTGAAATACAAAGAGCAAAAACTATGACAATATCAAAGAAAACTCAACTCTTAAATAACACAATTGAAACTGAATTTTTGGCTAAACCTCTAAAAAGCAACAAAACAATGGCTCTTTTGGAAAACGGCCTTAATAATAACAATAATAATAACAACAATATTTTGGCCAACGGTTGGAGTAAAGACACTGTTGACAACAATAGCAATAACATCAGCACCAGCCCTGACTGTATCTGGACGGCTACGAAGTTGCCTCCGGCATCCGCAATAAAAAATCGCCACAAATATGACAAACTATTGCCAAATACCACAAACAGTACAAGAGTAAATGAAACCAATGAAGCCCACAATAATGATGTTGTTTCTGCTAAAAATGAAAGAATTGATATTAATTCTACCAGCGAGAGTAGCGATAATGAGGGAGGTGGAGGTGGAGGCTGGAATACAATGACTTGGCAAGCGCAAACAAATTTAACAACTAAATTAACGCCATTAGCAACTTTATCAACGACCGCAACATCAACAGCAACACCAACACCAATCCAAATTCAACGGCTACAAGATCCAGCTTTAGCTGCAACAGCAACAGCAGTGGACGACTTTGAAAATGTCAAAATCAGCCGGCACATGATATACAAACATCCATATGAGCCCCATAAACTTAATGGTTATAGCAATACGGCAGCAACCCGAACAACAATGTATGCAAACAGCAACATTAATACAAGTACAAGTAGCTCTATAAGCAGTAGAGGATGTAGAAGTGGCCATGCCAGTGCAACCTCCAGTAGTTGTCATGATAGCGCACAAGAATTGATTAAACTCCCGCATAATGTCAAATCCGGCAAAAGGAATTGCAACAACAACAACGACAGCCTCAGCAGCAATAATAAAAACATGCATATTAATAAGGGCCAATATTTTGATAATGTACATAATAACGACTGTAACCAAAGTTCAGGCAGCAGCGCAATGCTTACGACTGTCACTGCCACTGCCGCTACTACAACTCCTACCACAATATACTCCTGCCACAATTTTTCAACATACTCAACGACATCACAGCCTACAGACTCTCTCCCTGCAACAAAATCATCCAGCTCAGCAGTTCAACCGGCCATTGCTACAACAATAAACACACAAACGTTACAGCAAAATTCAATAACATTTGGTGGCTTATTAAAACACCAGCAGCCCCAGCCACAGACGCCGCCACAGCCGCACCAGCAGCAACAACAGCACAAGCCTTCATTAGCATTGGCACAAATGGAAATGCCATTGCAGGCATTAGCGGCGGCAACGGCAACGGCAACGACAACCACTACCACTACCACATTATCTTCTAGTGGCAATAAAAGCAACTACGAAGTTGTGAAAAATGTAAATACTTTAAATAATACAAATGCCACAAATTTGTACAGCAACTCCAATTACCAACACCACCAGCCACCCCCAGCTTTGTTAAACACCAGCTCGAATTCCTCGTCAAATTCCTCTTTGTACAGTCACAATCATAATAACAATAGTAGTAGCAGTAGCAGTAATAGTAGTCAATATTTGCGCCAATCTCTTCTGCCAACCTCCGCTTCGTCAAGCTCAACAATGCCCCCACCACCGCCACCACCACCATCTTCAGCATCGGGTCCAAATTGTAATTGCTGCAGTAGTTTAATTGCTCGTTGCTGTTTTGGTTTGCCACATCTTAAAGCCATTAATGTGCGTCGTTGCGTTCTGGCTTTATTTGCCATAACGGTTGTAACCATATTCTATTACACGCACTACATGGATACGGGTGTATTTGTGGGGTAAGTACATCTTTGCTGCAGCATGTGCCTGCCAGCTACCAAAACTGCTGCCTCAACAGTCATTTCCATTTTCCGAAACCTAAATAATAATTGTTTTCCCAATAACAAAGTTAAATTTGCCTAAATAAGCTTAAATTGATTATGCGAACAAAAGAGTTTTTATTTTTTTCCCCCTCTTTTTAATCTGAAAATACAATCGTAACTCGCAACACAGCTGCTAATGGGCTTGAAATGTGACAAAAAGTTATTGCATCCAGATTGAAAAAGAAAACAGAATCACTTGATTGCACAAGCAATCAAAATTACAGCAGCCACCATGGTCAATATGTGAAAATGTTGGGTAACTTGCGTATTCATGTATTGGATCAGGCACCTAATATACATACATACATATTATTCTACTTGCTCCATGTTTGTTCTTTGTATCACTATATAGATCCACGTTTGCCATAATCTCTTTTCTTGCCATGCGGCAAAATGGGCATAACGCCAAGTTCCTAATGTTTAGTTTACTGAATGAGATACAAAGATTTGATACATTGTCGGGAACATTTTTGCGCCAGGCGCTATATCCGAAAAATCAACAACAGTGGCAGCAGCCAATATTTAGTCACAAGCCACACTGCCAAACTGAAAGTACGGTCACATTACCATCTATTAAAATACTAACAAAGTGACAAGTTTTTTTTTCGATTTGATTTTGATTGCTTTATTTCCAAAATATTACAAAGTTAGTTTAAGTTTATTCCATTTACTATTAACACAAAATTCCTTACGTACTAATACTTATCAAGGATTACAAACAAACTTATTTAACAATGTCTCTTAGAAAAAGGTCATTTATTGAAATTTAAAAATATCCCCTTTAAAGCTGAACTGAAAACTAAAACCTTCAAAACACAACAATATTTACACAAAACAAACAACAAGAAAAGAAAATAAATAAATAAAAAAAAAAAAGCACAAAGCAACTAGCCGCCGAGTACTACTGCGCAGTATTATAAACTGTATTGGATATCTCCAAGCGCTTAATCTGCATATGATAAAACAAAAGGCCTGCACCGTCGAAGATCAGACCACCATCTCTAAAGGTGCCTTTAGACTTTGCTAATATTTGTCCAAACACAACAAATAATTGTTTGCGCTAATAGTATGGTTTGTGACAAATGTTTGGGCATGGGTTTAGATTGCACTAATATTTGTTTGAATTTTATTTGCGCAAATAACGGAAAATTTTGTGTCAGCCATGTTTGGTACAAATATTTGTGTACCCCTTTACACTATACTAATAATTTTATTTGCCCGGTGTGTATGACAAACATCTGTCAAACAATGTTGTTATGTGAAAAGTTAAAATGTTTAGCGACAGTGATATTGTAGATTTATTATTAATAACTGCTGGAGCTCTAGCAGTTTCAGAAACCCAGCAAAACGAAAAAAAAAAAGATCCAGAAGAATGTGGGTTCGAGCTTGGGTGCAGCGCCGTAAAATGGAAGGATGTTACCAAAAACTTCTGATGGAATTGCGTTCTGAAGAACCTTCGCTGCATACAATATTCATCTTATTAACATTAAATATACATATGTTTTTCACATAAAGCTGAATCTAGTGGCGCCGACTATAACAAAGAAAACCACACATTTGCCAGGGTTGTTGTCCATTTTCTTTCAGAAAAATATGCATTATAATTAAGAATTACGGAAACGCGTTTTTTACTTACCAATCTGTCAAACGAATTGACGACCAGTATTACCATTTCAATTTATTTAATTTTTTATATGTTAAGCACTGTCAAAAATAACTGTTGGCAACCCACGTTTCTACAATTATTTGTCGCTGCTTGTTCCGTCAAAAATATTGCGAGAACAAACAAAATATCGAGCCATATATTTGTTGCGACGTGCTGACAAAGTGTTTACACTATCCAAAGCTTTCTTCACAAACAAACATTTTTGTTAGCCAACAAACAGTCGAAAAATATTTGGAGGCTAACAAATTCGAGTGTTTACACTAGGACAAACAAAGTTTTTATGATTTTGCACAAATATTAGCATAGTCTAAAGGCACCTTAAGATTCAAGAGATCTACAGGCGATAAATAATTTCTAACCCGAACAGTCTTCAAAACAGCAAAGAAAAGCATCGGTGAATCAATGGGTTGTCAGAAGATCGTGCACCGTCCAAGAACTTAATCGAATTTCCGATCATGAAAACCACGTAGTACACAGAGATGAAAGAAGTGACATTTGAAAATCGCTCAAATCAACTGCTAGACAGTTTGTGTAAGGAGATAGGCTATAGTATGCATTTTGTACGAAAAACAAATGTAGGCAAAACAAAAAATAACACGTTTTTATGAACAACCAGCACCGAAACAGCACAATTTTAATAATTTAAATTAAATTAAAAGTAAAAGTAAAATATTGGTAAAAAGTGGTCAACTAAAAATTCTCTTTGACTTAGGATTTGATAATATTTGACTGTTTGGAAATTGATTACGAAGTATTTTTTTCCTCACAAAACCACCACCACAAAGTACAATTAAAACACTGTCCTTAAAATCACAAAATAACCCATTAATAAATATTGTTTAGCACATTATAAACAATGAATACTCTAAAATTTTATATTATAAAACACCATTTAATATACTTTTTAAACACTTCATAAATTAATAATAAAAAAAAAACCACAACTTTTTCTTACCGCATACACAAAGCAGAACAAAAAAGAACCGTAACAAATGTTTTTTGCTTTGTTTTGACTACAAGTTCTCGAGCGATTGTGAAAACGAGACGTACAGAGTCTAAGGCCAAGACATCATATTAAAATTAGCCTCTCCCATCTCCTAAGCCCCTCCATCTGGGCTGAAGAAATTCCAAACTAGACTGGGAAGGCATAAGAGATGACAGGTCTCACGATTTGGCGATAAACCAAGAGTCGAACTTTCTTATCAAGACCAACCCTACGCTTTAATACACCCTAATACACTGAATATATTCGTTTCGTTGTGTCAAGAATGTCATCTATATGTCTATAGTATTAAAAATTTGCATGAAAGGTGACACCAAGGTACTTCATTCTGTCCGACACCCTAATCTAATCTCCCCGTTAATCAGCTTATAATTTTTATAAATATGTTTCGTCTCCCCTTAAATATCATAGTCATTGTCTTCTGCATATTCAAATTTAACCCCCACTTGCTAAAAAAAATCCTCTAAAATAGACAAGTACTGGTTCATCCTGCCATTCACTGCCCTCGCTATACCGCCCGATGAAACAATGTGACAACTTGTTGAACTTTGTATGTGTATGTATGTATGTTAGGGCTGGTCGACTTAGCACGAGGTCGATTTGGCACCTGAAAAAAAGTTCCACCATGACATATCAAATAAAAACCATTTTCAAGGCGTCTGAATTTATAATAAAAAGAGTAGTGGGACAAATTTAAAGAAGGAAAATCGTATATTTGATTGATCTACGGGCACCCTGGAACTGATTAATACTAAAGGTCCGAACTCATATTGCCATCAATCCTAATTTGATCTCGATTACATTAATCAGTCCCATGGTGCCCGTAGAGGAGTCGAAAGCATGACCAATCGCTAATAATTTTTTCGCTCCAATACTTCTTTCAAACACACCGACCCCGTACCACGTCACCTTAGGTGGGGTTCAATACAAAAATAGTTCCTCTTGACGATAGCTATCAAAAAATCGTTGATACAATATCGTAAAATTCGACGCACTACAATGTGCTCCTTATTTGTATGGGTCTATTTTTTAACGCAAAGTTTGGATTGTCGTTCTCCCCAAGAATATTCTCCGCAGGAAAAACACTGCATTTTGTAAAATTTTGGCCAGATGGAATTGCACTAAAAGAAAGCTCGCCGCATCCACCCACAAGTTGAAGAAAAATGTGAAAAAATTCACAAAATGTGTCATAACTGCCGTGGAGTCAGCTCTAGTTGGATTAAATGTGAACCCGACTCTATTAATTTTTCGTTACCAAATATATTTCCAAACATACCTACTTCGTATTTCTGTATTCATTAGAGCTGTTGCCATATAATCTGCTTCGCAGTGTCTATCTGGGAATATGCCTTTAAATTAATCAAATGTATCCCCTTAGTTTTCTTTTCTTGAATAAAAATGTTTTCTCTGAAACAATCCAAGAATTAAAAACGCCCCCCTTGGCATTTTCAGGAAACCAGCCAACTCTATATCTCTCTTCCTTAGCTGCGCTCCCTCCCATACAAAATAAATATTTTAATAAACTTTTTCCCATATTCCTAACTAGCCACACTGGTTCTGAGTTAAATGACCAACTCCCATTAATTTTCATTTCTCGACATTTCCACGGAACAAGTCAACCCTCTATCTCCGTTTTATTAGGTTCCCTTACTAAAATAGTCTTATAAAATGTCCCCTCATCATCCTGACTGGCTCCAATGTACCTCTGCAGAAATGAAATGTACGAATGACTCCTAGTTTATTCTTTCATCTAACTTTTCAGAACATAATATGTATCCGACTATCTGCCTGTATTAGCAGCTTCCATTTCACATTTTCTGCCACTTGTGGGCGTATGCCTTCTTCTAGTGCAAGCTGCCTAAAATTTTTTACAATATAGTTTATTGCAATGGACAATAATTTGTGCGGCAGCGACTGTGAAATTTCGAATTCTTTAAAAAAAGCGCACTGCAGTCTACATATACATACATATATCCTTAATATTTGGTTTTACTTGACCGCTTTTTTTTTTTTTACTTAACATTAGTGTGACCAGTAACACTACATTCTTGTGACTGTACCTTGAGAAATATGTGCTGGTAACGCCCATGCAGCAGCACCTTAGAGTAGAAATCACAGTCTGTAAGAGGACTGTCGGGTTCCACGTAATATTCTTACCTCATTTTAAAAGGTGTTGTATAGTATTATAGGCTTTGAATTTCGACCTTGTTACAGAGTGAGAAATTTTGAAGAAAAAAAAAAATATTTTAAATCAATCCACCATTTTTAAGCGATGACAGTTTTTTACCCAATCGGTATCACAAAGCTTAAAAGAATTAGAAAATAGGGAAATTATTATCAGCTCTAAAGAAAATATTAGTGTATTTATCACATGTACGCTTTGGCGTACATATGCAAAATATTTACGAACACTTGGATAAATCTAGGGTACACGATGTTGATTGCAAATAAGATTTTGTCTTGGCAAGTTTTTAGAGACTCATCTTAACCATGTGTGAAATAAAATATCGGCCAATTGCTCGAGATATGTCACGGCGACCCCGATGGCATATCTTTATCCGACGTTGTATATTTTCAATTGACTTCCAGTATCGTTTGTATGCCAAATTATCTAACGCTGAAAATTGTTCTTGGCTTCCTGACGTACATATGCTTTTTCTTTTAAATATCCCCAAAGAAATAAGTCCAGCGGTGTCAAATCACATAATCGGGGCGACTAATTACCAGCGCCATGAGCTGGGTAATTGTTTCGTAGGCTGTGTGGCAAATGACACACACCATCCTTTTGAACACACATACCGTCCAGGTCCGTATCCTCAATATCTGGCCACAAGAAGTCCCTTATCATCTCACGTTAGCGAATATCATTCATTTTAACTGCTTAGCCGACCTCATTTTCGTAGTCGTACGCATCGATTTATGGGCTGCACCATAAATTGCACCAAACATTCACTCTTGGCTTTTCAATAACAGCTCGTGAATTCTTATTTGTAAAAATGCAGAAATTCTGCTTTTTAACAAATGAACTAAACTTAAAGTTTGTCGATTATGCTGACTGGAAAAACCACGAATATCTTGAAATTTGAACGTCCCTCCTTAAAAATTTTACGAAAGGAGGATAAGGAAGACAAATTGCATAGATATATCTGTCCAGCTTTGGTTCTTCAGCTACAACAAAAAACTACTCACTCCGGAAAGCCAGCAAGAAAAAAAGTAATGGAATATTACACCACCCACCGATTAAAAACCCCGATCTCACATGGGTCCGTACAAATGAGTAAAAAGCAAATGTTCTGCCAAACCATTATGCTGATACCTTCAAAAACCCAATGAACGAAGAGGAGGATCAAAGAAATTTCAATTAATAGAATCAAAAAAACTACGAAAAAGCACGTAAAGATAATAAGTCTGCTGAGTTTTCACAATCGGCTGAAATAAAATATTTCCCTAAGCTAAACAAAGACTCATCAAAACCAACATCTGACATTTCAATTATCCTACTACCACTTCTATCGATGCTGTTTGAAAAACTCTTTTTTGAACGTATTGAACCCATTGTTTTAGAAAAGCAGCTTATCCCCAATCACCAATTTGGATTTAGACGAAAGCACTCTACTGGACAACAAATACGTCGAGTAAGAAATAAAATAGCGTCTGATACAGATAAAAAAAAAACTTCTGTTTTGCAGTATATCTCGATGTAGCAAAGGTGTTTGATAGTGTGTGACGCAAAGGTCTCATCCGCTGGCTGAAAAATCAATTACCAAATTTTTTTTATCTAATACTACAAAGCTATTTGCAAAATCGATTTTTCTATGTCAAATACAGAGACAAGTGCTCAAAAAAAGCTGGGGTACCCCAATGTAGCGTCCTCGGCCCAATACTTTACCTCCTGTTTACATCTGATATTCCAACTCCTATATCGGCAGTGCTGGGCAAAATACATGCCTTGATGTATTTAAAATACAAAATACAAATACTTTTTCTCCATGTATTTAAAATACAAAATACCAAATACTGCATTCAAAAAGGAAGTATTTGAAATACAAAATACCGTCTAACAAAAATATGTATTTAAAATACAAAATACTTTTATTCAAAAAAGTTTTTGTTTCCATTCATAAACACCAGCTTTTCAAAAGTGGTATCAGACAAACAACATCTTGATGGCGAATGAATAAAACAAGCTATCGAAAAAACCTAATGATTTCTTATTAGAAAACGATATTTTATTGAAAAAGAATTAAGAATGAAGTGACAATGAAAAAACGTTTGACCAATAACTATATAAAGTCTATCCAAGTCAAAATTGTTATATTTTTTTTTTCTTGTTTTAGATTAAAATGTCAAACGCTGTTTTTTCCTTGTAATTTATTTTTTTCCTTGTTTAACTTTCTGACAGCTTGGCGAATTTCTCATTGTGTGTGTGCATTCAGTTGCGTGTACTTTACACGGGTACTTTGGTAATTAAATTGTGGTATTGCCATTTTTTTGGAAATAAAACAGTAACAAAGTTTTGCGCTTTTAGTTGATATACGATGGAATAATTATTAGCGTGTATTTTCTAGCATAAATTGAAAATGTAGTTTGAAAAATGTATTTTGAGAGCACAAGTATTTGAAATACAAAATACTCAAGCGCTTAGTATTTAAAATACAAATACAAAATACGTATTTGTATTTTAAATACGTATTTCAAATACATGTATTTAAAATACTGCCCAGCCCTGGCTATGGGGACTAAAGCGATATGCACTATCGGAACTAGTTAACTAGAAGGCTCAAGTTGCTGTATAAAATATGGTTTTTATATGAATATCACCTTTATATTAACACACCATCTAAGTTATCTTAATTATAAAACAAAATTAAGATAATAAAGTGACAATTACCTATTGTCACTCTGCTGACAGGTGTAATAAAAATGGATTGATAAGAAAAAGTTTGGGAAAAAGTTGTAAACCACGGCGTTTAAAACTGGAATAAAATCTGAGCTAAACGAATAATTTAATGAACACTTTAATTATGTACTTCAAAGCATTATTCAATTATCTTCAGCTCTAAAGGAAATATTAACGCACCACAATATGGTTAAATTAATTCTTATTCCCTTTAGAATCGGCTTTTCCGCCAGCTTCACATTTCAATAAAGTTTTCTATAGTTAAAGATATTTTGTTTGTAAAAGACAAGCAATTCTAAAAGCGAACCAGTGTAAGAAGCAGCAACTCTTCTTTGATACCGGTTGTTTTAGTTTTACCTTGGGAGAAACTCAAGAGGAAACTTTAATAGAAAAAGCAGCAAAAGCATGCTGCTGTTTCTTTTTTCAGTTTTTATAAATTATTATTTTTTAGTTTCTCGCTTTTTGCTCTGTGCCCTCAACTGATACTGAAAAATCTTTTTCCCATCAAACAAATACACGAAAGAGGAAAACCAAAAAGAAATTCATAGTTTTATTCAAATAAGCCCTGGAGCAAAACTTTTTCCCCATTCAAATATTAAGCAACAGTCCAGGAAGGCAGCAATAACTAAAACAGATTTAATACAGCAGTAACTAAAAATGATTTCTCTTAGTTTGGAAGAGTTTTGCACTACATGTATGTAAATATTTATTAATACTTAAAATGGATTTTTTATAGAAAATTTAGCTTTAAGCCACACTGAAAAGCTGCAAACATGTATTTATCCATTAATTTTTCGATATACATTATTGTGTGAAGAATTGAAAAGAACTCATGCCTTCGTAATTTAGGCTTGAGTGTTTTTAACTGTCAATATTTAAGCATTAATTTAACTACATAGTCAAACTTTTCTTTAGGCTTATAGTTCGGTTATACTTCCTTGGAATTGAGAAAGATTTTTTTGTGATAAAATTGTATTATTCAACATTTTTAAAGAACATGGAGAACATAACATGACTGTTTCACGTACACCACGGCGATCATCAGCACCTAAATTGCTTCGAACTCCTCAGGCTATAACTAATTGCATGTTGCTTTTCAAGCAGCAGCGATCCCACTACCTGAGCTCGTCATCGCTGACTATCTGTATTCTAGGTATTGATTAACTTTCAATTCTATCCCTGTGTTTTTCTGTCGATTGGTATATTATTTTTTTTTTTCACCGAATGTCATGAATTTTGCAAATTTGGATCTGGCAAGTCTACGTTCAAAGGTTGTCTATGTAGAAATGTGCCATCTCATATTTCACTCTCAATCTCAAGTTATTTACATATTTCCATTGATCAGAATAATGATAAAATATACGCGAATTAATGGCCGCTCTATATGAGGTCAACAATATGCTATTTGATGGTTTAAGCTTGAACACCATTGAAATTGTTTTAATTTTTTGTTTTTTTTTTTTTGTCCCAAAATAGGGCCCAATATAGGTTTTTCGTTTTTCAAAAATTGCGTCAGAGTGCTTGCCGTGTATACTTTTTGGAAAGTCTGTTTTCCCCACACTGCTATACTCTTGTATACCATTCTTGACGATTATGTACTTTTTAATATTAATTAAAGAGATACATTTTCTTTAGAAAGGTGGACATTGTTTTACATTTAAGCAACACAGCTTGTTTCATAAGGCGTTCACACTACACTTGTTTTGCTCCTGTGTTCTTGTTTCACTATCCAAAACGTACCCGAAACTGCTTTTGGTCATTCAGAATTTTGAGAGCGAAACATCTTGTTACATTTATAAACACCACCACCAAAAACACTAAAAGTGTACTGTCATCTGTAATTTGAGAGCAAATTGTTGCTGTTGAAATGAGCGAAAGAAGCAAAAACATGAGAAGTTTGTTGCCCTTTTAATACCGTTTCAAGTGGTGAGTGAAGTATAAAAGTTTCTACTCTTGTAAGTCAGTAAACAAAATATGGGCATGTTGAACCAATCGTAAGTTACTTGTAAAACATATCCACTACAGTTATTTCTGCTTAATTGAGTTTCTAAAAATGCACGACTTTTGACGCAATTAAATGGAAACTCAATTAAGCAATACTCGGTTAATTTAATCGCCGACGCAATTAAACGAAAATCGCTTAATTGAGCAATATGTGCAATAAAGCGAAACACTCATGCATAGAAGGAAAATAAAACACATTTCTTTAGTTACATATTAGGTTGAAAAATTGTTTAGGTTTATTAAAGCAAAATAAAAATCAGGTACATACGTTCATCGTACAATGTTTACAAAGGAACAGAACCATGATCTTTTTGCCGCAAAATAATTTTTTTTTTACGTTTGTGGAGCAAAACAAAAAATTAAGAAGACGGAAACAATTAAGCGAAACATTTTCTCATGTTTTTTGCAATGCGGTCTTACTTAATTTGCGAAACAATTACGTGGGTGACGCAATTAAAAGGAACTGAATTAAACGGGTATTTTAACATAGCTAGGTATACTGAATGACTTTGTTTCATGATTTTTAGTGCAATAAAGCGGGAAACTCAATTAAGCGGAAATAACTGTATTTGTTTTAATTTATTATATATTGTTACAAGTGCAGCAGCTTGAAAACGAATTTTATAAAGAAAGCCTGGCAACATTGTCCAACCGCACTAAGTATAAAAATTTCAACTCGAACTAATACTTGAAAACCGGTTTTTAAAAAGTCGTATTGTCGATCGCTCTATTAAATACTTAACTGGTGGTAAACTGTCTTTTTTGTGATTCGCTTTTGAATTTTGTGAGTGCGAATATTGGGATACACGAGATATAAACGAGAACATACGGTATAAAAACTGTTTTAGAAACTGATAAAAAGCGGTCTCCAATCCTAAATCTTAACGAAAAAAAAAAAATCCGGTGACAAGCCGATTTTATTTGCTGGTAACCTACCTTTGCCTTTGTGAAATTAGTTTGTCCATTAAAAGCGGAAAAGCATGGGAAACAAACAAAACTACTTGGCTTCGTATTTATCATGTTACTAAAGAAGACATACAGTGCTGGGCAAAATACATGAAAGTTGTGTATTTAAAGAACAAAATACAAATACTTTTTATTCCAAATATTTAAAATACAAAACACTTCATTCTAAAATGAAGTATTTGAAATACAATATACAGTGTAACAAAAATATGTATTTAAAATACACAATAATTGGAATCGAAAAAGTCTTTATTTCCTTTCATAAACACCAGCTTTTCACATGTGGTAACAGACAAGCAACCTCTTTATGGCGAATGAATATGACCAGCTAATGATGATTTCTGTTTAGAATGCGATATTTTATTGAAAGAGAAATAATGGAATTAAGAAACAAGTGTCCGTTAAAATACGTTTGACCAAAGGCTATATATAGTCTATCCAAGTCAACATCTAATTGATATTTTTTCCGTTCTTGCAATTAAATTGTACTATTGCCATTTTTGGAAATAAAACAGTAGCAAAATTTTACGTTTTTAGTTGATGTATGAATGCAATAATTTTTATCGCATATTTTCCAACATAAATTAAAAATGTATTTGGAAAAACATATTTTGAGAGCACAAGTATTTGAAATACAAAATACTTTAGCGCTTAGTATTTAAAATACAAAACGCTAAAGACATTCACGGGACGTATTTAAAATACAAATAAAGGGTGTTTTTTAAGCCCGATAGAACTTGAAATTGTAAAAAATAACACAAAAAATTAAATTGTAATCAAAATATTTTTTTTATTCGAAAGATCAATACGTGACATTAACATTTGAAAATGATTTCGGGCATATGGGCACCGCGGCTGTTCTTGACGAAGTGCATTCTGGACGTCCACTTTTTCGAGCACTGCTGGCCGTATGTCACGAATAACACGAACAATGCTGGCCTCCAAGGCGTCAATTGTTGCTGGCTTATCAGCATAAACCAGTGACTTCACGTAGCCCCACAGGAAATAATCGAGAGGTGTCAAATCGCACGACCTTGGAGGCCAATTGACAGGTCCATTTCTCGAAATCAACTTATCGCCAAATTTTGATTTCAATAAGTCGATGGTTGCGTTCGCCGTATGGCACGTAGCGCCATCCTGTTGAAACCACATCTCCTCCGGATCAATGTCATCCATATTTTCAAACAAAAAATCATTGATCATGGTGCGGTAACGATCTCCATTGACCGTAACGCGAGCTCCGGCCTCATTTTTGAAGAAATAAGGTCCGATGATGCCACCAGCGTGAAAACCGCACCATACGGTGCATTTTTCTGGATGTAATGGAGTCTGTAGGGTCTGTTGTGGATTGGTCACACTCCATATGCGGCAATTTTGCTAATTAACAAACCCGTTAAGCCAAAAATGCGCCTCATCGCTGAACACAATTTTGCGATAAAACAACGGGTCAGTTGCCAACTGCTCTAGAGCCCAATCGGCGAAAGAACGACGCATATAATGGTGTCGTGGCTTCAATTCCTGCACCAGCTGGATCTTATACGGGTGTAGGCCGAGATCTTTGCGCAAAGTTTTCACGTAGTGGACGGACAGAGCCCCAATTCCTGCGACCGACGACGAATCGATAAATTTGGATCTTCTTCCACACTTTCGTTTACAGCGGCGATATTGTCTTCATGACGCACATTCCTTCGACGTGCTGGTGTTATTGCATCCTCTAAAGAGTATGTGGTACGAAATCTATCCACAGTTCGACGAATGGCTTGTTCAGATGGACGATTATGTACGTCATACAAATGACGAAGTCGTCTATAAGCTGCGCGAATCGACGACTGATTTTCAAAGTAAATTTGGATAATTTCGTAGCGTTGTTCAAGCGTGAGTCTATTCATGATGATTTGGCAGAGTATACTGAAACAAATAAAAAAAAAATTTCATCAAAATTAAATTTTTTGTGTTACTTTTTACAATTTAAAGTTCTATCTAGCTTAAAAAAACACCCTTTACAAAATACGTATTTGTATTTTAAATACGTATTTCAAATGCAAGTATTTCAAATACTGCCCAGCCATGACTCAAGGTCCATCTTTCTGTATATTTCAATGCAGGATCAATCAGTCATCCAGTTATTTAAGATATAGAAAAACTGCACCGCTAAGAAATGCCTTTTTTCGTGATCAAAATAAATTCCGTCAAGTACGAGGCTGGCTCGCACACTTTGGGTTCCGTACGTATGTGCAATGTACGTATGGAAAACTTACATATCCTAAGGGTCTTATTCATAATGCTAGGAACACAACTAGGGCGAAGGACGAATTTCGCCCAACACGAAGAATACGCCGGTTAAACTTCGCTGTGCAAATTCGTCATATGAATCAGAATAACGACGAAAAAGAAAAACATCTGTTATAATTGATAAAGTTGCTTATTGTTTGTTTGTTTAAAAGTAAAAAAAATTAAATGAATCAAAGAATTTCAAAGTTTGTAAAAATAATTAAAATAATGAACATGATCCCAGATTATATAAACATTCATGAAGTTTAACATTTTCAATTATAATTTCACTTCATAATTTCATTTCTCACTTTCTCAGTTTTTTAATTTTATCCTATTATAGTTGAACAGCTGATGGGGTGACCATATTAAAAAACTTGGTTGATAAAAAATTTATCATTACCAAAAACAAAAAATTAAACACTACAAACATGTTTTATAATCTAATACATATGTTGGCTTTTTATTCTAAATGCAAAAAGTCAAAGCTTAGCACTTAAAATAAAAACTATTAAAGTAAGAATTAACTGTTTTTACTAAAACTGTTGAAAACTAAAACCAAAATGGCCACATGTAACTGATTTGTTCGTCGTTCGCCGGCGTAAGAAATAAATCTATTTCAAGTACAACGCGTACCACGAATTTCGACCGCCGCTGTGGCTGTGTGCATTTTCATGTACACCAAGGTGTTTTATTTTTGTCTTCGATTATTCGCGGCGAAAAATTCGTCGTTCGTCCCAGTTGTATTCCCAGCATAAAAGTTATACAATGTGTATTCAGGTTTTATATGTATGTCAAATTCTATATAGAAATCTGCTAAATAATAGGTTAATAAACATTGTATAATTATTACGAATAAATAAGTAAATATTTTAATGAATTGGAAAAACATAATACATATACAGTCAAAGCCCGGTTAAACAAATGATGTAATGTTCAGACCTTTCGTTATACCGAGATATTCGTTATATCGAACAGTAATTTTGTATGTTAAAATTTTATAAAAGACGGTGGTCCGCAGTTTTATAAACATCAACATTTAATTGTATTGATAACATAGTGTAGAAATAAAACTTTAATTGATATTTTAACGTTTATTTAAGAATTGTTTTTATTTCTAATATGTAAATTCATTAAAAATCATAAATGTACCTAGCATGTGCATATACCAGAGTTGCCGTTTTTGGTAGTTTTGAAATGAGCTGGTAGGTTGTGTCGTGAATTTGGCAGTTTTTTTCAATTTCAGTTTTAATCCATCAAATCATCCAATCCATCAATGGCAAATCAATTCTGCCTTTGTTATCAGAGTACGATAAATTATTAGATTGTGATACCGATAAAATTGTATCGCAGTGGAATTTACTAAGAGTTAGTGACCACAACATGAATGATGTAATGGAGATGTTTTTTGGGAAAAGGTTGGCAAAATCAAAAATGGGCTTAATGAAAATATCTTTAACGATTTAGTTAATTTTGTTTTCAATTTATTGTCTTTACCACATAGTTCAGCAGCTGCAGAAAGAAAATTTTCAACACTTGCGTTAGTAAAAACCAAACTTCGAAATAGACTCGAACTATGTTCCTTAAATAATATTATGATGTGCAAGGAAATGATAAATAGGACTGATTAGCATTATATATGGTCAGCAAAAAGAGACTTTAAAAAATAAATTTTTTTCCAAATAAGCCCTTGAGATTTTTACTTTTACAAATGAAGTCTTATTTATGTTTTACTTAAAATTTTGTTTCTTTTACAAATTAATTGTTATTTATTTTTATAAAGATACATATTAACATTGTTATGTATAAATTTGTTTTGTTTTTTTTTAATAAATTTTATTTTTTTTATAACTGCTTATTTTATTTTTTGGTAGGTAAACATGCTATTTGGTAGTTTTTGAAATTAAATTTGGTAGGAAAGCAAAATTTTGAGTGGCAACCCTGGCATATACATGTTTACTTATATTTGGATGCTATTAACATGTGTGGGTGTATTATTACATTTAATTCATATTATTTATTTCTTAAGATCCCGACATCTCGTTTTCACAATGAACCAAGCAAAACTGCTGAAATTTTAAGGAAAAAAGCAACGCATCACAAGCGTTCTTTCAATACAAAGCAAAGAACCCAAAAACACCCACAATCTTACGATTCTGTAATGATTTTTTAATGTATTTTGCTTTGTCATTCGTTAAATCAAGATTCTTTTTTTCTGATATTCGCTATATAAGGCAGTTAATGTAAAAATGTCGCCATTCGTTATATCGGATATTCGCTAAACTGAATATTCGCTATACCGGGCTTTGACTGTATTACAATTATATTTTCATTTATTGGTAAATTGCGTTGTAAAAACTAAAATATTACATTATTTCTTATTTCTATAAAAAAAATTTGAAGAACGAACAATTCTTAATTACTTAAATGAAAAAATAAAAATTGCGTTGCAAAGGGACACCTGGTAGTTTTCGACTTGTTGCTGTTTTTAGCATTTGTTATTGTAGGTCATATGTGAGTACATACATATATTGTGCACGTTTCATCTCTCTGTCTCTTACAGTTTAAGAGTTACGGCTAATTTGTACTTTACGTTGTATAGCGACACGTAGCAGTTTTCGACTTTTTGTTGGTTTTAGCATTTGTTGTTGTAGGGCATATGTAAATTCATATATTGTGCGAATTACAGCTCTCTGTCTTTTACAGTTTAGCAGCTACGGCTAATTGTTACTTTAAGTTGTATGGGGACACCCGGTATTTTTCGACTTGTTGTTGTCTTTAACAATTGTTGTTGTAGAATATCTGTAAATACATACACTGTGTGAATTGCAGTTCTCTACCTTTTACCGTTCGAGAGTTATAGCTAATTATTACTTTTCGTTGTATGGGGACACCTGGTTGGTCGTTTTCGATTTGTTGTTGTTTTTAGTATTTGTTGTTGCAGCGGCAAAGTACAACAACATCCTGTGATGTAAGAGCTTTCTAGCTCTTACCGTTTCGGAGAATGGACGCTGTGACGGAGGTAGAAGTCTCGGTAATAGGGTACCGTACTCATCAGAGTGCAACGGAACCCTATTACCTATTATACATAAAAACTGAAAAGTACTCGTTAACATATGGAAATCAATTATTTTGTATTCATTCAGTTCCCTTCCTGTCCTGGAAGTTTTTTACATTGTTTACTAAACGTGTCGAATTTTAATTAAATGGGATTTAGTTCAGCCCATCGAATTTGTTTTTGTTGCTGGTTTGCACCCACATAAAAGCTTTGTAGTGTTAAATACGATTATAACTGCAACAAAAGCACCGTATCCAAACGTAAAGTTGTTAAACTTGCATTCATTTTTGTGCAGCATACACATGCTCGTGTATATATGTACATATGTACATACGTTTTTGTGTATATTGTTGCTCACTTTGTACATTGTAGATATTTAAGGTTTATTGCATGTGAGACTTAAAGCTTTAATCTTGTTTCAATAATGGGAGTTAGAACTACCCTGCAAGCCTCCTGCTGGGTTAATACCACCATAAAACCGTAACGTTGAACTCCAAATATCATTACCCGAATTTGAAATGGGTATCAACTCCACTCCACAGTTTTAAAGGTGATTAATTTCTATTATTTGAACTTTTTCTTATATAATTATTTCTGTATTAAATTTATCAGGCTCAAATTCTTTCTATATTATCTTTGTGATTGATATTAATTAAATTAGACAAAGAAAACATCAAAGACATTTAGCGGGGTGGACAACTAGTTGTTTAGGTGGCTGAGTGTCATGGTTGTCGCTTTAGAAACATGAGCCCCTGAGTTCAAAGACGGGTGCTGACGAGAAAGTGTGGCGGCTTCGAAACAACTAGTTGTCCACCCTGCTAAACGTCTTTGATGTTGTCTTTGTCTAATTTAATTAATATCAATCACAGAGATAATATAGAAAGAACTTGAGCCTGATAAACTTAATACAGAAATATTTTTAAAGGTGTATAATTTTTAATGAAATAAAAATTAAATGTCACCCTACATACATAAAGTTACCTTTTGCTTAAAACCAGTTTCTGCCTACTTGTGTCGCTTTAGGTACTTATATACGAACAGAAACCAGTTTTTTTTCCAAATATCAAATTTGTACAGTTGAGAACGCAAAATATAATCAACAACAAAAATATTTACAGGAAAATATTATTTTATTTCAATAAACGCAAAACAACCTACTTCGGGTACCCGGGTACCTGGTTATGAAATTAAAGGAGTTTTGCTGGTTATGAATCGTACGGTTAAAATTAGCTGTAACTTTTGAGCCGTGAGAGATATTGATTTGAACTTTTCACAGAATATGGTAGTACACTATTAAATAATAAGAACAACGTTCAATTAGAACTCAAATTGCGTTTCCACATCGTTGCCTTTTTAAACCGTTTTTGAGTTATGGGTATACATGTTGTCCTACCTCCTCCATGTTTAAAATAACGGCATATCCCAAAAACAAGAGCTAACCAAAAAAAAAAAAAAATTGTTCGCACCACTGAATTCAGCGCAACCGAATTAGCTTTGCCCACCTTATGCCCCGTCTGTCGGTATTTTCAACTAGCACAGTGAAATCCATCTCTTAAAGCATGTAGTTGCAAAGGTTTCCTCTCCTCTGTTTGCGTATTTACATCTACTCCCTGGTAGTCGCTATGTACAATCTATACCAATTTATAAAATATTATTTGATTCAAGTATAAGTACAAGCTTAGTCATATCTGTTTATTACATGTTTTCAGATTTAAGGTAGACGAGTGCCTTGAGGCATATAATAAACAGTGATAAGCAAAACAAATCGAACACATGTGAAAAAAACATATCAAAATGTGCCAACCCATAAAACTTCAAAGTATTAAAAACAATCACAGTTCGCACAAATACTAACACAGCAGAGTATCAAGTATGATCGTAATTTCAAACAAAATCTATTTTTGCCATTCGAATTACAGACTGGATTTTGTGAATATTACACACATGTAATTACATTCTATTTTTTCTTTGGCGCATACAAATTTTGTTCACCCAACTTTGACACTTTTGGTGAGAAAAATCGTCTGCTATAAACCCAAATAAATTGACAGCTGCTACGTCTTTCAACACAACTCGCCACTGGTCGTGTCGTATAAACTGAAAAAAAGAAATGCGGTCATGGGACCCCCCATGTTCCTTACGTTTTTTCTTCATCTTCGAATGTAATACAAGGTGAAATCTGTATGTTTTATTTTGTGTTGTTTTTGAAATTTTATATGCTTCTTAAAATTTTTGGGACGTTTTATGTTCTTACTTTTGATACATGCAGTATTTTTTTTGTCAATCTGCTACAAAACGAAGAAAATTTTTCAATATTGTTGTTTTTTTAAATAACTTTTTCAGGATTAAGTTCAACCCTTGGTTTGTCACTACTTTTAATTAATATCAATTAAGTAAAGAAAAGTAAAATTTAGTAGCTAGGTGGACAACCGTCTGTTTCTGGGTAGCAAACACCCTTCATCAGCACCCTATGAACTTTGGACGTGTCAAATTTCACAATTTTGGCACAGCCGCTGTTTTCTGTTGTGACATACTTTACTTTAGCGACATCTATCAGCTGGAGCTGATAGATGTCGTTGGTGTCTGACAGATACACCAATACATATAAACAGCTCACACGCTTTCGTGACGATTTCTACTAATTTGCACTACCAGCAAGCCGCGTTCAGGAACTTTTAGCGCTTTTTGTATACTTATTTATTTTATTTATCCATCTAAGCCTATGGAATACAATATCCTTACAGGCTAATAATAACTTAATTACAAAATATACTAAATAAATCCTTATATTCTAATAACAATTTAAAATCAGTAATCGGCAACGAAAAATCAATGCTAACGATATTATTGATGCTATTTGTCGACGAGTCGCTTCGTATAAAATTAACAGAATTTATAAAACAACTTATAATAAATTGAAACGCGTTGCTGTGTTTTTTTATAATAGTTTTAAACAATCCTAAATAGTTATACTGGTCGAGATATCGAAAAAGTGTTTTTTATGCGCTCCATATTGAACACTAGAAATATTGTCTTCTCACTGGCAAACTTTTTCAGGGAACAAAAATAATTTTAAAAATCTATTTATAGATGGCCGAATTATTAGAAAATTTTTTATTTCGTTTGCGTCAGAGAAATCGGTTCATAACTCAGTTTAAAGAATTCGATTTCGAAGAAAAATTATGCAACAGTTTTACTGAGTAACGCTTTCAAAAAAAAAAAAACAAAAAGTTATTTAGACAATCTACGTGAAAAATATCAGCTGTTCGTGGATATTTTACACGTTGGACTTGCATTCAGTAGTTCCATGTTCCATAGCAGCTTGAGTGCGGAGTGCGCAACAACATCCAGATGAGGCAAGTGCAATAATAATCTGGGAGCGAATCGTTGCCAAAATCAATGCAAATCAAACATTAAGCCCAAATATGTTTTAAATATGAAAAAAAAAAAATGTGCATAAAAGTGGGCTTGATATACAATTTGTCTCTGCTATGAACTCTCAAAAAAAGCTTAGACAAATCTGTTCTGGCGTAAACGAGTTAAATTTTCTTCCGTGAAATCTAATTGATGTTATAAAAATAGTGAAACCAATTGGTCCAACCGCTATTAAGTGACGCGATTTCCATTTCACTACAATTGATTTTTATAGATGGAACTTCGTACGTATGTATGTTCAAAAGTGCGAGTGGGCAGTCTGTATAAACTGAAATGGGACTGCTGCGAATACTGGAATACGAGAAATGTAAAATCCAATAGAAAACGGTTTTTGGTTTTTTTTTGTGAATTTTTAAATTTTCCTAGCAACTTAACCAATATGTCTGTGCATAACGGACAGAAATTAGTAACGGACAGTTAATTTTTATATGCACATATGGGGATGTAAAATTTATTGATTTCCTGTATGCCAGCTTTTGAATGATTAAACTTATAGACAAACATTTGAGAAAAAATATGATTTCCTGAAGAAGTTTTGCAAAGAAAGATGAAATAACGAAAATAAATTTCAGATTTTTATATAAAACTAAACATAACGAAATAAAGAATAAATTAGTCTAGTGTTAAAACGTTTTTCTAATTTTTTCTATTGAATTGTTATTCAGAAAAATCCCCTACAATATTGTTACAAATTTGGTCGTGAACGGACCGATTGTGATTGTTCTAGAACGTACTAAATCATCGTTATTTTATATGTGCGTATATTGTCTCGTTATTATTTGTAAATGAACACAGGAGGTATATACACACATGCATACATAGAAGCTTGTTGATAAACAAAACGGCAGCACAGCGAGTGTGCACATACTGACACACATGTGTGGATAAATAAGCACAACAGCGAAATAAAAGAAACCACCACCGCACGATACAATATTCGTGTGTGCATGTATGTGCGCGACTCAGATGCTTGAGTTTTGCTGCCGCGTGTAAGTATGTCGGTGTGTGTGTATATCTCTTGTTCATGATGAGTCATCGCACATCGCATGTATGTCGGTGTGTGTGTATATCTTTTGTTCATGATGAGTCATCGCACATCGCACTATAGATGTGGCGTGATTAGCTTCTGTAAACGTCTAGAATGTTCTAGTAATGATCATTGGAGGTATAAAAGCAGCGAAGCTTAACGCTGAAGAGTCAGTCGATTTTTAGCTGCGCTAACGTGTAAAGTGTCTTAAGTAATAAAAAGTGATTAAGTGAAAGTGTTGTTCTTTTAGTAAAGTGTTCTTAGTAAAGTGTTTACAAGTATAGTGCAGAACCCCAAAAAAAAAATCATACAAATCACCAGGTGGCCCCGTTGCTTTAGTGGCTTAAATCTCAGTTGGCGATAATCTTCGCATATCGTTCATATTTTATAAAAAAATTTTTTTCACCAAATGTTCATGGTTATGCTCCATACTGCTTGCAACTTGTTCAAAATGCTTCTTTAAAAACAAATCCTAGACCAGGATTATGAGAATGAAATGTTTTGTGCATAATCCAAACAATAAAAGAGAAGAAAGTATTTATTTATAACATAATGTACAAAATTGTTTGAACTATTTGGGAAAATGTGTCTTAAAGACCAACTGGAATGATTACATACCAGTGTTGCCAGTTTAGGGGGTTTTCTCCCTAGATTTAGGGTTTTTTTTTTGTTTTTTAGGGATGAAAATTCTTTCACTTGAAATTTAGGAGGAAACAATTTATTTTTAGGGGATTTCTGTGTTTGATTGAACGGTAAAATGGCAGGAGTTAGAAGATTTTTCAACTGATAAATTTGAAGACTTTTCCGATTTTTTAAAGTAAAATTAAATGAGATATTTTATGTACATCTGGTAGCTTCAAGTACAGAATTTTGCAACTGGTACTGGTAAGTACTTTTTTTTGTTGAGTCGAATGAATTTTTTCCGTTTCTTAAGAATCGGGAAAATTAAAATATCTAAAAACCTTTGATAAGACTCAAACTCTTTTTATGAAAATGCCAAAAGAACGTAAAGAGCGAAGATGTGGTGATTCACAAACTAAAGCAGAATGTTGACCAAAATTTTATCATGGAATTCATATAAAACTGAATAAAAATATGTAATTCAGGATATTTTGTCTCTAATTGGAAATTGTATAGGGCTTTTATCACTGATTAGTTCAATATTGTCTAGTTTATACACGAGTATATTTAGGAAGCTTCAATAGTGACATGGGGCTCTAATTATAGACATTGAAAAGGTTTGCCTCTAAGCAATTTTAAGTCACTGCTTTTGTTTGTGAACATTTGATCAGAGCAGACGTGTTTTTTGTGATGTGCAGTCGTAATAGGTGAGCGCCTGCTTTTTTATTGGGTTAATTAAAAAAATATTCCATGATTATTAAACGTTTATTTGGCCAATTATATGTAGATATTTGCCAAATGAGATCGTAATAAACATGATAATGTTTTTAAAAATAAGTTCCTGAAAGTATATGTTCGTAATAGGTATTATCGTGGTTATTGTATCCTCGTTTTTTCTCTACATTCAATGTTTTGCAATACTAAAGAGGTTTCGTTAAGTGTTGTTCTACTGGATAGTGTCGACTGGACACCAAACAGAGAAATTAGCAACAGTTATTCCTGACTTACTCAGCTTTGCAAAAATAAATGTTCTATCTTTATGTTATAATTTTTTTTTTGCTTAATCAAACGTCTACAAACACTTCCCAATTTCGTTTTTTCAGCCACCAATCTCTCTTTTTCTACATATTTTCCTAGTTCCAGTACAATGCAATGCATATATAGCGGTCATATAGATCATATACCGCATACGTCTGTTCCAAATTTAAAACTAGCATTTATGATTTAACGTGGAACCCTTTAAAAAGCTGCCAGCATTCTGTTGGAAGCAAGAATTTTTAATATTGTATGTTTTTTGCTCATACCAATTGAATTAATATTTTTTGAAGGAATATTTACTTGTATTCGTAATATTATCAGGCTTCAGTTTGATTTGACTTCCTCAAAATTGAGAAAGATTTCTTTGAGATTACACTGGAGTGATGAAGTGAATTGAAGACTTAGTCGCGGGAGTACATACTTACCATGGCTGTTTCATGTCCACCATCACGGCCATCAACACCCAGGTCATCACTAATTGTATACTATCTTAAAGCAGCACCGCATAACCATCCGCCACCTGAGCTCTCCATTACTGACTGTCTGCCTTTAATCTTATTAATCAACTTTCCATTTTATCCCTATGATTTTCTGTTACTTCATGTTCGATTGATATGTAAGACGTAATTGTAATTTATTTAGGAATATTTTTAATTTAACTCGCTGAAATTTTTTCTCATATGCACCTCTGATGTGAGACTAGTATCAATGTAATGGCAACCCATCCAAAGTCTGCATACACTTCCTATTTACATTTACACAGCGATGGTTATTCTTCTTATTTATGTAATTGAATTGTATTCTTTATTACAATTGCCTTGTTTCCTATTTATTTTTCGTTTATTTTATTTTTGTACTTCAAAATATAGGGTCCGCCATCTAACTTTTTTTTCAACTAGGGCTTATTTCGTGAATGGTAACACTTAGTTCATGTCTGATTCGACAGATAACTACTTTTATCTTTCCGTTGAACAAATATGGTTGTGTATACGCTTCGCTAAGTGGGCCTGCGATCGACTTACAGAAGATGCCAATTTTGAAAAAAAAAAAAAAATCATCTTTTCAGATGAAGCTCATTTTGATTTTGGCGGGTATGTAAACAAGCAAAATGGTCGCATTTGGGGCACAGAACAACCGCACGCATACATTGAAAAGCCGACGCACCCAAAACGAGTCACTGTGCGGATTTTGGTCCAGAGGCATAATTGGACCATTTTTCTTCGAAAATGAGCAAGGAGTGGCGATTACAGTCAGTCAATGGCGATCATTATCGGGTCACATTGAACGAATTTTTGTTCACAAAAATTGAAGAGGAGGATATTGGCAACATTTGGTTTCAACAGGACGGCGCTACGTAACACACAGCCGAAGCTGCACTCGATGTCTTGCGCCGTTTTCAAAAAAAAAAAAAGTTATTTGGCTGGCGGACCCTTTATTTCGTTAGCTCTGAATGGATTCGAACAGCAAACCTTACGACTGTTGAGAAGCCACCATACCCAAAACGAATGGAAGAGTAAACGAACTAAATGGAGAGTGGAGTTTAATTCACTTAAGTGAACGCAATTGTCGCTGTTGAACTCTTGGGTTTTCCACAGCCCATATCCTCCAGTTTTTTTTTTTTTTTTTCATCTTGGACCAGTACTCAGCGTTGCATTGCACCAAAACTAAGAAAATAGGAAGTATGTATTTGTGGGCGCTTGATCAAACAAAAAATAGCAGCGGAAAAATAAAACATATTTTTGCAAAGTTAAATGGGTAAGAACTTTTTTTTATATTGGAAATGGGCTTCTTGGCTGACAATTAATACAGGAATAAAATGCGGACTTGTTTAGCATTTTTGATGGAAATAAGCTGCGTAATCAGGTCGTTGCTTCTAATCTGTTGGTTTCAGTTTTTTGACGAGCTGAATTTTATATGGAAACATTTTTATTGTATGCAAAATTCTCTGCAGCGACACGCTCCTTTCCAAGTCAGGTTGTACCGAACGTCTCCTGGCTGATGTTTCACAATCTCACGGGCACCCTGGAATTGAGTAGTATTAAAGGCTCCAACTCATATTTTTTTCAATCTTAATTTCCTGATTCGCTGTCTGTCGGCACCAAGAGATTTTCTTACTGTCCCTTGTCGAGAATTTGTAACTAGACAGTGTATTGTTAACTCTCAGGATGCAATCCGCGCATAAAAATAACGACAAAATGCATTCGAAATCAAAACCATGAACCGCTAGTTTGAGAAAAACTGTTCAAGAACTTTCGCACATTGCTCAATTGTGTACTGTTCCATTCTCAATTGCCAAGGGGGCAAATCACCGCATTCGAAATCGAGTCTTCTTTCGTGTGTACAAATTTTTTGGATCACAGTATTCGATCGCAATTAATATTGTCTACTACTATTTTTTACATCGCAGTACGCATTTGATAATAAAGAAAAAAAAAACGAAAAAGGAAAACAAAATATAAATAAATTGGTGAAAAACTTCAAGATAAATGAATCCAAATGTGTTTTTATGTTTCTCATCTTCGAAATCGGAGGATGAGTCCAATATCGCCATTATAAGTAGGAACAATCGTGACAAAAGCAATCCTTTTTTATTGCCAGAAGCTGAGTAAGTTGTGAGTTTAAAGCAAGATTAGAACTACATAAATGTTTCATCGTTTGTACATAGATTCAAAAGACGTTTTCGGCTCTCTAAGGAAGCTTTTGAATACGTTTTATCGAAAATAAATATCTCTGGTCACATGTTGACGAGCGTACCACCCGCTACATTGTCCCTTTTGGCCAGTGGCAGCTTTCAGCACACGGCCGGGAATTATTTTTTAGTGGGGTTGGCACAAAGCGGTGAAAAATGTAACAAGTAAAATACACTACTTAGTGGAAAATCTTTTTCTTGGTATTCACTTTCCCTAAAAACAATAAAATTTATATTTTTTAAATTATTTCTTTAATTTTTTGTCGCTTCTTTGCTATTTTATTTGTTTTGCTGCTAAAAGCTAAAGTTTATTTGCTTTCGATAGTGTAGTAATAATCGAGTACAACATCGATTAGATGCGTTTCGATAACGAGTCCTGTGGTCCACGTTAACAGCATTTCGATGACAAAGCACTCGATTTCGAATGCGGTGATTTGCCCCCAGATCTTCTTTAAAAAATGCGAAGAAGAGCTGAAAATGTACAATAAAAGACTTGTAAGAATTTCTAAGTCTTTAGGCAATTTCGGACCGTCCTGTGCGTATTCTATTCGCGTTTTCCGCTCGCGCCAGGCCAAGTTCTGCTCAACCCTACGCATTCGTATACACATGGCATTCTTCTTAGAGATTGCTGCGTGCCTGATTGAAGCTATTTAAATGATATATTATTAAGGAAAAAATTCACTCGTAAAATATCTTCACACATCTTATCAGCTTTGAATGTACGCTTTTAATCCTGCCAAAAATGAGCAACTACTATTTTACTACTATTAACGTAACGTCTTCAATTTGCATGCCATTTACATTACATTTAAATGTGTGCGTGTGCACATTTGAACACACCCATTTGAAATATCTGTAAAAGCATACAAGGACTTATAAAACATTCCAGCAATCACAACCATAAAATATTCTTTTGCTGCCGTTCATCTTAAAAGGGATGGGCGCAAATGCCACCCGCTAGAGAATGGCACTGATTTATGTGCGTAGTTAAATGCATGACAAGCAATGCTGAGTGAAATTTCAAGAAAATGATCATCACTGATTAATGAATTCCAGTCCCTGGAGATGGTGAAGGCTGTGAATGGAGGAAATTCTCAATGCTGATCTATTAAAAGGTATACCCCCACTTCTGGTCTTAATTTTCTATTATGGACACTCGGAGTTTAGGTGTCGATAGTGGCCGTAGCTTTGCATCCGCCGCTTTGGCTGGCATTTATTCTGTCTATTTTACCAATCATAGATCCAAAACGGGCCAAGGAGTAGAATGAAGCAGAAGTAGTGGGGCCAGAAAAGTGCTGTAGTATTGTTCTGGTCTTGTTGCCAGTACATAAAATGTACAGTGGAAACGATCTCATCTTGAAGGTGAGATGAAAAAATGAACAACACTCACATAGAAAAAGCTGTTATAAACTCTAATGGTTGTCTAACAATTTTTTTGTTTCAAATATTCTGCTTCAGAAGTTTAATGCCAACTGCTCAAAGAGCAATACAAAACCCTCTGGAAAATAATTTAAACTTGCCTTTATTTAAGTAAGGCTTTAGAAACGGCTGCAGCGCTTATAAAGGGTGTTTCTTTTTTCGATGTATAGGCCTCCAAGGTCTTGTGATTTAAAAGCGCCAGACTACTACTACTACTACTTTCTGTGGAACTATGTGAAGTCATTGGTCTATGCGGATAAGCCACAAACGCTTGACCATTTGGAAGACAATATTTGCCGTGTTATTGCCGATATACGGTCACAAATGTTACAAAAAGTCATCAAAAATTGGACGTCCAGATTGGACTACATCCGCGCCAGCCGTGGCGGTCATATGCCAGAAATCATATTTAAAATGTAATGCCACAAGATTATCTTTCGGATAAATAAAATTCATGTCAATCGAATAATCCATCGTTGTTTTATTGCAACTTAAAGTTCTATGCATCGAAAAAAAAACACTCTTTATATAGTGACGGAAAGGCCAATTGCCCTTGGAATATCACAGACCTCCGCTTATTCTGCATCTATTTCGAACAGCAGCAAGCTGCCATCCATAACTGGTTGCCAATTTGATGCAAAGCACAATCACTCGTATTTCAATAGTGTTGGCAAATGAGTAGAGATAAAAAAAACTGTTTTTGCTTAACATTTTAAGCTCTTACAATCATCCCTGCGTTGTCTTTGCTTTGGAATGTAATCTTATTTTGAACTCTAATCTCAGTCCAGCAGACACACACACACACACATACACTAGTATTCCAGCTTAAAAAAATTAGAATGCCTGGTTTTCCTTTAGTTTTCAGCAAGCACAAACACTTACTACTAAACACAAACATGTTTGAAGAGGCTTGTAGCCAATATTTCCCTCCGACGGCTTCTCATACTTGTGTAGGCTGCTGTCAAAGTTATAAAAATAGAGAAGATCAAAAGTACCAAGCCCAAACTAAACAAAACTGCCAAAAGTTTTGCTAATTTCTTTTCAGAATGTGTTTAGTTTTTTTGTTCGTTCTTTTTCCTTTTTTGTTCTTTTATATGAGAGTGTTATGCCTGGCCGAAAAAAAGATGTACTTGGTGTGAATTTATGCAACTAGAAATAATTTGCTGTTTTATTGGACTTTCAGAGAGTAAAAGGATGCCGAGGGAAGTGCATCTGTGGCACAGGCCTGGCCAGTGTGGACGGAGTGTCAAAGATACACAAACAGCAACAACCAGGCCAAAAAGACCAACAAACTTTTGGTGAGAATGGCTGGTAGTCCATTTTTCATTCTTTTCACTTTGACTTGGTCGAAAATTCATACCATGTTGCACTTAATACCATGGCTTGTTGCAAATTTTATTGCTGCTATTGTATGTGTAATGGTTGTATATTGGCAACAGCAACAGCAACAATAACAACGACAACAAGAGCAACATTAATAAAAACTAACAAGTTCTCCAGTTTAAAGTATTATTGTACAATAATCCTGGTAAATGTATTTACGAAAGCAAAAACCTCAAAGCGCAAAAGAAAAACAACCAGCATCATTTACTGCAGGCATTTTGTCATTTTGTCTGGGGACTTCAGAGCTTTAAGAGCATTTCAATTTGTGTGTATTTGTACGGCTTTGTTTGTGTGTGTGTGTGTGTGCTGTTGTTGTTGTGCAAAACTCTCTGATTCATTTACTCCATCTTGTTTGAAACTCATAAAGGATTAATTTTTTTTGAAATCGTATATTTTGTTTTAAATAATTTTCCATTTATTTTCAGCTCATAATTGTTATTAATTTCCCACAAAATGATTTAGTATTTTTTTTTTGCTGTTGAATTTAAAGGAATTAAAGAATCCTCTTTTTGTTCAGGTCATCATGCAAATGAAAAGCTTAAAGTGTATTTAAAATACTGCTACGACAGGCATAAAACGTGTTTGGACGTTTAAAGTGAATTTAATAGAAAATTGTGTTTTGACTTTGTTTATTTATGCAGCAAGTGCATTAAATAAATCCTTATGTCAGCATCTTTGTTTTCATATTGTCGGATTTATCTAATTTTGGCAGTTTTTTGAGAAGCACAAGAGGGAGTTTTAAATTTTATGTTCAGAAAATAAGTTTTTATTTTTTTGTTAATACTCAAAAAATCACTGACAGCTAAAACTTTTGTTTAGCAAAACTTTTAGTTTTGTTTAAATTCACTTGTAACTTTGCTTCCGTAGATCAGCTTACCGATAATGAACATGTTTTGTAATTGGAGTTGCAGCCCGCATTCTTCTTCGTTTAACGGCGGTAGTTTAAATGTTCACTGATTAAAGCTTTTTGTCAAAAGCTTTAATTTTGTATTCTTTTTACATATCGATACAGTATCGGTTACAAAAAATGTATACCTACTTAAGGCCGTGATTCACTATCCTACTGAATCGCGCAGTCTGTTACAAATGACATGTGTGTCCGAAAAGTGTGATAGTCTGGACTAAAATTGTATGTGTGTGAAAGACTTTTTGACAAGTCTGTCCGATTTGCTAATCTTTTGAAATTTTTCAAAAACTTATCTAATTCTATGCGATTAAGGTTGCCTTTTTGAGGTTGTTTGCAAAAGTATAATAGTGTGGCCATTTTGATGCGACAGAATTCTATCAGATTTAGCTAGCAATTTTCAGTGAATGAATCGTACGATTGAGTAGGATAGTGAATCACGGCCTTTAGTGTCAACTACCGCCTCAGTTGTGTGATCAACAATGTTTCATATACAACTGATGTTTCTTTTTGTGGTTCGTTATAAATAAATTCACCCACGTACGCAAAGGTTCCACCGTACCGTGCTCGGAATGACTGAAACCATTTCGCTTAGTAGGACTCTTCCTACTTACGGAATTATAAAAATCAGTTGATTATATTTTTAAATACACGTAAAATCCAGTTTCTTGTATTAAGACGACCTTTGGGGTTTAACTTAACTTTTTATTATTTAATATTGTATTACTTATATCTATCTGTCCACATTCTGTACAAATGTGGACAAAAAAAAGTTTATATACATACATATATAACAAGATTTCTTCTCATTTTGTAACAACTTATTTTTGTTAATGTAAAGATTTGTTGGGAATAGAAGCACAGACAATCGAACACGCACACACATCAAAACATGTGAACACAAAAAACGAAGAAAGCCTCAAAAGCCTGCTAGAAAATTAACGATAAATGGAGAGAAATCAAAATAGAAATATCAGAACTAAAATAAATTATGTATGTAAAGAAACTTTTACCACCATAAAATAAATCAAACCAAACTGAACCGTCAAAAAGAATCGATTGAAATAAAAAATGAATCAAATTCATCAGAATTTTTATGAAAAAAAAAATGTTGTAAAAGTTATAAAGATTTAGTTTCTGTTCTCAGGAATAAGTGAAACGTTGTGAAAACAATCGAAATGGCAAAGTATTAACCAATATTCCATGTTCTAATCTAAAACGAAAGGATGAAGGCCTCTGCAGCCAGTTCCTCATCTCCGTTTAATATTAATTGCCAATTATTAAATCCATAAATAAAAACTCATTTATGAATCTAATATTAAGTCAAATAATACTTTTATTTAATCAAAATTACTAATTATTAAATGAATGTCAGGAAAAATCGAATTATTAACAAGTGGAGAGAATACACGTTGTTCGCGGTTGGTGGCAGAAACTAGACTGATTCCAATCGTTGCGTTATGTACTCTTAGACAATTTAGGTGCTCTTGATATTCGTAAATAAATTATAATGATAAAGGATGGAAAAACCGAGCAGTTCGCTTTTTGTATTTTGCATAAACCGGGAAAAAATAAAAGTAAATCTATACTGTTATAAAGCAAGAAAGATCGTATGGTTTTTTCCGGAACAATCGTGATGTATCCAGAGTTCTTCTGATTTCTGAGATGTCTTGTAGTGGAAATGTCCCTACTAGAATCGCGTTTTATATTTCCGTAATGAACATATGGTACAAATCTTGGTAACTAATTTTGGTAAAAAAAAACAAGATTTAAATTTAAGGCATAAAGAGATCTGTACAAAAATAACTTAAATCAATGATATTCATTTTATCCTAAAATAAGATCGGGAGCGGAAATTAAGGCAATTTGTAGCTTGCCAATACTGGTAAAGGGCTGCTTCACTGCACTTTACTACACAAAAATCTAAATAAATTCTTTCCTCAGTAGAAAAATCTAACGTAAGTTTACATTTTGCTTTAATACTCTCACACTTCAAACGAAATGAAAAATACTACCCGCCATGGTAAAATCTTCATCGGCGGCATATGAGCAGTTTTATGCGGGCGGAATACGTGCCTCCTACTAAAAATATTCAACAGCTAAAGTAATCGTTATGTATAAGAGCACAAAATCCCACTCTCTGTTAGATACGACGTGAACGAAATATATTTCTATGCAATCTATACAATTCAAATGTTGTTTTCGCGAGATGACAATGTGGTTATCATATTATTATTTGATGTGGGTAGCAGTTCGAATATCAGATGTGAATAGGAGGTAAAGTAGTGGACCTAGGAAACTGTCGTCAGCTACGCCAGTCTCCACGGGGAATGTATCTGAACATTTTGCTTAAAATTATTTTTCTAAAATTTTACAGAATCATAAGTTTTTATAAACTTTTTTCAATGGGGTTGATAATATGGAAATGAAAAGGTTGGAGCCTATTTCATATCACAATTTAAAATAAATTAGCTTTTAACAATTTTGTGCTGATAATGTTAATGTAACTCACACTAAAATTCTTAATAAAAAAATATTGAAATTATATAAGGCAAAAGAAGAAACTTTTGCCGTATGAAACTTCTTCTTGAGTTTTCCATAAAAACGCTTTGTCTTATTATATACCTTGCTTAAATTTGTTTAAAATTCAAGTTCGGTCTTTTTAAGCAGTCTGTCGCATTATTTGTTATATTATTATGTGTTTGTGTCTTTCTTCGCTCACTTGTTTTCTTATACGAGTATTGCCTTTTATACTTCCAGATTAGAGAACAAAAACAAATATTAATCATTGAAAATCACTTTATGGTTTTTCAAAACATTCCCCAAAAGATCTATTTGCTTAAACCAATTCACACTGGGCTGGATCGCCAAATTTGTGGCATAAAGTCTAAAAATAGAGTTGTAGAATTGAAACTTGGTACATTTGATAGTTATAGTATCCGTAGCATCTGTGCAAAATTTTGGAACAACCCGATCACGCCTTCCTCTTATATAGAGCCAAAACGTGCGTTTCAACTATTTAATATACCCAAATGTTGCATAAATATTTTTTTGTACAAAATGTAAGAGCTTCTTGAGATCAGGAATGCATACTTATTTAACACCAGGCCCAAGCTGATCAAAATCGGGCCATTTTTGGACCTGTAAGTCCTAAATTACGAAAAATTTCAGTTGAAATTTCGAATACCAATGTGTTTTTATTTGAGAAAGTAATATTAATAAATTGCAAAAGTTTTATTAAAGTGATATATGTATAATATAGTATGATAATGGACTTAAAAAGACCTGCATCCTTAAATATATATAGCTTTCTTTAATATATGAATCAGAGTCGCTCTCTTTATTCTCAGGTTCATTTTTATTTTCAATTTCAAAATTTGGTGCTCCCAAAAGTTCAATAACATCTTTGGGCAACACCTTGTTTTTAAGTTGAGCTGAAATTTTCTTGAGCGAAATGCTCGAAAGAATAGGATCTGAAGAGTCAATTGATCTGTGAAAGACATAGAGCATATTATTAATCCGCGAATTCTGACGAGCATGCGATCTCCTGTTTTGTTTATAAAATTTGTTGCGGGCTTCCGATGCGTTTTCGCCAAGGCAACCTATTGGCGTTACTGATGATGATATCATTTGAGATCCATGAATCAAGATTGTATGTAAAGTAGGCGACATTGGACACCTTGGGTATTTGAGCATATATAAACGATTTCAACAGTTTGAAATTGCATCTTCATTTCCATTGTTGTCTAGCCACACATTGAACAGGGTAGCATGACTGAACTCAAATGTACCTAAAAATCCACAAATTTATGGAAAACGGGCAAAATTGGGCAAAAACTGTTAATAACACGTTATAATGTATACTTTCAAGTATATTTTAGCATAATTAAATTTTGGCCAAAATTGGGCGAAAGTTAGTTTTTACTCCACTATAAACTGGTGTTTTGGTTAACTTTTTCTGTTCCTTAGGACTTCACAAAATCAATTCACAAAAACATTTAACAAATAAAAAGCAATTGCTATTAGTTTTTAATAATATACATACATTTATCTTTATTTTCCATATTTATCAATTTTTTTTTGTTTGCCGGCAGTCGCTTTCGGTTATTATAAAGCTGAGCTAACTTTTTCTGCTTTTTTGTGAAAACCAACAGCTGACGTATAGATTGGACTTTGTACTGCTTGTAAAAGTTCAGGGTTACCATCAAATGACTTTTATTTACTGAAATGTTATACCTAGGGTATGCACATTAAGAAAATATAGTTAAAATGAACAAATATTTCCATGAAAATTTCGATTTTATGCCAAAAATATTGCAATCCAGTCCAGAGTGCAATTGTTGAAGCACTTTTGCCACTCTGATTGAGGAATCTCCAATATGTGCATTCTGAATACAGCAACCGCTTCTTCAGAAGTAGAAAAACATTGACCTCTCGAGAATATTAAAAGAAAGTCATTTAGGACTACACGGTAGATGACTGACTCATCAAGTCGATGTTGTGGGTACTCAAAAATGCAGTTGTTTGGTGGTGAAGAGTAATCGTCTTCGGCGGTTGGTTTTTTTGGAAGATAACTGGCAAACAAATCGTTGGGTGCCACTCAGAATTCACTCTTCTGCATTCTTCTAGTGGAACGGTTGCGACATGTCGAGTTTTTCGAAAAAAAAAAAACAGGAAGCGTTAATCCACAATTCACACCTGTCACGATGTCATAGACGTGTTTTGAAGCACCGTGATCGTAATTTTTGAGCATTTCTTTTGTCCAATCGATACGAGCATGGTTTTCGGACAAATGATTTTGTACAACCTTCGCGAAATTCGTCTTAGAGTGGTAAACACGCCAAGTGATTGAGCTTCATCGCCAAAAATTGAATTAAGTTCATCCATGTCCTGTTGCTGAGTTAGTCCACATCGAAAGTTGTAAAAAATAATCGCACGAAAATGTTCACAATTTTATTCCATTTTTGAGCCGAGATGAATCTTTTAAGTTGTTGTAAACAACACAATTAGCGCTCGTGTATCAAATCGTTTTGAGTACGTATAACCTCAAAAATGTCCAACTTTAGGATAAAGCTGTCAGTTGCCAGATTGCAACACTAGATCTGCCAAATCCCGAAACTAAACACTAAAACACTAAATTTACTTTTGTAAAAGGAAAAAAGCTTTCACACATTAAACATTTTTTATGTTTTGCGTTTTGCATACAGAACATGCATACAAACATATGGACGCATTAAAAGATAGTTTAAAAATCAGAAGAAAACAGAAATCAAAATAAAAAATTGTTTTTATTACACTCAAAAAGAAACGGATGAATTAAAGAACATTTAATAAAGTAGATGCATTTGATAATATACACATTGAAAAAACTCGTCAAGCTGTCAGAAAACTGTCGAATGCAAAAATAGAACGAGTAGTTTTTTTTTCGATATATTTGGCATCTCCGTAGCTTTTGTCAAATAATTTACCGCATTTTTTCAAGTAATTTTGCTTTTTAAAATTTATAAATTTGCCTTTTTTTAGTTGTCCTGTACACTCGCATTATATAGAATTCAAATATTCCGATCATCGCTTACCAAATGGCGCTCAAACCATATAATGTGGGCATATTCACCTCGTTTCGGAGAGGAAACTCGTTGTGCCAATTTCTGTGCAATTATGTGGAAAGTGTAATATAAATAATAAAGCCAAATTTGCTTCGAACGAATTGTATACTGCTTTTAAGCAGCAGCGCATAACCATCCTACTATATGAGCTCTTTATTGCTGACTGTCTACATATGTATATTTAATCTTATTGATCAACTTTACTTCTATTTTTGTCTCATCGCTATGTGGACTCAAAGCGCTGTGGGTCGGGGACAAGTTTGACTTGTCGGAAATTATCCAGCAATTTTAAATTAATATAAAAACCTCTTCAGATATGTGTCAAAAAACTTAAGCGAATGGGAACAAAATAAGGTGGGAGCAGTCGAATGAACTAAAAATAATATAAAACAAAAATAAGGAACAATTAGACGGTATTGGATTGCGGACCAAAGAGTGATCTGTGTCAAAAAGAACGCGTAGGTGCAAAGCTTTGCCTCAGCGAAACTATTGGTGTTAAAAGTGGTTACTCAGCATCACTCAAAAATTCTCGATACTAAATACGTACATATGTAGTTTTAATGACATTCTTTCTGTATTTTCAGAGCAACAATCGGCCTCTACATACATATATGTATATGTAGAGCCCTCGTCGTTAAATTTGTGTGTATGTTTGAACATTGTGTGGCGTGTTTGCCGTCATAGCAATGTGCAACCGAAAAGAACTCATTTGTTTAACGTTGGTCTTCTTTATTTATTATTCTTTTTAAAATTTTTAGCACCACTATAAAAAAAGAAAGAACAGCCATTAAATACATGGTGGTTAAAAACGAATAAGAGTGAAAAGTAATTACGTAACAAATGTTTGCTTTAAGTGTTGCAGCACGTATCTCCTTTCCACTGCTTTAAAATTTATATTAACTGCTTTGAAGTCTGCTGTCTGACGACACGCGGTCTGAGCGACGCGACGGACGCACTTTCTTGTTTGACTTGGCAATTGTTGGCATATTTTCCATTTCAAGTAAATAAACAGAGTACGGGAGGGCCAGTCTGTTGCATGTTCGTAAAAACCAGAAGAAATTATATCAAAATACAAACACTTGACAAATAAAATAAAAATTGTGCTGTTGAAATGCGCGAAGAGAAGTAAAAGACCGGAAGCAGTACTACAACTACAAACTACTGCTGCAAATAAATAACAACAGTAATAAAAATAAAAAAAAAACACATGCGACGACAGCCAGAACAATGACAGTTAATTGCATGTTTGTTACTGACATCAATATTTTTCTAAGGACTTTATTATTTTCTTTTCTCTTCTACTTGGAAATAGTTTTTCCTTTGTTCATGCGTCAAATAAATGTAAATGGTTTACGAGTATTACAGTGATCTCTAAACGAACCATCTGAATGAAATCGAAACAACCGCCTTATGTTCCCCAGCTAATAAGTCTCCAAATTTACTTTTGCTACAAAAAATCATTCTCAATTTGGAGAAACTAAAGACATATTTAAATGCCCAATGTACATATAAGTATCAAATGGAATTCGTTTTTGATTGATAAAATTAATAAAGGGTCTCATTCTCGAGTTTTATAATGGCAGCGACCGTTTTTTTTTTTTTTAATTTGGACCGTTACTCAGGAGGCAACCCCAACATACGCAGTGCATTGTGCCTCTCCGAGTGCTTGTGTACATTTGATTGAAATCCGCACACACTGGAAATGGGTCTCCAGGCAGTTTTTTCCACAGACAAACCGTACGGCTGAAGAACGAATTTTGTCTGTAGCCAATCAAGTACAAATGGACGATGGACGCATATTGCATATAGATATGCGGGTTTTGGGATCAAAATCCCTGATTTCGTCAGAGCAGAATCCATTATAGCAGCGATGAAACAATGATGAGTAACCCCGAAATAGACTTTGAGGCACCGATCCCAAAAATGAGACTTGCATTTCATTTTCGGTCAGATATACGAGTAGGTGGTGTGTTTACTGAGGAGATCGCATGGAGTGAAGTATATCTTACATCGTTTCAAAAACCGAAGCAGTTGAAAGTTTTCTTTCAATCGTGAAAAATGTGCTCAGTTCAGCGAATATCATAGTGAATTTTTGATTCAAAGAACATTAATAGTTTCGATTCCTCAATGTTTATGCCATCTATGTGTACAGATGGCGCAGCATCCTCGGTCGTTAGTAAACCGCATGCACGCAAGACGTGCATTGAAATCGATTATTACTATGTGTAGTTCATGCTCTGCCTTTTGCATCAATCTCTGATTGGCTGGATCTATGCTCGAATGATTACGACCATTCAAAATGCTGCTGTCATCTGCAAGAGAGTGGGTAGCGTTGGCAGTAATAGACCGAAAGGCATTCAGAGAGATAGAAAGTAGAGTAGGAGAAAGAACAGAACCTTTCCCCAGAATGAATGAGTATTGGACTCGTTTTGTGATGCTTTGCTCAAAGCATTCCTTTACTAAAAGTTTCGACAGCAACATTCCTGCTAGGGAAGGTAATATGAAAGGAGTTGTCTAAATTTGTGTTGTGATACATTTCTGTGTGGTGCGCTTAGAGAGACGAGTTGATTCTACGTCATATTTCTTACGTGTTGAAGTCACAAGAATATTGCAGGTAGCCGCACTACCACAACAATGACAATACCAAAAATTATTCTATGCATTTGGTTGCTTGAATCACTCTATGTTCCGTAACTCATTTGTTCGCGTTTGTGTCGTGTGATTATGCAACTTGTAAGATAAATTTTGACATTCCAACAACCAGAAGCAGCATTCAGCTGCTTTTGGTTGCACTTTGCATGATACCATCGGCTCTATGGAGGAATATTTAGGTTAGCAGCCTTGAACTGAAACCTAGCCGCTTCGATCGTATAATATCTTTGTTCCTTTGTACTTTGTAAAAGTATTCCATTACTAGTCTATCAGTCAGAGTGGAGAGAGTGTTCGAAAATTAAAGCAAGGAAAAGTTGTAATGTAATGTAACAAATGTTGGTCGGATCTGGCCCAAGATGGCTTTTTATGCTCCGGCCATCGTCGATATAGTGTGCCTTCAGTTGTCTATTAGCGCCAACAAAACGGATCAGCTGCATTGTTGTCTTGATCACCCAATGCATGGGCACGTATTAGACTGTTAGTGTTCATTCAGTCTGCTAGTGGTAGTATTGTATATGGCCATTCCGCTTATAGCCTTTTTACACTGACGCACATTTTACATCTTTCATCAATTTGCCAAGATGTGTACATCTTCTCATAAGAATTATACAGGGCGAAAATTCTACATCTTTCTACATCAGTAGAAGATGATCATTTCTCATTTTGTTCCATTTCGTTCGATTTTTTAGTGCCATCACTAAAAAAATTGCAGAAAATCAATTGTTTTTGTACCATCACCAGCAAAGTTACATCTCAGAAAACAAATTTAACATAAAAAAATGAGCGGAACATGTATTTTGTTACAATTTTTACTGAATTATAAACAAATTAATTTTAATTGCAGTGCATAAGAAAGCCCATCGTATGGTCAATAAATATGGAGAACATGTTGCGAGCTATGGAAAGAAGAAAATCCAAAACTCCTGCTCCAAGTCCATTTTAATTTTTTTTATTTTTCACAAAAATTTTGCGTCTTCTTTTTTTTTGACATCTAAATAAATGAAAGATGTTGTCAATGTAAACGACTGTTTCACATTTTTAACATCTTCCATGCGTTTCACATGGATGTCAGTCGGTGTAAAAAGGCTATTAGGGTGGTCGTCATTCAGTTTTTCAGCAATTTCAGCTGTCTTAACATCGAAGCTCAGAAACGTTTTTAATGCTAGTAATGTTCCTCCACAATTTTATTCCAATGTGCCTCTCAAGTCCTGGCACTCAGAACAGAGTAATCTGAAGCGTGTTGTAGCACCCGAGTACTGTCCGAGATAAAAATTTATAACCAGAATTAGCCCTGAAAACTAATCTGCTGTCATATTAAGTGTACTGTCATATAGAAGTGTACCAGAGGAATGTACTCAGTATCGTAATTCGTAACCCGAATGCTTGGATGCGCCTTTCTGCTTTCTATTCAGCCTACATTCACTTGGGGGTTGCTATTTTCCCTCCCTTTAGAGCAACTTATTGGTCACAGATTTTAATAAATTCTTGCCTACTCCTTGCAATAAAATTATTCGATTTAATGTTTTATCAAGATTTAAAGCAATTGGTTTTTCTCACTCTCTTAAGTCCACATTTTGAATCTAAGCGAACAATCAGACAATCAAGAGTATAAGTCGAAACTTTTTTTTAAACGTTAAAATAGTCCGTAATTAAACAATTCTTTAAACTAAAAAAGTATTTCGCTGACCAGAACTCATGGGATCAATTTTACATGCATTTTAAAGTATAACCTATTTGTAAACATACCTTTAATAAAAAGCGCTCATATGCATTGCTATTTGGTGGGAAAAAATGTTTTTAAAAAATTATTTGTGAATAAATGACTTTAAATACATCTGTGAAAACAGACTTCCTAAAGAGAACTGAAAAAATATGCTTCTATAAGGGCCATTATTGCAACTTTCCGTTAGTTAAAAGCAGAATTTGATCGGGCAGATAAACTATTTTTCATTAATACAACCTGCCTTTAACAAAAAGTTAGCGTTAAACTATCGGAACAATAATCTAACTGGTAAATCAACGGAAGATGTACCGTTTGCATTTACCACATTTTGTGGTATCTTTGTTATATCAAACTGAAATGGTTAATGAATTGGAAGATTTTCAAGTACTTACTTTTCCTGCAGTCTTGAACCTTTCAAAATCATTGCTGCAAATTAAGAAAAAGGTAATTTTTCTTATCGAAAAGTTTTAATGATGCAAATTGCTTACCGGCCAATTTATCCTTCACTTCCATTAAAGGTACCTTTAGCTCACGCCAACCTTATCGACGGATCGTAATAACGGCCCTAAATGATTTTACCTTATTTGCTTGGCTAGTAATTCAAATTTAATGTCATATAAGCTGCTTTTTAATTTGCATAAGTCGGCAAAAATATACTTGCGCAGTTCTCTAATTCCTTCCTCTCCATAATGCCAATTGCTTTCAGCCATCCTTTTCAAATATTAAAATAAATTATTTTTTACATTAACAATCAAATTACAACAAAGTGTATTTATTATATTACTTGTAAAATAAGTATGATAAATATGACAATAAATCTAAATACAAATGGAGTAATAACCAAATTAACCGCAAGCACACACAACCGCGCTGGTACAAACATACATACATGAACCCGCATGCAATTCAAATACAAAGCAACTACTTACCACAATACATTGAGAGAACAGCAAACATAAAAACTTCAAAATGTATAATGTGACCTAAATTTTGTTCCTAAATCGTTTTTTAAGTTGGCGAGAGTTTTCGCCAACAACGAAAAGTGTAAGAAAAAGAAAGAACTGAAAAGTAGTTAATAAATTATACGATGATTGCGAGTAAATTCTATGATCCAAACAGATAAACACATACCCCCTAATTCATAAAAATTATTACAGGATTATAAGACTGTTATTTCACATATTTGTATGGAAAATCTGTCAAATAAGAGCTTTATAAAGCTGTTATAATTTTTATGAATTATACGGATATAGTCTTCAATTACACGTAGAAAGAAAGTGTGACCGATCGCATACGTTTGTGGTCGGCACATGTACACAAAAACTTTTATATTAAGATTAACTTCTCTTAATTAGAACAATTATTGCTGATGATTAATATTAATTAAAGGAGCAAAAGTAAAATTTAGGGAGGTGGACTACTGTTTCGAAGCCGCCACGCTTTTCATCGGTACCCATTTGCATTCAGTCGCGTTAAATTTCATAACTTTAGCACCGCTGCCTCAAACGTCAGACCCTGCATGAGAAAATGCAAAACACCAAAGGCAAAACTATTTTATATAGGGCCTGACGTTTGTCTCAAAAAAAATGTTGCCAGGTGGAGATTTTAAACTAAACCACTCGACTACCAATGCTACCGCAAATTGACCATTGTAAACCTTGCTTAATTACCTCATCCAAATTGTAGTACGTTTTGGTTAATTCTCTGGGTTAGGTATTAAAGCACATACACAGAGAAAAAAGCAGCTAATAAAGTAGAACAAAATCAATAAGATATCTCTATGGTTTTTTTTCAAGAAGGATTCCTTATTATTTTACATGGGAAAACCTTATTGAAAAAACAACAATTAATGAAATTAAAAAGATGATTTACGTGTGTTTATATAGGAAACTAATAAAACCAATAGGGCAAAATGAATAGGATAACCTAATAAAATCAATAAGAAATCCTTATTGTATACAATTTACAAGAAAACCTAATAGAATCAATAAGTTCTTCTCTATAGAATTTTTTTTTGGTACCATGCAAATCGGAAACTGAGTAAAAACAAACGTGGGTAACAAGTTTTCTTCTTGGTTTTATGTGTTTTTCTTGTTGAGACAATTAATAAGATTTGCAACATGGAAATAATAAGAAATACCCATAGAAAAATCTTCTTTTCCCTCAGCCTAAAAACGTTTCAAAGAGAAAATCTTATTGAATCTATTAGGAAGTTTTCGCTCTGTGTACGTTTAATTATCTCATCGATAAAATTACACCAATACGTTTGAGGTATGGCACACCCCCTCGAACCCTCCCTCTGGGGTGTTCTCCATACAAACATTTAAAAAAATTACAATTTTAGGCACTTTACAAGAAAAAATCAGCGAAATTTATTTTTGGAGTTTATTTTTCTCTCTAGAAATTTATTTAGTCAGAAATTTATTTACATACATTTTATGTATGTAAATGAAACCAGTAAAAATGTTATACATATACAACCCTTGTTTACCTGATAACGAGATGAAGGTATTCAATCAATGTGTGACGGGGTATATATGGTATATTTTCAAATTCCAATAATATACATTAGGGTTTGTAAAGAGAATCATTGTTCGATATTGTGCCATCGATTTTTCCATAGCTGTTGATGAGAAAAAAAGTTAGATGACGACCATCAGAAAATCAAGTTGGAAGTGCTCAAGCTCCAATTTTTTTATTTTTGTACGGAAGTCACCCGATATTGAAGACAAAAAATTGTTGCGGGTTGGTCATACAATTGATTTTTCTGCTGGCACCTTGTCGAAACTATCGACAAATTGCTTTTTAAAAAAGCAAACCTGATCATATAAAAAGTTTTCTCGTTAAACAGAATTAGAAGAAAAAAACGTTTAAGTCGTATGGGATGCCACTTTTACTATTGTATTATTTTCTTATCTTCTCAATATACTGCATTCACTTGCAAGTTCGAGCAATAACGGAATGTATTAGTTAACTCAGCAAAAGAGGAAGGCCAAGGAACATTAATATTTTAGCAGTCAGTCTGACTGCTGGCCGTTAAAAAGATCTCAGTTGAACGGGTTCAATCCGTTAAAATTTGGGATTGCAAAAACGTTGTTAACAGATAATCGATGCATGGTGAAAGTGATACATCAAATTTAATTGCTTTGAGGGCAAGAGATTTAAGCAATGAGCTTGGAATGCTCGAAACTCTTCGACGCAGTTAAATCTGAGCTAAAGAATGGGGCACACAGAGCCCACTTATCTCTGTGGAACGGTGAAACCGTGGAACTCAGCGCAAGAATTCCACGCGGAAATCCAAATGAGGAAATAACGACGGGGCTACTAAGGCAACAATACCGAATTGATTAGAATACTGGGGGTGGCTCATATAAGCCGCATAGAAATGGTGGGTGTAGATGAATGTAGAGCACGTGGGGAAGATAGTGAGACATTGGAACACTATTTTTGCTAATGTCCCGCCTTCTCACAAATATGGTTCGGTCATGTGGGGAGCGATGCCGTACCGGATATAACTCACCTAAGGAGTGTATGCTAAAGGAAACAAAGTAACTTTGTGTATGACATCGAATTGCTATAGACCAATGAATCAAAACCATTATGACTAAATCTACGGAGCGCACAACAAGCCTACTCTCGCTTAGGTGTATGTCAAAAGACATGAGCTATCACACCCCTCCTTCAAGCTAATCTAATGTTGCATTCACCGCATTACATTCGAGTTTTAGACAAGTAGTAATGAAAAGTATTATGGTATGATGGGCAGGCAATATTTACAAAAGTGGCTCCCATCGTAATCTCTTAAAGCATATGCATTTTATAAAAAGTTTGTCTGGGAATTTAATTATTATGCTTTCGTTGTCTCTCTAAACGGAACTTTAACTGGCACACTATTCATTCCACTATGTTTTTTATGTTTTTATGTTTTTTATGATTAATGTCCATTACGATGGGCAAAGCACAATGTTTCATAGAAAAAAAAAACATGCTTCTGATATGTTTTTTTTTGTTTCTTTTATTTTGCAGCTTATTTTATGTTTAAAACTTCAAAACTGAAACCAGTTCTTCCAAAAATTAAAGAAAACAGGAATGTCTCACATGTACTTAATTTTGTAGCGAGAAAAATTACTGTTATTTGGTGTTTAGTCCAAAGCCTGTAACACAAAACACTCAACGTTTTGATATAACCATTTTCCAGCTACATCGTACACTGTGAGAAATTACCAATCTAGCGGAAATTTATTAATAACTTCTATACTAATGCTTATATTATGTTTCGAAAAAAAAAACTTAGGTAGATATAAATGAATTTAATAAAAATTAATACAGAAATAATTGTTGGTCTAACTTTTTTTAATTTTTTTAATTTATTTTTGTATAAAAGTGGTCTACTCAGTATCTGATGAGCTATCGCATGACATTCTATTTTCCTCATCCATAATAGATAGAAGACTTATTCATATATTTTGGTGATATATTATAAATTCCGCATTTGTGGGATGGTGATTCTGCCACAACACAACAAATACAACAACTGATGATGAACCTCAACATTTTTAAGTTTTGTTGGCTGTATTTTGGCTACTTGACTGTTGAAATTGTTTATTTCTTCATGGATCAAGTCTGCTGTTTCCTTCTGACAAATAAGTTTTAAGGGCCTGCAGTAACGAGTGGATGAAGGTTTCATGTTTTTCCAAAGTACTCTTGATCCAAGAACTATTTTTAAGGGTACCAAGCACACCACAAACATACGTTGGTCGCTCATGCATTATCAACATTTTGTCGATAAGTTGATTGGTCACTGCTGCCATCACAACCCCATTTGTAAAGTTACTGTTTGTATTTTGAAAATCGTGGCAATGCGCAGCAAATATTCAATCTCAAACGAATGATCGGTAACCTGAAGTCCTTTTGGGCAGCACAGTTTCTTCGCCGACCATAGGTGGGAAATAAATTTGCATTTCTTTTTTTAGTGCCAATTTTCAAGTTCATGTATACATTTTTTGTGTAACCGCCATCAATATAAAGGGCCAAAGCTTCCTCTGCTGTATATTTAATAATTTTTTTATTATCCGATTCAATGGCGGATTTTAATAATTCTAACAAATTTTCATCACTATTCAACATTGATACGACCTTGGCTGACATTCCTCTTACCAGCTTTGTATAAACTGGTGCTTGCGGCAGACATGAGCTCGTCACAAGGGACTTATTTGACTATATGAAGGACTTTTTTCTTTTTTGTTTTTTCCTGACAATCATCAAAACTTATTTTAGGTCGCCCAGAGCTTGCAGTTGTGTCTACTAATAACATTTCATCTTACTATTTTTCTCAAAAATCATGCGAGATCGGTGGCTTTCTCTCCACTTCATGCCTATTTTTGAGATGCAATTTTTAACCCTTTTAAATCATCATTATATTTATTTATATCTATGATGTTGTTGTAAACATCGGTTTCCATAGCAGACAATTTTTTTGAAGCTTGATCTTCCTACATCGAAACCAAAAATAGTGCTCGCTTTGACACTGACATTGTACCTAAAAACCATTATTTTTGATAAATTTGCGAAAAGTTGCAGCTAATATTGAACACTTAACATAACAAGACACCATATTAAATGTAAAAACGAAAATTAGACCGAATCCGGTCGAATCACAGAAGTTTTACTCTTCAACAGGGGAATTTAATAGCGAACATTATATATCTTACTAGCACTATAAAGCCCACCGAATTTAAAAGGCGGAACACAATCACAGACCACAAATATATATTTTTTTTAGCTAATACATACCTTTTACTTCAACTACAAAAACTAAATTTAATTTTATTTGAACTTGACAAAATTGTATTGTTGATTGCAGCTGGTGCTTAAAAATGACGTTAAATTTGTTTACTGCAGCTGGTGCAACATATGTTGTGTTTAAAGCTTAATGGCCATGCGAATATTGAGAGCAAAACAAAATGAAAAATGTCAATCGTATTTCTGATGTATCAGCTATCGAGCGCAAAACGATTTTGGTGCAAAAATATTCAGGTCCAAAAATGAACCTTTTCAAAAAATATTTGTTTGAACATTTCTGATTCTCATTGTGTTCATAGGAATTATGGAATAAGTAGTTAAGTTTCAAACAAACTTTTAAGAATTTTTCAAGTCTACTGATGAGTTGATTAGCACCAACGAAATGTCGTCGGCATATAGACAGCTGAGAAATACAGCAAATATTTTTTGAAATGGTACATTTTTGGACCTGAATTAATACATTTCAATTGGCTCTTAAAGCCAATTGAAATATTCATATTTGAATATTTTGAAATATTTAATTAATCGAAGCTAGATTGGCAATTTCTCCCACAGTGCATCGTTGGGAATACGCTCCCACAATCTCAAAGTAGTTGTTGTTAAATATATGGGTATTCTCCCAACCGCGTCTTCACTATTAGCCACTTGCGGTACTCACAGTATGTAAAAGAAGTGAAAGTGCTGCCGGACACGAGATGAGCAGAATACAAAAAAATCGGTTAACATTCCTTTTATGTCCTTTTATTTTTAAAATACAAAACTCTCTTTCAGCAGTTTTATATACTGCGACTCTTTAACTTTTTGGTCTCTGGCAACAGAGATTTTGCATTTAAAAAAAATTATATGAAAACTCCCATTAATGTATGCTTACATAACAGGAATGAGTTCCATGCTTATGCAAATTTTGATCAAAATGGGCAACAAAGAGAAGAATTAAATCGTCTTCTTTAACATTTTTATTTATCTAACATATTTTTGAATCAAATTTATTTTTATTGTTATGCCAAAATCTAATAAATATACATATATAAAATATTTGTAATGACTAACAGAATGTTTATTGCTTTCAGTTCAATTTAAATTTTTCTAATAAATTTTTAAGGCAGCAATAAAAATGGAAAGCTTTAACAAGTGATAACAATTATTTTATTGCAATTTTATCGCAATTTTATTATAGTTTTTACACATGTCTAAATGTTTGCAAATAGAGCGAGCAAAAAAAAAATATACAAATAAAAATGTGTTTGTTTTTTTTCCTTATTTTGCAGGTTGATACAACGTGATACCAGACCCACGCCAATTATCAACTGCCGCATGGCCAGAGGGAAACACACAAGAAACGCTTCATCGGCCCCTGATCATCGAACAGAGGCACGTTTACGCATCGATCCAAAAGTGCTGGTATTTGTGGAGACAACGTATTCAGGACTCGGGCGTGATATTGCAGAATTGCTTGTCTACAATAGAATAAAGTAAGTACCACACATATTGTTTTTTAATTGCATTTTTGATTTGATTGCCTTCATTTTTTGTACGCTTTGGTTTTGACGTGGGAAAAATATTAAAACTAATAGTACAACAAAACACAGCGTATAGGGAATTTCAGAGTTTGCTTCTGATGCATATACAATTTTTGAGAATGCTTTTAGGAATTTATGGATAAAATGTAGGAAACATTTTTGTAGAAGATATTTTCTGCGCGAGAATTTTTATCGTGTGAACACTAGCATGTATGTATGTATGTATGTATGGAGACGCGTCACAATTGTTTATAGAATGAGCAAAATCTTTTAGGTGTAAACTGATACAAAATTTCGTAAATGTACAGTGTTGTATTCTCATTAGACAAGAGCAGTATAAGTATGGATCTATTCACAAACTGGAATAGTCGAGATTGCAATTTTTTTTGACGGTGAGGTAGGGTTTAAACTGCCTTCGCCAACTGCGTTGTGTGGTGTATCCACTAAAAACTCCCTCCTCCTTTCTGGGGTGGTCCTTCCCGGGACCGCTATCTGCATTACTTCGGTAAGGCCCAGATGTACGTCCTCCAGGACTCTTCTCTATTTACCCACGTCTGGGTCCGTCATTTTCCTCGTTCCGCTAGACTGAGTCGAGATTCCGGTTTCTTCGAACGTAGGATATATTCTACGTAACTTTTCACTGTGTTCCAGTTGTTTTCATCGCGAATCATTTTGTTGATTATCTCATCGGGTGTGAAGTCACCAATCTGATTCCTCAGCTTGTTTCTCTCGTTCTGACATTCTGCCACCTCACACAGTTAAAAAACGTGTGTTCTGCATCATCGGTCACCTCATCACAATAAATGCAGCAGGCGCTATGGGCCTTGCCCACTTGGTATAGGTACTTCCGAAAGTATCCGTGACTTGAAAGGAACTGGGTAAGAACTACTAACTAACTTCCCCGAATGACCGCTGTTTCCATCCCTCAATGTTAGGGATACATTTTGCCATGCATTTACAATACTCTTCCATGCACCACCTGTCCTGCCATCTATGTATTGTGCAGGATCTTAGGTTTGCTGCGATAAAACTGGCGCCAGTTTTCTGCAGGTTCCAGGCTTCCTTGGGCACTCGTGCCAAGAGGTCCACAGGTATCACTCCGCTTATTACTAAACCAGCTGCTCCTGATACCGTGCGGTAAACTGAGGCACTCGAAGTGCTGCAGTTCGCTGAATGGATTCTAGCACCTTGAGCCTGATCTTTGCCACTAGAGCATCACCCTAAATTTCGCTTCTATATAATAATATTGCGTTCGTTGTCTCCATAATCAGCTTCCTCTTACTCTGCGTTGGTCCACCAATGTTTGCCATCAGCCTACTTAGCATCTGTCGAGATTTCAATTGCTATTGACGGGTTGAGTAGCATCAACGACAGGTTTGCGGCATATAGACAGCTAAAAAAGATAGAAAACAAGGTATATTTTTAGTCCTAAAAAATATACCTAGTTTTTATACCAAAAATAATAACAGCCCGATCGAAAATATAATCTTTTGTGTAACAAACGCAAAAAATACCCCTGGAAATTTAACTCAAAAAATATTAATAAAAAAGTCGCATCTTTCATTTACAACTAAAACAATATAATACCGAAATTACACAGAGAAAAAAGCACCTAATAAAGTAGAACAAAATCAATAAGATATCTCTATGGGTTTTTTTCAAGAAGGATTCCTTATTATTTTAAATGGGAAAACCTTATTGAAAAAACAACAATTAATGAAATTAAAAAGATGATTTACGTGTGTTTATATATAAAACTAATAAAACCAATAGGGAAAAATTAATAGGATAACCTAATAAAATCAATAAGAAATCCTTATTGTATACAATTTACAAGAAAACTTAATAGAATCAATAAGTTCTTCTCTATAGAATTTTTTTTTTTGTACCATGCAAATCGGAAACTGAGTAAAAACAAACGTGAGTAACAAGTTTTCTTCTTGGTTTTATGTGTTTGTCTTGTTGAGACAATTAATAAGATTTGCAACATGGAAATAATAAGAAATACCCATAGAAAAATCTTCTTTTCTCTCTGCTGGGATACCCCTCAGCCTAAAAACGTCTCAAAGAGAAAATCTTATTGAATCTATTAGGAAGTTTTCGCTCTGTGTATAATAAAATCTGATGGCTAATAACTATTCATATTTTGTCATAAATAAAATTGCAGGACAAAACTGACGTACAGATGGTTGTCAGATCATATGACATTGTAAGAGCTTACAAAGTGCTGGCAATCTGCTGGAAATGAAACATTGTCAGTTCAGACAATTGATAATTTCATTGCCAGACAATTATCCGACAATAAATTTGTCTACCAAGATCAATTATCCGTTTATACGGAGGTCAAATTTTTTACCAAGCAAAAATTGTCAACTAAATGTCATGATCAAAATACACTCACACACACACACACACACACATAATTTTTAAATGCTGTAACGTTGTCTAAAAAGTACTTTGGTCATTAAACTGTCTCTTATAAAGGATGTTTTTTCGATGTACAAAACTTTAAGTTGGTATTACTGTTCAAGATGGCGACCGATTTAACAGCTGTCAAGTGACTTATCCTCAGTTTACTTTGGCAATTCATCATGAATAGACTCACGCCTGAACAGCGCTTGCAAATAGTGCAATTTTAGCGCATAAGCGAATTTTGTTTAGCGCTGAAGCGCACTTCTGGCTGAATGGCTACGTCAACAAAAAATTCATGTCAATCGAATAATCCATCGTTGTTTTATTTGCAACTTAAATTTCCTTGTATCGAAAACACCCCTTATAAAGTCTCTGCCGAATATTCTGCTTACTTAAGTTGCTAAAATGAGGTTATAAGATGAGTGGTTGGCATTCAGTTTCATTATTTTTTTCGTTAATTTCCTGCGCTACTCATTCTTTATTTCTCCTGTTCAAAACAATTTTTCAACTTACAGTGAACTCGCGGTAATGTGAACTTGTAAAAAGCAAGGTTGTTCACACTATTGAATTGGTTCACATTTTCGATTGCAATATTTTTTACCTCTTTACTGGCTTATTTGTTTATTAGAACAACCCACAAAGAAAGAAAGAAAGAAAGACCAGGCGTTGGTAAAATAACGCATCTTTGTATCAAAACACGTTCAAACAATAAAGTTTAATTGAAATTTTTAGCCGAATCTTGAAATGAATTCCCACTTCTGAAAAGTTAGCAAAGAAATACTAAGGCGCCTCCCTTGCATGCCAAAGGTAGACTGCTTTTGCGTTTGTTCTTAATTGGAAATAACATTTTAAAAAAATATGTATGTTTGTTCTACTCTCAAAAAAAGAAATTATACATACATACATATGTATATGTTCATAAATACGCATTGTAAGTGTTAAAATATGAAATAACAACGAGATACAAAACCATGAGAAAGTAACGTGAGGAGTATATAAAACATTTTAGAATAACACATAGCAACACAAATGTTTGGTTGGGAGTTGTTTTTCTGCAAAAAACTGTTGTTCACTATTTAGAACCATAAAATTTTGTTCACAATTTAGAGAGTTCATATCAGAAAATGAATGTTCAATATTGTGGAAGTTCACTTTACCGCGAGTTACTTGTATTTGGTTTCTGTTTAACTTTTTATGTCTCGTACCCACGTTCTTACTATTTTCTTACTATTCTCTTCTTTTCTCCATTTCATCCACACAATTGTAAGTTCTAAGGATTGACCAATAAAAATAATATGCTATACTTTTTCTGGAAATATTGCAAGATCTTACAACCGTCGTCCAAAGCTTAACTAACGTATCGACAACTAAAACGTATAATGTTCTAACTCACAAAAAATTTAACATCGAGTTTTTTCACAGTTTTGTGTTTTCTTTGTAGAATGTTTTAAAACAATAAAAGAAGATAGTGCATATATTGTTAGTTAGGGAATTTTGTGTTGGAGCCAACGATATATAATTAGATGCTAAATTTAAGACTGCTTGGAAGCGGGAAGGCCTAAATTTTTCGTTTGCTGTATAACATATATTGCTAGATTACATGAATTGTGCTTGCCAATTACCTTAATATTGCAAAACTCTAAAGTAGATCGCGTTTTTTACATTTTTGGCCACATTATTTCACAATTAGCCACCGTGCTTCGTTTTGGGAAGGACAACCAAATAGGAACTGAATACAATGGACTTTCGTTTAAAGGAATTTTCATTAGTACAAAAGGAAAATATATTCCATCGCCATTCTATAATACGTGTAACAACATTTTTTAAAAGATCATGCTTGATCTACATATTTATTTAGTTTTTTCTTGTTGTTTTCACTGTTGCTTTTGATGATCATAATATTCCTTTTTCAGCCTGAATAGACAGCACAGAACTGCTCACAATCAATCATTGCTTAAATTTGATGAATGAGAATTTTGCAAATTCCGCTCCAATTATGATGATCTGCAGGAATGGAATATTGACGACCCAAATGGCAAAATTGAACAAGCAATATTGACCAAATTGTGTTTGCTTTGATCCCATTGCCAAAAGTGAAACATGAGTATGCAATTCCATGTTTTCACACATTTGTTCAATGGTTGTTGAAAACAATGTTGAAACTTCACTTTTAGTAAGACTTACATATATGATAAGAAAGTAACAACCCTGAAGGAAATGTTAGTAGAAAAACTCTAGTGATTGACTATTGACATGGTCACCAGTACTAGTGCCATATTATACCTCATACAATGATTTTTTCTGTTGACATTCAACATGTGCTTGTCATTGCAAATCAACTATTGACGAAGGAACTAGTGACTAGGTGGTTTTAATGCGACTATATGGCGACCATGGTACTAGTGTTTCTCTATAGACATTGCCGCTACCCTGAAAGAAATGTCAGTAGAGAAACTCCATTGAAAAATCAAGAAATAAAATTTGTCTACTCATTAACAATGTTTTCTTTCCAAATAAAAACGATTTTTATTTCACGATTTTGGTGGTTTTACAAATTTAAACAATCAGAGCACTGTTCATAAAACAAAAAAAAAACTGGAGACACTCTGTTGACAATTTGATAAAAAAGTCACTAATAAAGGCGAAAAATGTAGCGATTTGGAGCCACTTGACTCTACGTTTCCTTCAGGGAATGCTTTATGCAAATATTTTACAATATTGAGAATTTTTATTTTACTTTAAATAAAGAAATTATTCGAATTAAGCTATCTGGATAGCTTTTATTTACAACAAATTCAGAAAAAAAAACTTTGGTTCAATAGTTTGAACTTTCTAATATTACGAAATGGCCTGACATTATGTAAATCGTTCTACTGGACGTCTTAAGAAACAGCTTTCACTGATCTTTTGTTTTCAAATTGCGATCTTCAAGTGAAAGCTTTTCCCGGTTTTACAGCTGAACGAAACGAATTCAATTGAAAACGAATTCAAGTTAGTAAGCGGTCTCACAGTCGATATAAAATGACTTTGATTAAAAATGCAACAATTATGAAACAAAAACTTTCGTTAAAAACAAAAAGAACCAATATTCATCAACGAGTCAGGGATGCAGTTTTTGTACTAATCTAATATAATAAGTTTACTTGTTCGTAAAGTAAGACTTACTTTTGTTTATTAGTTTAGTTTTTGGAAAAGGAACTTGTATTAATTTATAATATATTATATTTTTTTATGTTGAAAGTACTTGTTTTTTTTTTATGAATTTCATCGGCAAATTTTTGCTATTTTCCCATTATTTTCTATTGTTGCTAGCTTTGCAAAACTTTGGGCATCATTTCGTTTGTTTATATGCTTGTTTAACTTTTGTAAAAGCTATTTTCTACCTGGTGTTTGTAGCAAATAAAAATAAAGATGGTATATTTTTTTCTCACACGTGTGTGCCTTTTACCGCAAATGATCAATTTGTACGTATTTGCTGGTAGAAAATAACCCTCAAAGGATTTATAGCGTTAATCAATTTGTTATTGTTGGGAAATTGCTTGTATGCTACTTTAAGCTTTTGGCACTTATGTCACAGTGTTTGTGGCTAAGTTCGTCGTTTATCGGCATGTTCATCTAAAGCTGTGTGATATATACATACATACGTTGTAGAAAATATTAAATAAAACTTTGAAAAAAATTTAACCGAAAGGTTTTAAATAATTAAATTAAACATATTTTTCACACACTTAATTGTTTCCTTCCTACGAGTATACTCAGGTAATTTTGCTTTGGCTGAAATAAAATAAGTACATATTCACAAATATGCAGAAGTAAAATAACGGATACAAAAAAATTGTTCTAATTTTTTTTTTCTCTTTCGTATAATTTTGGACGAACGATCGTATAAATCAATGAGTCGTTTTTGGCGTCATTGCTACGAGTTCTCACACTATTTGTGAGCGGTTAGAATTCCTTCCAGCAGGGTGTGGTGCAAGGGTAGGTAGTCCATTGCATGGCTGACAGTATATACCACGATTGGCTCAAAAATTAGTCTCTCTGTTGCTTCTGGAGGTTTCTGTAACGAGCTTGCAAAATATAACACCCTTAATCGTCCCGATGACTGTTGTGTTTCAGGTTGAAATTTTTGCGATAACAGCTTGAAAAAAAAAATAATAATATGACCTCAATAATCATGGAATCAAATTCATACATGATCACTTCTCTACTGCTCAAACAATGTAAATATGAGTTGCCAAAACTGGGTCGTCTGTTTCACACTAGTTTAGTCTGGATCGCTGCACATAGCGTCCACTATGGTAATGAACAGACAGATTAGTCAGCTAAAACAAAATCTAATTTAAATACTTCTAGTGCAAAATCTATAAAAATTCCACGGACGAAGACTAACAGTTATATTCTTTGATACTTTCTTCGGAACTTTCGACTTTTGCTGCTTATATTTCGCTGTAGAAAAATATATGGAATCTAGGGGCAACAATAACTCCACATTGGACGTTAGGCAGGCATATGGACCTTACAACGAATATTGTAACAATTGCAACGACAGGTAAAAAGAGAAAACGATCTTCCACCTCCTCTGCGAAAACGATTATAAAACAACCGCTATAACTGTTCAATTTAACAAACTACATACTATGTGTAATTGTACAAAATTTGTACTGAGTAGAATAGAAAAGTGCTATTTTCTAGTAACGCGGATAGTCGCGGGGTGCAAAAAACACCCTTCTTCTCAAAAAGACGACTAAAAAGCACGTGGCATCCATCATATGATGAGATATTTCATTATATTAGAAAAACTGCGAACAAGGCCTATTGGAAAAAAAAGATGTAGCAAAAATAATAATAAGTCATGGGGTGAAATTTACACCGCGCGCGAGTAACGGCGGGTTAAAGAATTCCTTGTTGATATTATGTTGTAATTGATCTAATCAGTCATGTAGTAATTGGAAATTATGTACTTCTCGTTGCAATACGTTGTCTGAATGTTCTTTAATGGACCATAAGCTGTACTAGAGTGTATAATCAATGGCAGTTAGCTTTCCTTTGCGTAATCTATTTTCCTAGTTCCAGTGCAAATTCAAGTCCGTCGTGATAGCAAATCAGTCCTATTTGGAACTGGTGGTTCGCAATAAGTTGCTCTGGCCAATAAATTTCAAGTTCTTAAACTTTGGTTGCTCACAAAACTTCAGTCAAGTATGTATGTCCTCATTACATTGTCTTATTAAAATCAATATACATATTTTTCTTGCATGAGGGACACGCAGAAAATTCGCTCAAATTGTTTTCATTGTTTGCATTCTCAAAACGTTGATTTAATAATTTGGTCGAGGAATGTGATGGTATGTATTGAGCTTGTGTTCGTATGTGTTGAGCATACATTTATGCACGTATGTATATATTCTCATACTTACATATGTATGCATTTATGTGGAGAAAATCTGTGTGTTAATGTACAATTTTGTCGTTTCAATATAATTAGGTTGCCGTTTTACATTTTAATTAGGTAAATTAGTTAAAAGCATTCTTCTTTGCAATTCCTTACTCTCCCCCTCGCTCTCGCTCTCGCTCTTCCTCTCCATCTTCTTCTTTTTCTTCAAAGCACAATTTCCGCGCTTTTCTTTGGCATTTCTTTTTTTGCGTTCAGCAAACAACAGTGTGCAGTTTATTCTAACTTTTTTTTGTTTTTTGCTGGAAAATATGAATTTTCTTGTTGGTTGAGTTTTCCAGTAAAATTGTTGAGGTTTTTGTTTACAGCAAACATTTGCTTCCTGCAACGTCTTCTTTTTATAGTCGCTGGCATTTGTATTCTCCTCCCTTTTAATTTAACTGCGTTAAATGGCTGTTTAAAGAGTTTTCTTTTTTGTTTTCTTTCTCTTGTAATTTCTAGATTTTTGTTCTGGCATGTACCTCAATTATTTATATTTCTTAATATTAAATTGTGGTGTCAGATGCTAATTGTACTAGAGAATTGCCAATTACGCACAGTGTAATGACAGTGTCTGAAGCGTTATAAAAAATTTTGTTTTGTTTGCTTTTTCAACTTTTTAAAGAACTTTAATGTTGTTAATAAATTAGAAAAGGAATGGAAAACTTGCAGGAAAACTAAATTAATATTTAGTTATTTTGACCCCTCTTTCTTTCTTATATTTTATATATTTATTTGAGCTCAAGAAAACTAAATTATTTAGCATAAATGCTCAAAGTAATAATTTTGATCTTATTAATGTTTTCTCTCTTTTTAAGCCGTCTATATGCCACCGACGTTTCGTTGATGCTAATCAACTCATCAGTAGACTCGAAAAATTTTAGAAGAATGTTTGAAATCCATCTACTTATTTCAAAATTCCCATCAACAAAATAAGAATTAGAAATGTTCAAATACAGAAAACATTTTTTTCGAAAAAAATGTTATCCGTATTAAAAAATGTTATCTGTATTTCTAACTCTTAGTTTGTTCATGGAGGTTTTGGAATAAGTAGTTGGGTTTCAAACCTTTCCTTAAGATTTTTCGAGTCCACTGATGAGATGATTTGCATCAACGAAATGTCGGCAGCATAAATACGGCTGAATACATTTTCATTGGTTCTTAAAGTAAATAAACAATTAAGATAATTTTTTAAATAATTTTGAACTACAATTCTTAATTACTTTACTTAATAATTTGCTATCGACTAATATTTCTCCTTATCGACGATGTTCATCTTATTAATGCCTTCCTTCGAGAAATCTGCCCGAAATTCACAAACAGTAACTTTTACATCATTAGATTAAGACGGTCGGTTACCAATGAAGGTCTTGGGTATGTGCTGGTGCTTAAAAACAGTATGCAGTTTAGTTATGGCCTGAGTTCGAAGCAAGTTGGGGGCTGATGATCGTTGTGGCAGACGTGAAACAGCTAAGAAGTATTTAAATTTAATTTTTTATCTTCTTCGAAAATATACATAGATCACTACAATTTTACCACAAAATTCGTTCTCAATTTTGAGAAAGTTAAAAACCGAACTAAAGCCCAAAAATTACCTAAAGATTGTACAATATAAAAGGCTTAAATTTCCAACCTGGCGATATTTATGTCAAGCTATTCTGTCACAAAATTCAGTACACGCAAGAAGCTGTATTTCGACTATATTGAACTATTTTTTGTGGTCGCCGTTAAAGATAATTGTTACACCTACAAACCAGGGGCAATTGAGCATTTGAAGAATAACATCCATGGTGCGAATACGACCTCGAAAAGCCGATAAAGTGTTTGGAAATTGCCCGATCAAATGGAGTATTGTGAGCCCAGCTCCGGCAGCCACATAAACCAAGAAATATTCCAGCTGTAATAATAGTAATAAATTAATTTGGCAAAATATAAAACCGTTTTTGTTTTAGAGCAATTTTAAACTTAAATTTTTGAATACTCCACCCGATGTAATGGAAATATCTTTCAATTTTCTTATCTAATTTAATCTTTTCTTGAACTGAAGATCTGAAAATCTAGCAAGGCTTGTTTTCATATACAAACAAAATTTGGGTGTGCGGTAAATTTTCAGCCAACACCGAAATCGGGCCAAACGGCCCGATCATTTTTTATCATTTTTATTTATTTATTTCTCAGTTCCGGTAGAAGAAGATTTAATCTTATATTTTACGCACAAGGGAGAGCATTACTAGATTTTAATAAAGCTTTTAAAGTATTTACTAGTTCAAGACTAAGCTATAACCCATAATGATGACAAATTTTTATTGTGCAAAACAAGTGTATAAAAACTTTTTTAAGCCATTGGCATTGTCATCAAATTGTTGAAAATGTGGGAGAGTGTATGAAGAACACCATTTACGTAGTATTTAGACGAGAAAGTATAGGCCTGAAAATTGCAATACACTTTTTTACTAACACACAATTTTCTAACTTTCAATTCAGCTTTCAGCAAAATTTATCTGAAACTAATTTTTTGATATTTACTGAAAGTAAAGTGCCGAGGTAGTAAACACGGTTGTGCATTCCATGGCACATAAAAATGTTCAGGGTTATTCATTGTAAATTTTAAATTATTTTGTAGATTAGAAAATATTTAAAACATGTTTACAGCAAATATGAATGAAGAACACAACTGAAGTATATTTATAGTGATAATTATTAAATTAATTAATAAAAGTTTAGCAATAAAAATTATTTTCGAATGTTGCCCCATAAATTTATGTTTGTAGTAGTCTTGGCAACTCTATTTCAGTAATAAACAAAACTATAACGATGATTGTAAAATAATAATATTTGCAACGACATTTTTAAAATAAACTTTCACGTTCCTTTGAAATTGAGCGAGAAATTTTCATGAACGTCACAGATTTCATTGAAATTTTTATTCATAATACGTATACAAAAATTGAATGAAAGTACTTTCCCGTCTAAATGCACTGTTAGACACAAGGAATCGATGAAACGTTATAATTATCTTTTCGCGTCTTAGTGTTTTGTCAAAAAGATATTTTGGAAGGTATAAAACAGAGCGTATGTTGGGAATATTATTTAAGGATACGCCGTAAAGTTGTATTATATGAATTTAGATATTATCGTTTCTCTTCAAGCCGTAAACAAATATGCTTATGTTAATATTTAAAACGTAAAATTTTCTAACGCTGACTGAGTAACATTTTGCAGAAATGTCGGAGCCATAGGTTAAATTTGGCACAAGCAATAAGTTGACAATAAGTTTTCCAATATGTAATAGTTTTGGGATGACCACAGGCTCATTAGCTTGATATATGTGTTTGCCCAGCGAGGGTATTTACTCTTCACCACAAATTTTCTCACCGTTTACTAAAAAGTCCATATTATTGCTGATTCCGAGCCTTTTCCTGTGTATAATTGTGCAGTTTGATTTGTGCGGGTCCAAGCAAAGTCCATTTGCAGTCGCCTAGAGAAAAATTTCGTCAACTGTTGCAACATTTTCAATGACAGATTGTACTGGACTGCTTAGTACATCTGCACATCGGCTGTATACATGTGAATTTTGCAATGTGCAAGTTGTCTTGGCAAATCAATCGTATAAGTAGAAAAAAGAAGAGGCTCAAGGACTAGTCCTTGGAGTACTCCTCTAGTCATACTGCTAGGAGATGATTCGGTGTGTCTAGAGTGTGCGAAGTGCCAACGATTATTTAAATAAAAACATGTAAGCTTTGTCCAAATGCTTGAAAACTTACAAAAGTACCGAAGCCTATTGCAGTCCCAACAAATCAAGAAATTAAGTTTCCCGCCATTCAAATCACTTCTAATATTTTCAGTTATAGCCGAAACACTACTGTGGTACGGTCGACAACCTGATTGTATATTAGACAGTAAATTATTTTCCGAAATGCGTGAGGTGAATTTTTGGTAAGAATTTGGATCGGTAGCAGTGCAGAGCTATTAGTCGGCATTCCATGGCAGTTTTTGGAGAACTGCGAAAACAGATCCGAACGTCAATATGGAAAATGATTGTCTAAAATATATATAAACTATATGGTCAATTTATTATCAGTATTTAACGAAGGCATCAAGCGTCTAGGGTTACGCTGGTTTGGTATTTCTTCAGCTCAGTGTGACGAGAATATATGCATGCATTTGTCTTGTAAGCAAGTTATAGAAAGAGCAAGAGAATGAGAACAGAAAACGCAAAGATTTACGTTGATCACGTCCAATGAACACTAATTTGAAGTCTATGATGGCGTAGAAAAAACTAAAATCTCAATCTTCTGATTGATCATGCATAGACTCGCTTTACAGATTTTATAATCTTAAGAAAATATCAACGACAAAGTACTGAATACACGATAACAGTCCGCATTTACACACCGTTGCTTTAGCATTACAAGCTTTTGAGTGCATTAACAAATATACAGATGTGGAGTGATTTACGTTGGAACGTGGCATTTAGCATCAAACCCCACAGTGGACTAAACGACATGGTGGCCGGCTGTGGGTGGCAATTTATTTGCTACTGATCTTGACGCGTAATATAACGCCCTTCTGAAAAGTTCGACGTGTCTAATCTCTGCTGCAGTGCAATTCCCTGCACGGTTTTAGGAAATCACCGCTACAGCTGATAGCCCGATATTCCTTGGAACATCCGGCCTTTAACCTTTGATCCCGCAGTTCCAGCTCCTTACCAAGCAACATCTGTTGCATGGCAACAACACCACGGGCGAACATATGCCCGACGGCTATAGGATCAGTGTTTCTGCCAACGCTCCCTCCCATGCCTGTACATTTCAAGCATGGAAGGCTTCTCAGCCTATGATCGATCGGAATGGCCCCGTAAAGTCGTCCTGGGGCACCGATCATCGTACTGTCAAATTTTCCTTTGGTGGAGAGTTTCAGCAGGACACACTGCACAGCGCCAAACTGGATATGTCTAAGGCAAGGTGCATTATGTGCCTCCGAGGCACACAAGCAAGGATACAAATAAAATCAACTTGGGACGCAAACTCTTTTGACATGCGACAATGGCATAAATTTACTAACATTAAAATTTGTAAATTGTCCCATGTAAAACAAAGTCATTGCCAAATTAAGTGAAAGAAATCAAATACAGCCTCGCAGTGTCGAGCCAGCGATGATACTGTTAATGTTCGAACCTGAACTAATTTAATTTTGATGACATCCAAACTCCATTTTTACTTAAAATATATATTCATCCAAGTATGATATGAAAAGTAGTGCCAAGTATAACGCTGTGCACAGTGTTTCGCTAATTTTCCTGTTACTAACTTTAAACGGTCTCTGCCTTCAGTTTAGTTTCTATTATATTCTTTTTTTGAGTTTTTTTTGTTTTATAAGTTAACGTTTATGTTGAACGCTGGGCTGACATGATTTTGTGCCGCAGTGAAGAATGAATACCAGTCTCATTCCGTCATCGTTGCTGTAACCGATTAACCAATTGGATTTCACGATTTCAAGCTGTCACAAAAGTGTTAAAAGCTTTACACAGCAAAGCATGTTCGACCTCAGCTGCCTACTTATGAAAACTTTCAAAACCGAAATAAAATTAATAAGAACTTGTTGAAGCAAGTGATATAAAACCTTATCATGTGTTTTTGTATCACTCTTTATTACATAAAATAATGAATGTAATGATTGTGAAAATGTGACTTGCAGTCGAACGTTACTTCAGTATGTTCGTTAAATAAAGTGATTAGTTTGAGTTAAAATGACAGAATTATCTACGGAAATCGTATTTTATTCTAAAAATTAAAAAGTTTGACGTATGACACTAAAAAGAATATACATATATTAAAATATTCTTCTCTTTATAAACTCTGCTGCATTTCATTCATATAATTTTTACCTTTTAATTCTCATAAACTATGTTAACTCGTAGTCTAACTTCGTTGATGCAAACAAAACTTTGTTTCTAATGAAGTTTTAAAATTTTATCCAAACATCTCTAATTAAATTCAGATGTTTGTGTGCGAAACTTTTAAATCATAATTTGTGACTCATTTGTATTCCTGCCGGGTGACACTCAACTTTAGCAAACGCATAAAAAGTTAATTTTTTTGAACAAGAAAAATCTTACACACAAATCTTGTTAGTTTTATACAAGTGCAAAAAGTATCGGCAGTTGTGCTTTTTCCGACCTGGCTACCCAGGGGTGAAAAGTAATAATATACTGGATTGTATGAAGAGCAATAAAGCAGACATGACAGCTTCAATTAAATACTCAGGGTTGTTGTAAAATCTGATTGCTGTCAGAATCAGAATTGAAATCGACACAGAATTAATGTTGGTGTCACAGAAACAGATATTTCTCATTTCTGTGTTCGAATCAGAATTGTATCAGAACTAGGTGTCACAGAATCTGTTTTTATCGTTTTTTTATGAGAAATAATCTGATCAGCTGACAGGTGGCAGATTTGTATGTTTGTTTTAGGCTGGTAAATACAATTTGGCTCACAATGTAAGTAAATTAATTTTTTTATTTATTAAACTAAATAAGAAAAAATTTCATTATTATTTTACAACCAATAGGGGAAAACATAGGAATCAAACACAAAATGAGATAGTTTTTAAATTTATGGAAGGAGTTCTATATTTGGTTCCTACATCTTCCTTTTTCATTATCATCTATTGTTAGCTTCGCCCACTGAGGGCACACATGCCTTTGCAAAACCTTTAGTACGTTGCTTAAGACAATTGACACCGTACTTCTGGCGAGTCAAACGGAACTATCATTTCCTATTGATTTTTGATATGATCCTTCTGCAAAAAAACGCAATATCGCAGCTAGCTGAACAATACTGCAAATGTTTGAAGGAGGCAAATAAACTTTGACAATGTTCAACAGCATTTGAAAAGCCTCTTTGTTTAAACGGAACTGGCTAAAAAATCTGTATATTTATTATAGCTAAAACATCTTTGGCGTTCTTGTACATACAATGTATATGTATACTAACGCTGGTTCCGGCAGCTCCAATGGGTTGGTGTAGTCCCTTAAAATCTTCCGTTTTACTTTTTCATTGTTGTTTTCTTCAATCAATATATCTAAAGCTGTTGGCTCTACCATTTTTTTAATATATAAAAAAATGTTTATCAAAATATATGTGAAAATCTACTGCAAAATGTAAACAACTGCAAAACTAAAACAAAACAGCTGATTCGAATATGGGTTTTACTTATGTTCGAATCAGCGTAAAACCAAGACGATTTCATGACACCAATTCAAATCAGAATTGATTTTCAATCCTGATAATTCACAATTCTGACTTGGATTCTGCAACAACCCTGACTATTTTTTTTTTTTACTAAAGGGTGTTTTTTTCGATGTATAAAACTTTAAGTTGGCATTACTGTTCAAGATGGCGACCGATTTAACAAGTAGATTTAACGCCTGAACAAGTCGAATGGGCCAAAAACGAGATTGCCGTTGTTCCCGATTTTCGTAAGCGAATTTTGTTTAGCGGTGAAGCGCACTTCTGGTTGGATGGCAACGTCAACAAACAAAACTGCCGTATTTGGAGTGAAGTTAATCATCAAGTGTATGTCGAAACACCGTTAAATCCAGAAAAACTGACTGTTTGGTGCGCTTTATGGGCTGGTGGAATCATTGGTCCGTACATCTTCGAAAACGATGATGGCCAGAACGTTACAGTCAATGGTGATCGGTATAGAGCCAACTAACTTTTTCATTCCTGAATTGAATAACCATGATGTCCACGCCGATATACGGCCACAAATGTTGGAAAAAGTCACTGAACATTGGACGTCCAGATTGGACTACATCCGCGCCAGCCGTGGCGGTCAGATGCCAGAAATCATATTTAAAATGTAATGCCACAAGATTATCTTTCGGATAAATAAAATTCATGTCAATCGACAAATCCATCGTTGTTTTATTGCTACTTAAAGTTCTATACATCGAACAAAAAACACCCTTTACTACATGATCTTCATTTGAAATGGCGTTTTCTTTTCTGGTACAAATTGTTGCCACCGCATCGGGTATCACTTTCAATAAGTAGCAAGCGTTTTATTGGTGGCAAAAGAACAAAAATTCGGGTAATTTTTTCTTTCAGCTAAACAAATCCAATAACCCACTTCATGAAATGCATTTACTTGGTTAACAGCATGATACAATTAACAAGGTAGCCTCGTCAGCTAAACCGTTAATCATCTGACTACTTTAGGTTGTCAAGAGATTGCAGAGATGAAAGGCAGCCAAAGCGAGGTAGCAAATCCGCGTAAGCTTAGTGCATCTCTCTTCTGTAAATGTAGAAGTGGCGTCTCTTTGACAGTTTGCAGAAGTTGTACAAAAACAAAATGCGTGTTATTTTTATTGAAGTTATTTTTATTGTAGCGAAAAGGCTATCTTGTTAGTTGTATCATGGTTAAAAGTATTTTTTTTTTTTTTTTTTTGTTTAACGTTAAGAATACTTCAAACGCCTACAAAAGAACAAAAAAGTAGTAAAACGTAAAATCATACCTGCTATAGTTAATTAGCAGCTACAAAGACTATTTTGCGCAAATTGCATATTTCTTGTAAGTTTTCGCAGTTGTTTTTTTTATTTGTAAACTCTGTAAATGAGTTTTACTTTTTATATACTATTTTATTAATTTTTAAGAATATTCACCACTGCCGATAAGGTTGTGTGTTTCAAATAGCATAATTTTACCTCGAAGTCGAACTTTTATAATTTACAATTGATAATTATTTAGTCGGTTTATTTAGTTTTATTACATTAGAAAACTCAAATATGAACTTAATTATTTATTTGCTTTAAGAGCCAATTGAAATGTATTAATTCAGGTCCAAAAATGAACCTTTTCAAAAAATATTTGCTGCATTTTTCAGCTGTCTATATGCCGACGACATTTCGTTGGTGCCAATCAACTCATCAGTAGACTTGAAAAATTCTTAAAAGTTTGTTTGAAACTTAACTACTTATTCCATAATTCCCATGAACAGAATGAGAATCAGAAATGTTCAAACAAACCTTTAACACAACAAACATTTCTTTTTTCGTTTTCCAACACTTCTACTTTTCTTTGCAACCTTCTATACAACGAGTCACCATTGGTTACTACGATTTGTATTTTTGAAAGTATCAAAAAGTAAAAGTTTTTGAATATTTAAATATGAACTTTATTTGCTTTAAGAGCCAATTCAAATGTATTAATTCAGGTCCAAAAATGAACCTTTTCAAAAAATAAAGAATTTTTCAAGTCTACTGATGAGTTGATTGACACCAACGAAATGTCGTCGGCACATAGACAGCTGAAAAATACAGCAAATATTTTTTGAAAAGGTTCATTTTTGTAGCTGAATTAATACATTAGAAAACATTTTTCTCAATTTTGGGGAAGTAAAGCTTAATAAATAATTATCAGTCATTTGCAGCCTATTTTGGCATTTCGCGATTTTCTTTCTAGTTTTCACAATTTTTTCCAGCCCAGTTGTATTCTTTTGCGTTTTTATAAACTATTTTGAGCTTGTTCTCTCATTTTACGGAATTTTCGTGCATGTTTGCGCTTTCGGTCAGCTGTAAGCATTTTTATTTCCATTTCTTTTTTTTCTCCTTTTGTGTTTTTTCTTTGTTTGCACATTTGAGCACATTTACTTCTCATTATTATTAAAATGATGGAATAAATATTTAGTAAAGCTTAACACGTCAAGTTGTTTCGAGTCTGCTGCTGAGTTGAGTGGCATTAACAAAATGTCGACGCGACTCGGTGCCCTCCAACCATATAGCGGCGAGATAAAAATACAAAGAGTTGGCGCGGAGATTTCATATCTCGCTTACAATTCTAAAACACTTTCGTTATTAAAGAGACAAAGAGCGGGCCTACCGCCCATTTGTGGCGAAAGCTGAATTGGAAATTATTTTAAACAAGTGCACTCAAGATGCAAGAAATCGCTAGATTTTTCGCTCAAACATTTTTTAAGAGTGCACAACGGACACACCCACCGACAATATATGTAAAAATAGTCGAATTTTCTATATAATATCAGTCAAAGCCGTAAAGATTCATAAATGATCCAGTCTAACACTTTTTGTAAAAATCAGACCAGAAATTTAATTTTAAACGTTTTTTCATTAGCTGCACTGAAATCTGTATAGAGACATACACTCAGAAAACTTTGTCAGTAAAACTAACTGAAAACACTCTTTAAAATAAATGAAATTTCATTTAAAACCCGTCCTACTTATTTTCCATTTAAATTTACTAATTACTTCATTAGAATTTAAATGTTAAAAAATCTACATAACCCAATCGGTAAAAATAATGATGTTTCCTTTATTCTAACTGACAAATAATTCATGCATAATCAACTTGTAAACTTTTTTTTATTTTTTCTTAGGTTGTCATTTTATTTAGTTATAGTTTTCTATCGGTATTACCTCCTTTTTCAATGCGCTAATTTAATTTTTGTATTGCAAAGCCTCTGCTGAGATTCGAACCTGCCGCATCTCGACTTGAAAGCAGCTGCCATACCTACTCAGCCATTGCAACAATCAGAACAAATTCAACAAAAATCAATTTAAGTAAAGAGTATGTAGGCTACAAATGTATGTAGAAACCAAATTATAAATATGTTGGCTCCTTCATGCAAATATGTGTAAAATAAGTTACCACTGTCATTATTAACTGTCAGCGAAAACGAAAATCCGTATTTATCTGTAGTTTGTGTTTTAAGTAACTGTACAAATCAGTTAAACTTAAAATTTGATTATTTTACAAACGTTTTGTCATTTAAAAATAACTGCACTGATTACTTCCGAAATAAATTATGTTCAATTACTGCAAAAATATTCCGAGTGTAATTGTTTTATGCATAGACGGTTACGAAACACTTTCCGTCAGGTAAATGTGTACACTATTTCGTAAACATTACGCCTATCACCCATACCTACATACATATATGCAAAATATTTAAATATGAAATTTACTTTACATGTATGTATATTCGTATGTGCTTTCTGTCCTATACACTTTTTTTTTTTTGTAAAAATCGGCCAACTGATACACCTTTTGCCCATTTATAGCTCTACGAGCACCCTAGTCAGTTCCAGGCGGCTAGTCAGTCCCAGGATACCCGTACAGAAGTCAAATGTATGAGCAAGCCCCAATAATGTGTTCGCCCTAACACTATTTTCAACACAAAAACAACAAACTTAAAAGTGGATGACTAGAAAATGATTTGTCTTTATGTCGTAGGGCAAGTTTTTTGTTTCTTGCCAGATAGAAGCTACCGAAAAATCAATGGTACAATTCGAAAAAATTTTTGCCCATACAAATCAATCAGGCCTAATATACACAATGCGAGATTGCAGCGCCATCTGGCGAACGTTTCAACGCATGGACGTAATTGCCGCCAAGCACTTAAACTTTGCAGTGTTTATGTAAACCTTCACATACTTAAGAACAAAAATATGCACGATTTTTCTATAGCGACTCTCCTTATACCTCCTTTAGCATCCAACAACTTCCTGACGCGCCTCCTCGCAAAAAACTTTTGAGAAAAGTCTTTAAATTCTTTCCGGTACAACATTTAATAACCACGTTAAGGTTAGAGGCACTAGTGGGACTCCCGTCGACATTTACATAAATATAAAATTACACCCTACAAATGCAAAGAGCTGAAAAAGAAAAGAAGACAAATTAAAATGACTTTTTAAGAAGGCAGTGTGAATGACCTTCATTGGCTGATATAAATATTGGCATAAAAAACTTGAGAATTTCTATTTACTCCCTCTTTTTACCTCACATTTCTAGACTTGTTTTTGTGTCACACAGATTTACATACTCGTAAACGGATAAATAAAACCTTATTGTAGAGTTTCAACTGGCGCCCGGCCGTGTTGTGTGCATTTATTACAACACACAACATTTCTGAAGAAATTTGGTTAAATTCTGTCACACAACAACGCCGCAGAAACATGAAACTCAGAAAAAGAAAAACACAAAATTGTAAAATTGTGATTGCTTTATTGGTTGGAAAATTGTAAGCTGGCATCAAATTTTGCTATGATTTTGTTTATGCTTCTGCTTGTTTTCCTTTTCAATATGTATTTCTATTTCTTTCTTTTTTTACGTCGATAACACGTAGAGAACACAACTTTAAATGACATTGTATACAGCCAATCAACCCCCTGGCAGGGCATTCTGGGAAAAAGCGGTGTTTTAGTATTCAAATTGAGGCATATCACTTGTAATTTGTATGTGAATAAAAATCAGTCATGGAAATATAAAATTATTTTATTTCTCCTCTTTAAATACTCTTTATCTTTCAATATTGAGCCCCCATCTGATTGGAGTGCTTTCATTCAAGTGTTTGCTGACTGTTTGCCTCAACAGAAATGATTTGACAGTTTTATTGTAATTTTATTCGTATTCATGATTAAATAGTTATTGAAAGCCAAGTAAAATGGCTTGTCAAAAAGAAAACAGACAGAGGCAAATCTTGATTAAATTAAAGAAAATAATGAAGTTACTGATAAAAAAAAAACGAAAATTTACTTTGGTTAAGTCTTTAAGTAGCTTAGTCATAAAATGCCTGAAAGCTTTCAAATCGAAAAGATAATTGTAAAAAATTGTCACAGTTCTTAAATTTATCTATTTTCTGGGCAAAATCTTTATTATTTAAACACATATTTGTTTAATGTAATTTAAAACGCGCATACATACTTAATTCTAACGCCATTGCAATTGTCCTGCAAGCGTTCTAAATGAAATATTTATGCAAATTCATCTTTCTCTTTGTCTTTCTGTTTTTATTTGGCTAATAACTACGGCCCTCATACACATGCATGCACATACATACAAGTCTATGTAAGTGCATGCATGAGCTTGCTCATTCGCTCACACACACACACACACACACACACACACGGGGCTGGGTATGCGAACACAAAAATACTCATACATCTCAAATTGCTTAATTTGAATGCATTTTGCTTTTAGACATCCGTTTCCGTTATTTCTTAATTACTTTTAGTTTTTGGAGGCCTTTTAACATGAAAATGTTTAATAGAAATATGTATGGATGTGTGTCAGCACACAATGCTGCTTAATCCATTCCGAACCGAGCTCATTTCAAGTTAATGACTTTCGAATTCATTTATTCGGTGACACGACAAGCCGAAGTTACTGAAAATGCCAAGAACACCGGGAGCCTCTACTGGAGCTGTGGCTGCCAGCAGAAACACTTCAAAGCCAAAAAGTAAAATCGTTAGATCAAAGTAGGTGGCACAGAAAATCAAACTGCAAACCCCCATCCATGTAAAATTAACATGACATGACAAAGGGTACCACATGCAGGACGCACTCTTCGCCTGCTGAGTGAAATGGCACTTGGCCGAATTTATTTTTGTGAAGTAGTGGTTTCTGGTTTGCTTTTTTTAAATTATTTTGGGTGGCTTTTTTGCCTTGCCCTGATTAATATTATCAAACCATGACAGTGAATTGACCTTGAGCCCATCAACAAATGAACTATAATATGTAATAGGTAAATTTTACAAAATCAAAATCAATATTTAATATTTAATCAGATTCTTAATATTTATCAAATAAAACACCTTCTCTGTTTGCAGCAATTGCTGGAACGTGAGGAATTTGTCTTGTTAATCGCTTCCACAATCTTGCAGTAAATTTTCTTTTTGCGTATGGTGTAAATTTTGCTCCGCATCTACATAGCTGAGCAAAATAATGTTTTACACTATAGTTTTTCAATTCGTTCATAACGCACTGCATTCTGTAGTTTATGGCTTCAAAAGCTACGTTTCTCCTTTTGGAAATTGTTGATTGTATCTGTCAAAGACGTTTTTCGACCCATCCTAAATTTAGTTATTTTTCGACAGGAAGAAAACACTTTTAATTTCATGTAACCTTTACATATCACTAGCCCATTGATTTTCCGGTTCGAAGTTCCTTCCTGATCTATGTTGGCTTAGGAAACATTACTTAGAATTCTTTATACACAAACGAAACAGTGTCACCTTATAAATTAGATCAAAACTAAAAAAAGATGTATTTTTACGGTCTTATTATTTTAATATGAAAAAATCAACAAGAAAACTTATAATTGTTACTAGCTATTATTTTTGATAGGTTCGAATGCAGAGCTTTGCGATTGTCAGTCCGCCGCTCAGTCATCAAGATACTCAAAGAAATGAAAAAACACTATATGATTTACACATGATCATTCGAACACACTGAAAAAAAATGTAACTCAAGGAAATCAATAAGAATTCCTTATTGAATACAATTTGCATTAAAACCTAATACAGTATTTATCGGATATAAGAACATCTCATATAAGAACAAACCGCTTATAAGAAACATTTGCAAAAACACCATATCTTTTTAGTGTTTTTTTCTAACAAAGAAGTTTCATATAAGAAAAACGCTTATAAGAAAAAAACTGATAAAAGAACATTTTTCTTGAACACCAAAACCACAAAATGTATAGAAAAAGAATTAATATAAGAAACTTTCAAGGGCAATACTGAATTTATGTAGTTTGCATGGACAACTCTGTTTTCTGACAGTTTTACAACAACAACAACGTTTTTTTTTTTACTTTTAGTGCTCAGCAGAAGTTTTTGTTTCTTGCCTCGTAAATAAATAAATAAATAGTACAAAATGAATTAATTATGTGTGTACATGTATTTACTACATATAATTTTTTTTTTCAAATTGAAGTTGTCTAGTTTTTTATATCTATTTACTAAAGAGGTTGATAAAATAAAATTTTATTTGTTTTATTTTTCTATTTACATACATACATCTACGTATATACATAAAAAGGTAAAAAGCTCGTATATTCATATAAGAAACAAATGCCTTATGGCCATAGCTACTTATATAAGAAATAAGTTTCTTATATAAAATAATTGTATATGAGAAAGTTTTTTCGTGGATTTTTCAAGTTTCTTATATCCGATAAATACTGTAAAATCAATAAACTTTTCTCTATGGATTTTTTTTCCACCAAAACAACGGAGACTGACTAAAAAAGTGTGAATAACAAGTTTTCTCATTGATTGTATGGTTTTTTGTTAATGGTAAAATTGATAAGATTTACCATATGAAAATAATAAGAAATCCCTATAGAAAAATATTGGTTTCTTTCTGCGGGAATATCCAACAACATAAAAATGTTTCATGCAGAAAATTTTATTGACTCTTAGGTACCTTTGGCACGTTTCTTCGCCTACGATCTCGCTTTTACGCCCTTCCATACAATTTCCCATACCATGTAACGAAAATGCTAGCATCTAAATATGTAGAAGTGTATTTTTAATGCTATAGAGGTTTTTGGTGAAATTTCTTGGACTTCCATAAAAGGGCAGTCAGTATCAGGCATGAATTTTTGGGTTTAGACCACACTCATGCACTCACGCGTCATTGTGCTAAAATATAATCATCATCATTTTCACGACAGCTGCACTTCTCCAACTACCTTACACACATTTGCATTGTTTTCATGCGTGTATGCATTAATTTTCATTTCGGCGACTTATTTGTATGCAAAATGCCTCAGTTAATAATTGCTGCGGCATGGGAAATAAGTTTTCTACTGTTTGCTTAAAAAGTATTTTGAGCTTTTAAGCCTTAAATGCCTTAAAACATTTTGATAAGATTGCGGTAAAAATGTAAAATACAAAAGTATCTATGTGTGTGTGTGCTTATGTTTTAATTAATGTGCATTTGTCTTTGGCCTGAAGATTACCTTAAAGCTGTTTGAAACAGCCTTAAGAGATTAAATTATTAAGTTTCAAGTACTATATGCATGATTGTCATCTGCGATTTAAAATTCTTTGTTGGAAATTAGTTTGACAACTTTAAAACTAATTAATGTTTTCTTTGCTTAAAAATAAAATCTAAACGAAAAGGGAATAATGGAACATTAAATAAATGAGTGTTACATGTTTATTTTAGTCTTTTATATAAAAGAAAAACACATATGTATACAGAAACTAACACAAGCTTTTTGATGCTCCTTTACTTTTTATATTCAATGAGCTGAAGAAAACAAGATTGGCTTGAATAAGTACCCAGTAAAACCTACCTAACCGATACACCAATACATTTAAAGATTTTAAAATTTCAACATATATGTATATACGCACACTTGCCTTCCAAAAACACCTTAAATTAGAAAGAAACAGCCTTTTTGATTAAAGAATTGTGCTAAATATATAATATTTATTTGATCTTCTTAATTATTTGAAAAAACTATTTATTACAGCTTCAGATCGTTTTTTATATAAACAAATTTTTATTTACAATATTATTCAATATTTCGATAACAAGTTGTCATCATCTTCAGGATAATAATTGTAATTATTATCCTGAAGATGATGACAACTTGTTATCGAAATATTGAATAATATTGTAAATAAAAATTTGTTTATATAAAAAACGATCTGAAGCTGTAATAAATAGTTTTTTCGAATTGTGCTAAATATAAAAATATAAATAAAAGTATAAGTAAAACATCGAAACAAAATGTTTAAAGCATTGAAAAAAAAAAAAAGAATTTAAAATAAGAGTGGAAATGTATAAAAACATAAATAAATAATGCAATTGTTGATAGAGCAGAAAGTGTAGAGAGTTGTCCGTCCGCTAGTGAAAATTCACAAAATATTGAAGAAATAAGGAATGTTACCCAAAATATAAACCAGCTCAAGTCAGGGGTTATTCGTAATAATGTGTCCCAAAATACTGTGACAGACTTGTTGCCAACTTTGAAGGAAATGGTAGTTCCTAAAATTGCCCTTTGTGCTAAAAGTCTTTTTGGTACCCAAAAGCGAAAAATTGCGGTTCAATACATTCCATGTGGAGAGTTTTTATTTTTATTTAATATACATAAGTACAATTAATTTTCGGATTTCCTAAGAAACTTCCTTGCGTTTTTGTAAATTCTCCGACATTTGATAACAACAGAAACAAAAAAACTCACATTAGTTGCTAAATTATTATGTTCTTTATTACTGGCCACCAAACAAGTAAACAAACGAATTACCGTTACTTAGAGATGTGGTTTCTTCATATGCATGTCTAGTGATGTGTCTTTGCTGTATGTAGACATTATTGTGTACCAAATTAGAAAAATCTCCATTTTGGAACACAGAATATAAACAAATATCGTTGATTTTAATTTCATTTTTGAATGAGCAAAAATGTTGAAATTTAAGCTTCGTATAGACGGTTGTCAGATCTTACAATATTGCAAGACTTAATGTGGAAACTATTAGTTAAAGCACAAGTAAATATTTCCAGTTGAAGCTCTTATTTCTATAAATTTTTATAACAAAAACAGTTTTGATAGCCAACACAATTGCTATATAAATCCATCTATACATACACATTTAAAAAGTTTCTATATATTTTTAAAACAAGCTTTTTTTATAAAGTATATTCAATGCATACATTACGTCACTGCACTAACAACGTGCTGGCAATCCACTAGAAATACAAAATTGTCAGCATTAAGAAAGTTGCCAGTCTGTTCAGACAATTGCAAGGAAATCTTACAATTTCATTGCCAGACAATTGCCTGACTATAAATTTAGCTACCAACGAAAATTGTCAGCTTACACGGATGTAAGATTTTCTACGTACCTAAAATTGTCAGGCAATTGTCATTAATCAAAATACACACACATGCCATTATTCATTCTTTATTTTTCTCGCTCAATAACCATGTTTTTAATTTTTTTTATTCTCTTTTCTGCAACTTTTTACCTCTCGTACTCACATTTTTACTATTCTTTAATATTCTTTGTCATTACTCTGACAATGACGCCATTGTAAGGTGTTGAGAATTTATGCATCTTACAATATGCCAATGCCTGACAATGTACCAGCAATGATGATGCCAAAGTGTTCAGACGATTGACAGTTAACTGACAATTAATTGTTAGTTAGGTGACCTGCCAATGCTTTTGCTTACAATATTGCCAGGAAGAAATTGTAAGTTCTCGCGATTGGTTAAAAATATTCCATACATTTTCTGACAATATTGTAAAATCTTACAATTGTCTATACATAACTTCATATTATGGATAACTTTGGCCATATGTTGCAAAATAATTTTGTAAACATTTCTAAGGATATGTGTGGAAAACTTTGATCTTTGTGGAGACATTACTACGTTGCAATTAAAGAGTGATATGTACAAATATAAAATGAAGAACTTTCGTAAGAACGAGTAAAACCTTTATTTGGCGCCTATAATTTCACGACCATATGAAATATCATATTTATATCATGAATGCCCTTTATTAGCGTCAATTAGCAACAACAAATATACCACAATCAAGACAATTATTTATAATTCTAATTGTAATAATATGAGAACAAATAAATAATTAAGTTTTCTGCACAGACTTTTAAAGTCAGAATCGCCTCATTCACTAAACCAATTCGAACTAATATTCAGACTTTTTCACACTTATGAATAGAAATACAGTTGAATTAGGTTAAGAGAAATTGAAAAACTCTTAAGAAATCTGTTTCGCTTATTCAAGATTTTCTTCTAAAAGGAATCTGGATAAGCGAAAACTGTTGCGGTCAAACGATTTCATCGCTTTTTGACTTTCTCTAGAAAGCGAACCAGCACGGCTGATCACAACCAACGTTGAATGACAAATTAATAAAATGGAGTGTAGTGAAATGCCGTACGCATCGAACTTCTTATATATTTATAGTCTAATTCGGATAAGAGCACGTCTCTTAAAAGTAAAAGATACGCCTAATAAGAAATAAAGAATTTGTTTGAACAATTTCCCCTACATTTTCTTAGTATAGTTATTGAGGGCGTCTATAGTATGGAATTACTCATATATCTGCGACATCACACTTTGGGACAACGTGGACTCGCAGTCTCCAAATGAAATTCATATTTAGACTCGACTTCACATCCGCTATGGTGAATTAATTTCAAAGTTTCTTTTTTGATTCTTCTACCTTTGAACTCCTTAAAATCTTCTTACTTTTCGCTCTTTTTTGTAAAAAGCATCAGAATTTAGCCTGCAAGTAAATTTCATTTATAAAGAAACATAAAAAATAACCCCTGCTTTTGTCTAAACAAAAGTTTTATCCTGCAACTTGCAAACAAAAATCTGGCAGTTAATGTCTCTGTTACCTGAGTACTAAAAACTGATTTTAAGCCAAATATCTTTTAAAAATGCGGATTATTAAAGGATGGTAAAACAATTCTTTTAATGTAATTTACATACATGCAACAAATTCTGACGAAGCTTTATCTTCCTTAGTCTGCAATATTGTAGTATTGTATGTACATTTATGTTTTCTGCTTTAATATAAAATTTTTGTGTTCATTTTTCTTTCTGGGCTGCTGCTGAAGATTGATAAAGAGATAATGGGAAAAGACGTTTCCTTCTTCTTTTTGGATTTTTAAATGTTACGCAACAAGAATATATTTTACTTTTTATGAGTTCGCTTGCACTTTTGGTACATTAAGCAAACGTAAATACACCCAGAAAAAACAAAAAATAAAACAAGATATCAACCAAAATATCTCTACAGTTACTAGAATTTTGGTAAAACCCTAAAATAATAAGAATGTTGTGTATTTTAAGAATATGCACAAAACTAACGAAAAAATTGGAGAAGTTGGAACCTCCCAACAATACATAGTGCGAATTCGAACACTTGACCTCAAGAATTGAAAACCGTATAAAAACAAAAAAGCTTAAAAGTAGCATGTATGTATAAACCAGATATACTGCAAAACATTTTTGAGTTGAAAAATATAAAATTTTTTAATAATTAAAAAACATCAAATATAGTGCTTGCTCCCGGCACTTACCCATTTTCTGTAGAGTTAAATCTACAAAAAAACAAGTAAGAGCTTTATATTCGGCTGGGCCGAATCTTAAATACCCTTGTACCATTCCGATTGATTTTTGGTGCCAAATGATGTTTTATTTGGCTTATAGAGCCGATTTCTTGCTAAATCGGGAAACACTATATCTCGGGTATACATATATGAACCAATTTCAAAAATTTTCGAATTTTGCCTTTAAGCATCCTATATATGTACCATTCTGATCGATTTTTGGTACCAAAAGTTGTTTTATTTGGCTTTTAGAGCCGACTTCTTGAGAAATCGGGAGGAGCGTTATCTCGGGTGCATATGGGCCGATGTATAAAAATATTCTAATTTTGCCTCTGAACAACCTAGATGTAACATTCTGACAAATTTTTAGTGCAAAAAATTGTTTCGTTTGGCTTCCAGGCTGATTTCTTGAGATATCGGGAGGCGCTATATCTCGTGTGTATATGGGCCGATGTCAAAAAATTTTCCAGTTTTGCTTGTGAATAGCCTATATGTACCATTCTGATTGATTTTTGGTGCCAAAAGTTGTTTTATTCGTCTTATAAAGCCGATTTCTTGAAAAATCAAGGGACGCTATATCTTGGGTATATATAGGCCGATTTCAAAAATTCTTCGATTTTGGGATCTAAGAGGCATTAAAAATGATATGGCTAACGTTTTAGGAAATTTGTTTTTTTAAAAATCTGATCAAAAAAATGACCAAACATATTCCTGAAAGCCCGGTTTTTTTGGATATATCTCGGCTATCCGTAGACCGATCTTTCAATAGCAGACCAATTATCGGGATTTAACACATTCTAGCGAAAGAATGAGGTTTCTATCTCAAACCATTTTCTCAGACTACAGACGGACATAGCTTAATTGTAATCTCTATTGATTCTGATCCAGAATATATGTATATACTTTATGTGGTCTTAGATGGTTATTTCAATGCGTTACACACGGAATCACAAACTTATATATACCCATACACATTTTTGTGAAGGGTATGAAAAGAAACTTATGTATATAAAGAGATGTAAAAAACAAAAATATTGAAAATATTAACTTTAGCCTATTCTTGATGCTAATTTTTCGACCTCTGTTGTTTAATATTTTAGTTGTTCGAGCCTTAAGGTCACTTGTTTTTATTATAGATGTTTATTAAATTCGATATCACAATGGATATCTTCTTCAAAGCAAAAAAACATTCCTCAAGAAGATATCCATTGTGATATCGAAATATCGAATTTAATAAACATTTATAAAAAAAACAAGTGACCTTAAGGCTCGAACAATTAAAATATTAACTAGACCCCGTATGAATGCCGTGAGTGATGTGTGAGTAAAAGTGTTAACCGGGATAACAACTGCGCGATTCGTTTAAAATACCAATACTGGCTTTATATTGAGTGTTTGACAACTAAGCTCCTGCTCGTCAGATTAAATATCGTTAATAACAATAACACTCCCTTCAAACAAAGATTATTTAAAAAGATTTATGGTTCTTCTCTATGCACTTCCGTACAACATGACGTTCAAAAATTTAAAGTTTTTCCACTGTCGTTTTTGAAATACTAAACCACACTGGAAATGCAGAACGAAGAATTGGTCTAATGGTTACCTTATATAAAAGCAGCTTTGTCCTCTTTGGTAGAGATTTACTGCTAAATAACCTTCCAAAGGCCCCTTCAACTTGATTTGCTTTTACCAAGTTATAATCAGCATGACTGTTAAACTGTAAAAGTGCACTCCAAGATATTTAATAATATTTTTAAATCCGATTTTATTACCATTTGGCACTATACTCAAACGTTTGCTTTTCGGAACAACAGTATACTTACACTTTCCTGAAGGGTTAAGCAGACAAATCTCATTACTTTTCCCGGTATTAATTTTTGTACTCCAATTGGAATAAAAGTTTTAAGTATTTTCGAGGTGCAATGAAACGCGTTGAAGTGCAGCGAGTAGAGAATCATCATGAGCACACAGGAAAAAGTCATCATCGAATATGACTCCCTTCGAGTTGTTAAATTTATGAGGAAAATCATGTACGTAACCTCACTTTGACTCGATAACAGATCTGTACGCAAAACTTTTTGCTACTGAAAAAGCTTTGAAAGAGTTGTGGTGGCTGGTTTAAAACCAATTCTTATTCTAGGCCTGGTCAAATGGCTTTTAACCTAAAGAGATACAGCTGCAGTACGTCGACGTTCGCTCAAATTCTGAATAATATCAGAATAAAATTTCAAAAAAACATGCACCGTAGAATTAGCTAATATTCAAGACTATGCCCATTCTTTCGCTGGTTATTTTTTTTTTTTTTTTTCAAATAACTTTCATATGTTGGAAAGTAATGAAATTGGTCGAAAATTTAATAATATCGCAACTATTCTTCTACTTATGAATTGGAATTATTTTAGCCACCTTCCACTCACTCGGAAAGTGGCGATTATTTAAACTCTTGTCAAACAATATAATTAGATACTCCAACGCTTTTATTGGAAGCTTTCTAATTATAAATTTCGATATGTTAAAAATCATTTATTTAAACACCTTTCTTTATAACAACTTCACATTTTCCTCAGTGTTGGCTGCTGGCAATTTTTATTTTGTCTCTCCCTAAAATATGCAGTTTATAAAAATTTTAGTAACTATTATCGCCCCCTAACTATATGCTACATTTTTCAGTATTTGGAATTATTATGTCGAAAATCAGCATAAACTTTTAACAGAAAAAAATGCATGCTTCTTTTGGTTCATTTTGTGTTTATTTTACATTTCTGCTCTGCATTTTATTGTACATGCATTGCACTATTTTCTTTTATTAGAATATTTTTTCTCTTTTATACATAAAAAAAAGAAAAATACGTTGTATATTTATACTATAAAAATACATATATATGTATAAGCAAGAAAATTAATTGCACCAGTAGCAATTTTTACTTGTGTAGGTAAAGTTGCAGAATTTATGGGTTTGGGTGTTCTTGTTTATTTCAAGTAGTGCCATTCATAAAATGCTTGTTTATTGGGGTATGATCAAATTTATTTGCTTTGAAAAATTCCCAGAAATGTTTCAATGTGACACATGCAATAAATGTATATTTTCTAGATTCTCGCTATTTTGTATCGGTCCACAAAATAAATTCTGAGTCTTTCTTGCATTGAAGATTTTCATAGACTAAGACAGTCCATCCATCACCTTTTTCCTGGGCCTTGCACTTGCCCTCACAAAAACTTTATAAGCGGGAAAGTGCTTTCACCGTCATATTGTTACACTAAAACAATTGTTAGTTGCTGAATGCCTGCAAAAATTGCAAATATTATTCGAAGAACGTTGCTGTCTATGGCAGTTCAGATGAGATAAATATTTCAATCTCGAAGATTATTGGATTTTCATTCCGCAAATCCGAGGGTTTTTATTAGGGTAACAATTTGCAATTGCTAATTACTTCATCGGGATTTAGTTCGATTTTGCTTCCTCGAAATTGAGAAGGGGATTTTTTTTTTTTTTTTTGAAAAGTTGCAGCGAACAACATTTCTAAAGAACCCTAAAAAATATATCTGAGCAAAAACTAGTTGTATTACATAGAAAGGAGAAGGTCGTTCTAAATTTCAGTTTATTCTATTTGATTTTAGTATGAAGCGTACTTGAAAATTTAAGTACGCATAACACACAAGTGTAATTAAAACAAGCCGAATAAGGATTATTGAAGAGAAACAATCCTGTTATGGCTTAAAATGAGTACGAAAGTCTTGGGTGTATTTATAACCAGCACTTGTGTAGCGCAATTGGTAGTAGTAAGGCGTTAGAAACATCGAATCACACTAAAAAAAAAAATCAATCCCAAAAGTATCAAAAGTGTAGCAGTATCAAAATTCCGTACCGCGTGCTCATTTTTAAATACAGATTTTAGCTATATCAATCCCAAATCAGGATTGGATATGGCTAGAATTAAGTATTTTGTGTTTAAAAAATCCGTACTTAAAACAAGCTCAACGTACTTGATTTAACGAAATCCGTACTTACCGAACTTCTGATATCGCTTGGGATTGACTTAAGTAGAAATGGATTGAATTGTTTTTTCGGTGCAGCTTTATTAAAAAAAAACTGTTTCGCAGAAAAGAGTTCCAAAGACCGATTAGTCCTTGGCGACGCTGAGACGTTTTTTACTCTATAGTATGTTGAATCATGCATACGCTTACGGCATTTTACTGTGGAACTGGTCTTAAATGCATCATAATGTACATCACGGCATTTTGATACATTTTTTCACCGACTATTTATTGCTTCAGATAAAGGCTAAGAAGGGATATGCGTTGAATGAATGCAAGTAACGAATGCACATTAGTAAAATGTATGCTTTTAACGCATGCACATCTGGGCTTCAATCCTTGGAACCTTGGTTATCGTCCGTGGTACGAACGAGATTTATCAAATTATATTCTGGTGCTTCGAGAGAGCAAATACAGTGGTAATGTGGGTGATTGGAAATGCTAAAAAAATATGGTATTAAATATGGGATTATACCAGTCCTAATAAGATGCAAATATGCTCAATGCTTCCCGAAAAATTCTTTGCTTGATGTGTGACAGTGAGGGATTATGAAAATAACTCTACGATTTCTAAACATATGGCAGTGAACTTCCAAAAGCAACAGCAGTTAGAGTTAAGAGTTTGCATAGTTCATAGTGGCACGTATATGTTTAGGAACTACGGAAGAAACATTTTTTTATTTTCAAAACTTTTTCATTAAGACTTACTGTCTGCTCCTCAATGTCGGAATCGTGCGATTGTTCTCATGCTAAGCGAAAGAAAAATGTTTTGGGTTCCTCTATGACGTTCTTTTATTCGAACGATGACCGACAAGTCGAAAAGTCGTAAGTGTTGTCATACAAAATCCATTTCGATAATGTCGTCAGGACTACTATTACAAACGTTAAAATCAATCTCTTGCTGTTTTGCTATCGAGTTTATTTGTTAAGAAACTGGCAAATAAAATTAGAAAATCCATATATTTTTTAATTTTTATTTTATTTATTGACCAATTATCATATGCATGTATGTAGTTTTCCTAAACAGTTCACTTATTCCCTAGATGGGAGAAAATCCTGAGTCTGCCAGAGGGATACCCGTGCTTAGTGCTTTAAAGTGCGTCTATGAAAAAAAAGTACTTTTACATTTTAAACACCACAAAAACTATTTCCACACTTTGAAAATGTTTGTGTTTTTATTTTGTACTTGTTTATGTATGTACATATGTATTTGCTTTGGCTTGTCAGATACAGCTGACCAGTTTTAAGAAGGGTTGTATTTACACAAGAATAATTTAGTAGTTTTTGTCAATACTTCAATAAAAAATCAACTAAAACTTTAAAACACCGATCTGGCATCTCTGTGAAATAAATGGCCACAATTTAATGACGTAAGACCATTCGAAATCGTGCGACTACGTGTCGATTGCTTGTATTTGCTTGGGACATCAAAAGCAGTTAAAGTACGAACGTCAACGTCAACAGCAACCAAGCATTAGCACTTCTTAGAGGTTTCGATATAAGAATTCCAAATAAAATTGTATTAAAACATATCCTATGAAGAGGACTTTGACTACGTGGCCCGAATTTAAAACTATGTTCAAAATTCCACATTGTGTCAACGGAATGCACAGCACTTCCATGTAAATCGCATTCCTCCTGAGCAGGATGATATGAAAACCAACATTGTTAGATTGATTAATCTATTAAGATTGATTAATCAAGCCTCTTCGGGCAGCACAACGGGAAATTTCTAGGACCTAAGTGGGCAGCCCGTGAAACATAATATATAGATTGATTAAAGTGGCCCACAACGTTTTTGCGAAAGATATTCTACCCGAGCGTTTTGTAGACATCATCGTTTGACATGGAAATGATAAAACTGGGCATCGAAATTGTGTGATTGGACGAAGTTAGAAGTAAGCTGAAGGTACAAGTTTCCAGTAGCGTTTAGATGGCATTGAAACAAGCTTGTCAGCAATGTTTTTCTCAAGCTTATTGCAAAAAGGCAATTCTGTTTTTACTGCTTGCAAGAAGAATGTGTTCTTTATACTCTTAACTTCGCCTTAACATGGAAAATACTGATGTGTGTTTAATTTAAACGTAATGGGCCATAACTATAGACATCGAAAAAGTATGCTTTAAGAAAAAAGGCGACTTTACGCGCAAAAGTCTGCTCTAAAATTAAAACCAGCAGAAGCTTTTTCTAAGCTATTTAGCAATAGATGTGATAAAAAAAATATCACTTTTAAATGTAGAAGCTTGTTAATGTAAATATTTTTCCATCAAATAATTAAAATACGGATTTTTTAATAACTGTCATTAATCGGAATTTTCTTTCAAATTAAATTTTATTGAATTCGCTTTGACGTTTCTTGTTTACTTACTAATAAATGTAGGTATGTGTGTGTTTACATGTATACATAATTTTTGAGAGTCATTTCATTAGAGATGGGAGGGACTTTTCTTAAATTTTTAAGTGGTTGTATGATAAACAATTTGGCGTTTTCGACAAATAATGTAGCACCCATTTAAAGCTGGTCCAACTTAAAGCCAACTTTAGTTTTGACTATAGTTAAAAAAAAACTTTTGGAATAATTTTTTTAATTTTTAATTTTAAGTTGTTTCTAAAAGGAACCGAATTTCTTTAGTGTCCCAATTAATTTCTAGCTGAAAAAGTATGAATCGGAGCAGCTTCGCATTGGGCTTCAATTGCATTTAAAACTAAAAAAGAAGTTGTTAAACTATTTATAGTGCAGGTAATTACGAAAAATTTAACTTGTATGGCTATAATGATGGAATGTAGATGTATAATTCCGTCATACATAAAAAGAATTTCCTAGTTTTGATCAATGCTTTCACATAAAAAAAAAATCAAACCTGCTGCATTATTAGCACCGCCAAACCAGTTTAAGAATATATTTATATACATACATATCTAGACGATTCACTTTTGCTTCATTCTACAATTGCTGATACTATCGGTAGAGTCTCACGAAAATGTCGACTATTTTCCAATATTCATAGCTAGCATTTTTGGCAATTTTAAATCGAACTCGAATCTTCTTGAATTACTCAGCGTGATTAAAATAGTCACTTTTGCTCTCACTCCTGAGTCGAAAATTAGACTTTGGTGTACCCTACGACGATCTCTTCTAGAAGATTCTCGGCCCTCTGAACTATTCCCACTCAATTTCCATCAATCCCGCAATCACATATCGCAGTCATATATGAAGCTTTTTTCAGTCATTTCAGATACTACTCGTAGTATTTTTTATTTTATAATCTTTTTTGGATCGTCCGACTGGTTAGTCAGGGTTTGATGATATAAGAGCATCTTAAAAGACTCAATTTGCTGATATTATCATCAATAATCTTCTAGCTAGCTGGATTAATTACTGACAAAAAAAAAAAAAAGATATCGATATTTTAAAACCCCTAACGAAGAAGACTTACATATCACTTGGTTGTCATTGCCATCAAATGTTAATTATCACTTTGTAATTATGCCAAGACTCAAAAATTGTTCCCTCAAATCACCGAACGTTTGTTCCTTAATTATAAATCCGGTTTGCCCTCACGCTTAAGACATCTATTCCCACCAATCACAAAGACAGACCAAAATCTTTGCTGATTTTTCGAAACAAAGTATCACTTTCCTTAAGACTTTATTTTTATTTCCCTATTTCTTTTTCAGCCACTTATGCAATCTTATACACAAGTATTTTTGGCACGAATGCCAAAAGTGACAAGTTGGCCTCTGTGATCTAATTTGTTAGTACCAGTTTTGTTGCATCCGTTTTTTTGCTCATTTTTTTTTTTTGCTTTAGAACATAACGCAACCTTGTTGTGTTGAAACTGTGTACAATATTTTGTTAATAAACGTGATGTTTTCTTTATTGTTTTTATTTTATGCATTTGAGAAATATGATTTTTATTTTATTGTAATTGACATGTTGAAAATGTTACAAACATCTGTTACTCTTGTTGAAATGCGCACAGTATGCTTTGTTCAGTAGAGATGGAGTGTGGTCCTGTACACCCAGCGTTATTTGACTAAAATCAAATTTAAAGAGTATATTTGCGAACGAAAAAAAGCAGCACAAACTTTAACGGCAAACAGAGTTGTCAACCGATTACGAATAATATGATCAAATCAAACCAATATCGTGTTCGGCTCATTTTAAAACAACGGTTTTCACTTAGTTTCTAATTTACTTAAACCAATTATGTACTATCAAGCCTGTTTTGAAAATCTCCTCAATGCAAAATGGCATGTGCTTTGAAAAACACACATGTGATATTTCGGTGTTCTGTTAATGATTGATTTGTATTTTTCGGTGTGGATTTCAACTCGCGAAAACATAAGAGAACAGCTGTTTTTTGTTTTATTCAACAACACAAGTCAGAAAATCAAATAACATTTTTTTGATATAGGAAGCGTTCTCGGTTTCTTTTCAAGTTTCATACATCTTTCTTTCAAAATTGCCAGTTTTCCTACAAAGATCAGTGAAAAATATATTAAATTGTTTTTTTTTAATGAATTCATCACGCAGAAAGTTATTTCAAACTGCCATCCACTAAGGTGACCTGCTTCAAATCACACAAATGTTTGTGCTGAAAGCCTTTTTCTTTGTGATATCAAATGACATACACAAAAAGTGATAGCCAGAACATTCATGAATACTGTTAGAAATGTCTTAGCCTCTTCTTTCCAAATCTGTTAATAAATAAGAAATCGTTTAGAACTCAACAAAGTTACAGGGTGATCAATACAGATGGGTATGAAAAATCGGTTTTACCAGTAGCTCAAGATTTGTTGAGATGTTTCAAGAATTCTCAAAAAGGATTATTGCTGTAATCTAAAATACCTAACATGAAAATAGCAATACGTTCCAGAAATATCATATTTACCTGCTTTTGTCGCAGAGTACAATTTTTACGATCTGCCGAGTCTAATTCAGTAGCGACCAGTTTGTTGTAAGTTTTCTTAAATTTTCCATTACTAGTAATTTTTGAATGTGTGATAATCCTACTTATAGAGCGGTCCTTGGACAAAAGTACTTTATTAAATGTTGGCTTCTCTTTAGCAAAAATTCAAATATATTATTAACTACCACTCGAGTTTGGTTTTATTCATTTTTGTGCCTACTTATGACGATCTAACAGTTGATCAGGCTACTCTGGTGGCAATATTTGCTACATTTACCTTTCTTAGGGGGTCTCTTTGTCTCTAGGGGGCAGTACTTGACTCTGGCAGCCCAATACTGCTAAGTCTACCACGCTTTCAACTATTCTTGATGACTCGTGCAAATCAGACTCGTTACAAAGCAGGCTCTGTAAGTCAGCAGCATGACACAATTTTCACTATGCTTCAGATGAGGAAGATCCCTCAACCTATCATAAGTCAGTGCGACGACCGAAGGGAACTTCCCTGGTGCCACGGACCCTCGCAGTATATATCCCCTATTAAGTGGATCGGGCTGGAAAATAATACGCATAGCAATAACCCTGCTCCCGTTACCCATAATCACGGCGTGCCAAGTGTGCGGCTTGTAATCCCACTTATAAATGTTGCATATGAATGTTAACTCCTTGTGGCAAGTGTCCTTTGTATTCATTTGTTACAATGTTGCACATACTCTACAACCAGTTAAGACTTCCGGTTACAAATTTTCAAGATTATTTAAAAAGGTTAGAGAAATGGAAACAGGTGGAAACCTCTAACGTCTGTTGTTGTATTTTGTCTTTATCTTTGTTTTTGTTTCCTCTTATGTCCGTTTCGTTTATTTAATTTTACACATGTTTTTGTATGTCAAAATTTTATGACGCTGGTAGCAAAAATCATACCTTCTTGTCAAAAAGGAACAACAGTGTAATAGTGTTTGTTGAAAGACACATGTTGGTATGTTTTGGTAATCTTGTGTTACAAGTTTAATGCAAAATAAGAACATGTGCGAAAGAATGCTTATTAAAATTCTAGCATATGTTAGGAAATTAATCTTAAAGAAACAGTTTTCCGCGGGCAGTCAAATTTGTGTGGCATGTTTTTAATTTGAAATCAAAATATTTAGTACATCTAAAACTTTTGTTTTAAGTTTTTCCACACCCTACATTTGCTGGATTGTGCCTTCAATGGTAGTATCTTTATTTGCCAATTCTAATGGTGGTTCAGGTAGACAGGCTGCTAACAAGTGAAATATAATCTCGTGAAGCTCAATCGTGCGACGGTAAATTCGTCCTGCTAGCTTCATTAACAATATCTATAATTTAGAATTATCTACTGCCCCAATTTAAATTCTTTAAAAAAAGATCAATTTGTTCAAACAGGATATTTTCAAAGAACCAAATTCTTTGGGTCCAGCATTGGCTTTTTCAGCACATCCAGTCTCTGCAAGCTGTTTTAGTATTTTTACCGCAGCATTCGAATAAAAAACTAAGTATGTCCTTTGCACACAATGTATAGATTTTTTTATCAAGCCTTAAACGTTAAACTGTCTTGCCTTCAGTCAGTACTTACATTTTTTTGGGACGGCAAAATATTGTGGAAAAAAATATTTCTGGGCTGCTGACAGATCAAAAAGCATTTCAATCATATAAAATATGTATTGAGAGTGTAAAGTTTGTTTGCGTGCTAATTTTCCTCTACTTTACGTGCCTACTTACATACATTTATATTTAAAACATGCGTATGTAGGAGGATACCATGGTTGAACATTTCCACAGAAACACTATTTTGTCGCTCTTCTGCATACAATGCCTACTTATTATATATTTTTGATATGTTGTCAGAAACATACAAAAACGTATATGTGTATGTCGCACGCACGTTCATTGCGGCGGATCAATTTAGCAATAGATATTCTGCCACTGATTTTTCGATAGCTTTTGTTATGAAGAAAATATTTAATTTTTAAGGCTCCCAACTTAATTTGTTTGTTTTTTTTTATAAAAATCCTTCTAAAGAGACGTGATACGGGACCGGTGTGTTCGTAGAAAATATTGGAGAAAACATTATTATTGGTTGGTCATATATTTGACTCGTATATGGGCAGTTTTGGACTGATTAGTAACACTGTGCCTAAATTTGGAACTTTTTTTTGCCGACAAACGGGGCACCCAGTGATTAAACCTAATTCGGGTACGCTTAAGTCAGTGGTGCTATCCGTTTTTCTAGGTTAGCTCGCATTTTCGAGATTTACCGTTATTTTAAAAATGGAGGAGGTTGCACTACTAAAAAAATTTTTCGTTTATTGAACTTAAGTAAAAAACCGAAATTCCGCAATAAAATAACCTTTAATCTGATATATAATTTATTAAAAAAAGTTTTTTTTTTTTTTAGAAAAAACAAATTTTTTTTTTTTTTTAAAAATTATTTTTTTGCAAATTCTTGAAATTTTGTGATCTTTAAAACTGCATAAAAAATTGAAAAATTAAGCAATGCCAACAAATTTTCCCGTGTATATAAAAAATTATGTTTGAAACAAAACGAGCTTTAAATGACCAAAATCTGTTGGCAACTTTTGATTTTATTCACAAAAGATGAAAAATTGCAGTTTCAACCTGTTACCAGACGAAGCCTCAAAAATTGAAAAAAATATTTTCTTGTTAATTAAAGTACATTTCTGCATGTTCATATAAAAAGTTTTTTGTAATTATCTAACATTAAGATGTGTTAAAAAAGTGTTATGAAACCTTTTTGCATAATTTTGCATAATAGTACAAATTATGCAAAAAGGTTTCATAACACTTTTTTAACACATCTTAATGTTAGATAATTACAAAAAACTTTTTATATGAACATGCAGAAATGTACTTTAATTAACAAGAAAATATTTTTTTCAATTTTTGAGGCTTCGTCTGGTAACAGGTTGAAACTGCAATTTTTCATCTTTTGTGAATAAAATCAAAAGTTGCCAACAGATTTTGGTCATTTAAAGCTCGTTTCAAACATAATTTTTTATATACACGGGAAAATTTGTTGGCATAGCTTAATTTTTCAATTTTTTATGCAGTTTTAAAGATCACAAAATTTCAAGAATTTGCAAAAAATAATTTTTTTTAAAAAAATAATTTTTTTTTTTTAAAACTGAAATTTTTTTTTTATGAATTATATATTAAATTAAAGGTTATTTTATTGCGGAATTTCGGTTTTTTACTAAAGTTCAATAAATGAAAATTTTTTTTAGTTAGTTCAATACATGTAGTGCAACCTCCTCCATTTTTAAAATAACGGTAAATCTCGAAAACGCGAGCTAACCTAGAAAAACGGATAGCACCACTGAATTCAGCGTACCCGAATTAGGTTTAGTCACTGGGTGCCCCGTTTGTCGGTTTTTTCAACTAGCACAGTGTAATTAACGCCCTTCAGTCTTGATTTTCTCACAATGGCAATAATCAGTGGCATGATGTACGTAGAGGAGCCAATAATTTTTTCCCTCTTACAGTGACCGCGTACTAAGCCTCCTCAGAGGGACTCTTTAAAAAATTTTCTGATATATCTTAATGGAACTTTTTGTCATGTCAAAAGTTTCGATGGCATAATACTGAAAAATTGTTGTCCTCACAAATCGACCGACTCTAACGTACATACTTACATATGGTCATTTCCACAAAATGGTCAAGCCTGACCGCAAATTTTAAATCTACATAAAAGAAGTTTATTCTAATGTGCTTAATATACATACATACATACATACATAAATACATAAAAAATTACTTACACATCGATGTGCTTCAGTCACAGAAGACTGCATTACATTTGGTTTGCGTTATATTTTTTGTACAGTTTTCAATTCTAAAACATCTAGAACGTTAAAAGATGTAAAGCCTATCGTTCCTTACTAAACTGATTTTGTGCAATCTTAACATTTCATCACTCTCTTTTTTACACCAAAATCATATGTTGTGTGCGACCCTTGCAGTCTTCAACTGGTTTATTTTATGCCGTGTTCGTTTGTGAGAAAAAATTATGGATTTTTCTTGCACTCCTTCCCTAAAATGGGTGTTTTAATGTTTTAGTGAGATTAAGTTCAAAAAAATATTGCAAACAAAAACCATTATTGGAAACAAGAAAGTATTTTTGCACAGTTTTATGTTTTTTTTTTGTGGCAGACTAGTATCTGGAATCGCCCATACGTATGTGTGTATGGATATAACAAAAATGTATGAAAATTATGACATCTGCATGTTGTGTACAAATGCTGCCGCAACATTAAACAATTCAGCAGAATAAACAATAAATTTTGTCATTTTTGAAATGGTGAAGTGCACTTGTGAACACTGAACACTGTTGTGTATTTAAAAGTTTAATGCTTTTAATTGTAGAGCTGCTGCAAAACCAAGCAGTTTAAGGGTTTAATTAACTTGTCAATGTTATTTTTAGTCGAGTTATTGATTGGAAAAAGTAAAATAAAAAATTAATTTGTTTGAACTTGTAACTAAATCCTATTATACATGGCATGTAAAAAGTCACATTCACATGTGGCGCTGATGCCGTGAAAACTCTCAACATTTTGTTTACATTTGTTAAATGTGTAACAGTGGCATGAAAGGAAATAAAAACTTTTTTGATTCGAAAGATTTTGTAGTTTAAATACATGGAACAAAAAGTATTTATATTTTGTATTTTAAATACACAACTTTCATGTCTTTTGCCCAGCACTGACGATATACAAACAGCAAAAGACAGCAATTACTACCATCAATTCTTTAGGATTCATGATCAACACACAACATCATAATTATTAACTAATTATTTTAAAAATTTTTGATTGGTAATACGTATTAACTTTAACTAACTAAGGTGAATGAAATATCGTAACAATATTTTTGAAATATTGTGATCTGAAATGTCGAGTGAAATAAAGATCTGGAAAAAACGTCACAGAAAAAACAATTCAATCCATTTGTACTCAAATCAATCGCAAGCGGTGTCAGAAGTTCGGTAAGTATGGATTTCCTTAAATCAAGTACGTTGCGCTTGTTTCAAGTATAGATTTGTCAAGCGCTAAAGACTTAATTTTAGACACATTCAATCCCAGTTTCGGATTGAATATAGCTCAAATCCGTGATTAAAAAGAAGAACGCTGTTCTTGATTTACGAACATTGGTACTTAACGTACTTCTGATACCGTTTGGTATTGATTTAAGTACGGAAGGATTTTATTTATTTTGAGTGTGAGGATTGGGATTGGATTGATGCGATGTTTCTGAAGTCTATTTAATCCCAAATTCGTACCTGAAGTTTCCCGCTCTACTTCCTTAATTTAATAATAATTTATAAATTATTTTGTCTCTTTGCCGATTTGAACCCGGAACCCAACTACTGCCAGTTCAACCACTCTACCAATTCAGCCATCGCAGCATTTAAAAAATTTAAACAAAATTCAGTACTTATGCAAACACACACAAGTGCTGGGTTCAAATATTCTCAAGAATTTCAGACTCATTTTAAACCTTACCAGGATTGATTCCTTTTAATAATCCCGATTGATCTTGTTTTAAGAACACTTTTGTGTTATGCGTACTTAAATTTTCAAGTCTACTTCGTACTAAAATCAAGTAGGAAGAACTTAAATTTAGAACGCGATGTTTCTTTCTGTGTTCCATACCCGGAAGTTCTTCCTTTCAATGCTTAAAGTAAACTTAATATTTTTCTATAACAATATGCCATATATGTATATTAAGTAATCATTTCACTCTGCGACATAACCTAAACATCAAAAACTTTCCGATGATTTAATGGTTTAAATAACAAAAGCTTATCAATGCTGTTGTATCTTAAGTGCGTCAAATACAATGAATTGTGGACATCAGTGGGCCTTAATTGCAGTGATAATACAAAAGGGAGACAAGAAAGTAAAATGGCGGATTTCACTTTCCTCTTTTACTCTTTACAGTGATGTTAAAAACACCTATAGAACCATACTCCTCATGATCACGAAATAAGTCAAAAAATTAAGTCAAGTACGAGGCTGGCTCGCACACTTAGGGTTCCGTACGTATGTATGTGTAATGTATGTATGGAATGGCGTATGTGAATACATATGTATATTTTATAAATTTCATCTCTCTGTTTTTACAGCTACTTTATGTTGTATGTGGACACCTAGTAATTTTCCACTTGTTGTTGTTGTTGTTGTAATTTGCCGTTGTAAGGCATCTGGGAATACATACACTGTGCGAATTTCGGCTCTCTATCTCTTACGGTTCGAGAGTTATAGCTATTACTCTACGTTGTAAAGGGACACCTGGTAGTTTTACAGTTGTTGTTGTTTTTAGCAAGTGTTGTTGTGGAGCATATGTGAATACACATATTGTGCAAATTTCATCCCTCTGTCTCTCACGGTACGAGAGTAACGGCTAGTTGTTACTATACGTTGTATAGGGACACCTGGTAGTTTTCGACTTGTTGTTGTTTTTAGCATTTGTTATTGTAGGCCATATGCGAGTAAATATATTGTGCACATTTCATCTCTATGTCTCTTACAGTTTGAAGGTTACGGCTAATGTTTTTTTACGTTGTATAGGGACACCTGGTAGTTTTCAACTTGTTGTTGTCTTTAGCATTTGTTGTTGTAAAGAATCTATAAATACATACACTATGCAAATTTCAGCTTTCTGTCTTTTACGGTTCGAGAGTTATAGCTAATTGCAACTTTTCGTTGTATTGGGACACCTGGTAGTTTTGGACTTGTTGTTGTTTTTAGTATTTGTTGTTGTAGCGGCTAGGTACAACAGCACCCTGTGAAAATTTCAGCTCTCTAGCTCTTACCGTTTCGGAGAATGGACGCTGTGACGGACGGACGTACTTGTCTCGGTAATAGGGTTCCGTTTCACTCTGATGAGTACGGAACCCTAAAAATGAAAGTTTTTAGTAATTAACAAAAATAAAACACCAAATCTCATTTCAACTATATATCCTTCACTTTACCTGCAACGAAATTTTGTGTTTTTACTACTTTTTTGCTGATTACTCAAACTTAGACATAACTTGTGATGCTTTATTTGAAATTGAATTGAAACAAACCTGGAATCTCATAACTGCAGAAAATAGACATTCTACAATCCGCTTTTCGAAAAACGTGTGGCTCAACTGCCCACAAATACCGGTCTAATAGTAATAACGAGGCAATTAACCGAGGAGTGGACAAATGTTTATAACTTTCTGACACTGATCTAGAGCATGAAAATAAAGAAAAACAAAATTTTAAATTCATAAGGTCAAACAAATAAATCTAACAACCTTACAATATTTGACAAAATATCGTTTGAAATTTTTCCTTCGCATAAAAGACGGATTTTTCTTCGATTACTGAATATTTCCGTACTAAACCTGTTGGCAACACCGTTAGGGAATAAGATAAACTAATAATAGGTTAGGTTAGGTTGATTGGAGGGGTTTGCTTGCCCATGTCTTGCGACATACACCTAAGCCAGTGTAGGCTTGTTATGCGCTCCGTGGATTTAACCGTGATACACTTTGACCCATAGGTCTATAGGAACTCCGTGTCATTCACAAAGTTCCTTAACTTCCTCCAGCATATGCCCCGTAATTGGGTTATGTCTGGTAAGGTGTCTCTCCCAAGATGTCGGGATCGTATTTGTGAGAAAGCGGGGCACTGACATAAATAGTGCTCTAGAGTCTCGCTCTCCTCCCCACATGCTCTACATTCATCTCCTCCCGCTATTCCCATGCGGTTAAGATGTGCCAGTAGTTGAGAGTGGCCTGTAATGACTCCCACTAGTCTACTTAATCCCCCTGTCTTTTCCTCATCTGGATCCCCCCATAGAAACCTTGCATTGATTCCCACGGTTTCTAATAATAACTAGCTAGAATTTCTGCAATTTTTAATGTTAAATGTCGTTTTTAGTGCTCAGTAATAAAATCTCCAATTATTTATTTGGCCAATTTTGTGCAATAAAAACCCTAAAGTGTAAACTCAGCATAAAGGCCAGACAGCCGGCCAACAAATATAACTTGTGGCCATTTAAAAACATCATTTGCAATTTATCTTAATGCCACTTTTACTAATACTTATTTGTACAAAACATTTTATAAATTTTAGTTGGAAAAAAAATCTATAACAATTTCAATTTCTAAAGGGTGATTTATTATGTGGACACTAAAGTATTCCTTTAAAAGAGCAATAAACTGTGAGCACATTTATGTTGAAGCTGTTAAGAAATCATTAGGTTAGTTAGGCTGAAAGAAAGGATATAACAGCAAATGTCATTCGTTATACTCAGGCCAGTGTGCGATCTATATTGTATTTAACGATATCAGTTGTGACCCTCAGGTCTATAAGAATTCGTTATTATTCTCTCTCCTACTTTCATGGTATACCACATGCGCTACACTACTGCTCTAAAGCGCGATAGACGCCTTCAAAATGCTTAAAAAGCAGTTTTATAATATCAATGAACATTTGTTTGGATGTGTGATAAACAATACGCTAGATGCCTGATATGCTTTCATGCTAGGAGCACAACTGGGACGAAGGGCGAATTTCGCCCAACACGACGAATACGCCGGTTAAAATTCGCTTAATAAATTCGTTGTAGGAAGCACAATAACGATGAAAAACAAAAACATCTGTTATAATTGATAAAGTTGTTATTGTTTGTTAAAGATAAAAAAATTAAATAATTCAAAGAATTGCAAATTTTGTAAAAATAATTAAAATAATCAACACCATGTTCATTATGGCAAAAGCCGTTTTGTTTGTACGTCAACATTATAATTTCACTTGTATCCATTTTCTCAGTTTTTTAGTTTTCTCTTATTATAGTTGAACAGCTGATGGGGTGACCATATCAAAAAAATTGGTTGCTAAAAATTTTAGCATTACCAAAAACAAAAAATTAAACACTACAAACATGTTTTATAATCTAATATGTTGGCTTTTTATTTTAAATGCAAAAAGTCAAAGCTGAGCACTTAAAATAAAAACTATTAAAGTATATAAATTAACTGTTTTTACTAAAACTGTTGAAAACTAAAACCAAAATGGCCACATGGTGCTGATTTGTTCGTCGTTCGCGGGCGTAAGAAATAAATCTATTTCAAGTTCGCCGCATACAACGAGTTTCGACCGACGCTGTGATTGTGTGTGTTTTCATATACACCAATGTGTTTTATTTTTAATGGCGAATATTAGCGGCGAAAAATTCGTCGTTCGTCCCAGTTGTGTTCCTAGCATAAAATGCTTGCTAGTCCTGTTTTTTTTTTGAGCAACAAATTTTTGTATTTACCATTTTATTATTATGAATCGTTGTCGAAGCATCGCAGCAAATTAATGAAAAATATATTAACAGTTTGCGATTTTCACCCACAAACCAATTTTAAGTAAAATATTTGAAGTAAAAACAAATGTTTTGTTTTTCTATTTTCGCCAAGGGAGCAGTACAAATGCAAATTTAAAACGAATGTTTAGTGGGTCATCAAGCACGAAATTTTCAAACCGTCAGGCACGCCGGCACGAAGTGACAGCAAGCATTTTGATGTTGCATACGGGCATTATGTAACTTTGCAGGAATGCATAATTTTATTTCCCGGGACATTTGGGAGGCTGAAAACTCACTTAACTTTTGTGGGTGAAAGATTTTGGCAAATGCTTACCTCAAAAGGAGTAACCCTTTAAATTTGAAATAAATCAATATAAATGAATTTAGTGCAAAAATATTTTTTAACTTCAAAAAATAAATGATTGTTTACAAACAAAATGGGCAAAATACCAAAATAATTTGGGAAAAAAAAATTGTGCCACAGCTGCAACAGTACAACTTTATGGAAATTTTTTCTAAAGCAAGACAAAAATTACTACAACATTATATTTTGCGGTCACAACAAAAAAATATTTTAGCGCGAATTGATATTTGGTTTCCATTAAGCAGATTTTTTATTACATACGTCCATTGCATTGCTGGTTGTTCATGTGATGCACGTTTTGTCGGTTGTTTGTATTTGTTGGGTATTTTGAGGGCGGAAGTAGGCGACACAATTGCATCCGGTGTCACATCAAAATATCGAGTTGTTTTTGTAGCAGCAAAAGAGAATACCCGGAAAATGCCATGCTATTGCAAAAAGAACTGTTTGAAAACCTTTTTTTTACATTACAAGTTATAACAAAATTTTCACCGTGACATACATTTATTGTTAAAAAATAAGTAAAAAGAATCCTGAATAAAAATAAAATAAATATAAAATTAAAATATTTCTCGGTTTTAAAAGGTAAAAAGTGTGACATCAGCATTTGAAATTGCAAAACGAACAAAGTATGTCAGAAAGTAGCGAAATAAAAAATTGTTTTGATGAAGTTTGAATAGGAAATGGTTAAGGACTGAAAGGATATTAAAAAGAGTGTTATTATCCTTTGAAATGTAAAACTGTAAACCTAGACAGATGAAGAGCAATTTTCATTTAAATCTGTCTAAATTTTAAACGAAAGTTGTAGCAAATTAATTTTGTTATCATTTGCACACTTCTAGGATATAACTACAATTTAATGTGTTTGAAATTAAATCGATGATTTTATTAAAGCTGTGTCAGCGTTTCTTTGTTTCTAATTGTACTTTTGTGTTGAAACAACAAATTGTATTGGAAAACTAAAGATTAATTAAAAGAAACCTGGCTGTGCGTATTGTTATAAAAGCCAGTTTTTGAAAATCCTGTTTGTTCTTTTTTTTTTGCTTTAGGTGCCTCATCGCCATTAAAGTGTAAAGTGGAAAACATCTGTTGGTGCAAGTTGCAAAGATTGAGGTTGAAATTTTACGAATAGAATTGCTGAAAATTTATTCAATGATTCTGTAAAAATATGAGGTGAAGACGAGGAGGAGATTATTTGATACCTCCATGGAACCTATGCTGCGTTGCGAGACCTTCGTCAACATTTTTTGTATCCTTTGTTGAGAGCATCTGGAGCTGGATCCATTATAGTGCCACCCCTTCCTCCCATCACTCTTCTGACAATCACCCATTCTAAAATGTTTCGCTAAATTTAATCTACTCTTCTCTCCTTCGATCACTATTTGTTTCAGGTTATCGCCAAGGGACCGCCTTGTGACGGACCGATGTGTGCTCGATATCTTTAAGATTCACTACCTAGCCGGCTATCTACCCTACCTATGCTTAACTGATGGCTTCAGGCTGTTTTGATCGATGCATACATAGAAACATTTGGTAGACCAACGTAAAAACGTAACAAAATGTCCATACCGAACTCGTTTTTTGCTGGCTTTTTATGTAAAGCAATTATGTTTTTATTTCTATTTAATATTAATTAAACAAACAAAAATTACATCGGAAACCTTTACACCGGTATTCATAAAAAATAAAACATTGTTGAAACACATTTTACAACAAATTTTTCATATAAAATTTTTTCTAAAATGTATTTGAGCGACGTTTTATTTTTTATAAATACCGGTGTTAGCCTTTTTTATACCGCTTACTAAAAGGGTATATATAGATTTGTTTCGCAAAAAAAAACACCTCTTGCAAACGCCGTTTTTAAGGCCGTTGCACAATTGATTGACCTTATAATTATAATTTTGAATTACTCGGTTTTTAACTATCCCTTCTTGCACAGTTAAAATTACTAACTAAATGTTGTTTTTCGGTGTCAGCACTTGCCTTTTTTTAATTATACTTTTGTTTGGCATATTCAGGGATGTTAAGTTGGTACAATTGAACTAAACATAGTTTGGAAGCAGGGTTGCAACTCAAAATTTTTTTCCTACCAAATTTAAATTCAAAAACTACCAAATGGCACGTTTACCTACCAAATAATAAAACAAGCAGTTATAAAGAAAAAATACAATTTATTAAAAAAAAAAACAAAACAAGTTTGTACATAACAATGTTATGATGTATCATTATAAAAATAAATAACAATTGATTTGTAAAAGAAACAAAATTTTAAGTAAAAAATAAATAAGACTTCATTTGTAAAAGTAAAAATCTTAAGGGTTTATTTGGAAAAATGATTATTTTTTAAAGTCTCTTTTTGCTGACCATATATAGCGCGAATCAGTCTTATTTATCATTTCCTTGCACATCATAATATTATTTAAGGAACGTAATTCGAGTCCATTTCGAAGTTTGCTTTTTAATAACGCAAGTGTTGAAAATTTTCTTTATGCAGCTGCTGAACTATGTGGTAAAGACAATAAATTGAAAACAAAATTAAATAAATCGCTAAAGATATTTTCATTAAGCCCATTTTTAATTTTGCCAGCCTTTTCCCAAAAAACATTTATCTCCATTTCATCATTCAAGTTGTGGTCACTAACTCTTAGTAAATTCCATTGCGATACAACTTTATCGGTATAACAATCTAATAATTTATCGTACTCTGATAACAAAGGCAGAATTGATTTGTCATTGATGGATTGAATGATTTGATGGATGAAAGCTGATTAGCGTGAAAAAAAAAATTAAAACTGAAATTGAAAAAACTACCAAATTCACGACACAACCTACCAACTCATTTCAAAACTAGCAAATTTGGTAGGAAACTACCAAAAACGGCAACTCTGTTGGGAAGTAGAGAAGGAAAAAGTTCTGTTAGCAAATATGTACAATTTTTAGTGCCAGCTAACGTTGGTTATTTCTTTTATCTGTGAACTACAAAAAATTCTTTTTAATCTTTTGCGAACGAATAAAAAAATTACTGAGACATAGAAAACATGAATTACTACTAAATCTTGCTTCTTGGTGTAAGCACTAAACTTTTTTAGGGTTCCGTACTCATCAGAGTGAAACGGAACACTATTACCGAGACAAGTACGTCCGTCGGTCCGTCCGTCACAGCATCAACTCTCCGAAACGGTAAGAGCTAGAGAGCTGAAATTTTCACAGGATGTTGTTGTACCTCGCCGCTACAACAACAAATACTAAAAACAACAAGTCGAAAACTACCAGGTGTCCCCATACAACGAAAAGTTGCAATTAGCTATAACTCTCGAACCGTAAAAGATAGAAAGCTGAAATTTGAACAGTGTATGTATTTATAGATGCTTTACAACAACAAATGCTAAAGGCAACAACAAGTTGAAAACTACCAGGTGTCCCCATACAACCTAAAGTAACAATTAGCCGTAGCTGCTAAACTGTAAAATACAGAGAGCTGAAAATGACACAATATATGTATTTACATATGCGCTGCAACAAGAGGTGCTAAAAACAACAATATGTCGAAAACTACCAGGTGTGCCTTTACAACGTAAAAAAACATTAGCCGTAACTTTCAAACTCTAAGAGACAGAGAGATGAAACGTGCACAATATATTTACTCGCATATGGCCTACAATAACAAATGCTGAAAACAACAACAAGTCGAAAACTACCAGGTGTCCCTATACAACGTAAAGTAACAACTAGCCGTTACTCTCGAGCCGTGAGAGACGGAGGGATGAAATTCGCACAATATGTGTATTCACATATGCTCCACAACAACACTTGCTAAAAACAACAACAACTGTAAAACTACCAGGTGTCCCTTTACAACGTAGAGTGATAGTTAGCTATAACTCTCGAACCGTAAGAGATAGAGAGCCAAAATTCGCACAGTGTATGTATTCCCAGATGCCTTACAACAGCAAATTACAACAACAACAACAAGTGGAAAATTACTAGGTGTCCACATACAACATAAAGTAGCTGTAAAAACAGAGAGATGAAATTTATAAAATATACATACATATGTATTCACATACGCCATTCCATACATACATTACACATACATACGTACGGAACCCTAACAGTGCGAGCCAGCCTCGTACTTGACTTAATTTATTTATGTAATTCAAAATAACTGCAGAAGAAAAACTTGAATAGTAAAATCCAATTTAGAATTTTTTATTATTTAATATAAACTATAACCTTCTTCTTTAAAAAGGTCTTGCTGCGAAAGAAAGTTTTTATTATTTTGCACTATACATATTTTCTTTTAGCAAGAAAAGAAAAAATTTCATTACATGCACTGAAAAAACAATTCAATCCATTTGTGCTTAAATCAATCCCAATCGATGTCAAAAGTACGGATTTCTTTAAATCGTGCAATGTAATTGATTGTTTTGAGGACGGATACTTAATTTTAGCCATATTCAATCACAGTTTCGGATTGATTTTACCCACCGTTTGGAATTGATTTAAGTAAGGATGGATTTGTTGTTAGTATAATGATTGATTATGCATTTGATTCGATGTTTCCGAAGGCTATTTAATCCCAAATTCGTGCCTGAAATATTCCGCTTCACTACCTTCATTCAATAACAATTTATAAATTATATTGTCTCTCTGCCGATTTCATCCTGGAGCGTAACTACTGCCAGTCCAGCCACTCTCCCAATGCAACCATCGTAGCAATTAAAAAATTGAAACAAAATTCAATACTTATACAAGCACAACACAAGTGCTGGGTACAAATACACCCAAGAATTTTGTACTCATTTTGAGCCCATAACAGGATTAATTTTCTTTTGTAATATTTATTCGTCTTGTTTCAAATATGATTCGTGCTGAAATCATGTAGAAAACACCTAAATTTGTTACGAGCTTTTTCTTTCTGTGTATGTGGTAACTGAAAAAAAAAATTTTTAATGTTAAAAATTTCTCGAAAATCGCTTAATTATAGGCACATAACTCCTACAGAACAGAAAAACTAACTTCCACTGTTTTGTAGCTCAAAGAATCTACTAGTCACTGTCCGTGTGCATCAGAGAAGTTTTTCTGTCCCAAGGTAAAATATTTTATGGATAAAATATTTTAATAAAAAGAATGTTTTTCCACCGTAACTCTCCTTTTGAATAATTTGACTAGTTTAATAAACATCGTACTTATACAGATGCCATTTACCCCTCCAACCCTCCAAATTTCTATAAGACAATGGTGGCAAAAATTAAAAAAAAAAAAGTTTTTGTATGGGAACGCCCCAAAAGAAGCGGGGGGGGGGGGTGCCTAGTTAGAACTATGTGCAAAATAGAATTAAACTATTTGATTCTGACACTCGAATCTTGCATAATCTTGCGATTGCGACTTGAACTCGCAAGATAGATGCTCTGTAAATCGTAAACGTTGGACTTTTGGCGAGCTCAAATCGCAATAGTATACTGAAGTGAGCTGATAAATTTACAATAAACTGAACTTTAAAGAAGCAATAAAATTATAAAAAAGTTATTTTTTCTTTGTATCCAAACTACTTTATCTTTAGGTTAAATATAGAGATCGCCCATTTGGCTTTGCCGATGGTGAAGATTCTTCGTGCCAGTGCAAGGTTTCGGCTTGTTATCATTAGCAAACATGCATCCTTAACGGCATCATTCTCGTCCCCGCATCTGATACGGACTGGCAAATGTGTGTCGAGAATTAGTTTTCTCGTTTCTTCCAGGTTCTCCCCGCGTACGCTCCATCTGCTTTCTTAAGAGTTTAAAATTCTTTTGTTCTGGAGTCTTGTAGCTGTCGTGACCACTTCAATGCTCTCACAGTACTTCTGCCGGGATTCGCTTTTCGAGATCCTGCGCACTTTGTTGTAGTTCATTAAGGCATTTTTGTATGTTGCTCCAAATATTTGTTAAATATATTGAGATTAAAAAATTTTTTTTTCTGTCCATGGATTTCCTATACACTGGCGACTTGAACAAACAGCTGGTCAAAAACACCATAGAAAGTCACAAGCAAAGCGCGTGAGTCACAGAACGTTTAAAAATAGCTTTGCCGTTTTCAAGTCACTTGGCGAGTCGAAAAAGTTGCGAGTTTGAGAACTGTCAATTTTGACTTTCGATTTCTATTATTTGCCTTGATATTTAAATTTTTTAAACTGAAGTTTTTTTGTGTTTTTGCAAGTAAACATTATTTACCTTAGAATTAGTCCCTATTTTCTTATTTTCATTCGTAAAAATCATCCGCTTCCGCTAATATTTTCAAGTCTCAATGTTCTTTACTTGCTAAGCCATAAACCTTGTGTTATATTCTTATCTCCAAGGACTTTTGTTCATAAAAGTATCATGATGGCATCTTTTGCTACTGGATGTAGCAAATATGATTTTAAATGTTCACTTTGATACACAATGCGAACAATAAGAGGAGCTACAAAACCATAGTGAAAACAGATGCAGAGCTTCTTGGCAAGACAAATACGAAATTCGTAAGTCATAAAATTAACAACAAACACTCAACACGGCACATGCATGCATTCTCGTCTCTCTGGCTGACAGTTGTTGTGCCGTTGCTACTTATTCGTGTTATTATGATGATGATGATGATGCTGTAATGATTTTTGGACTGAGACTGCTGCTCATAATGGCGATGATTTGGCTTTTTATGAACTAAATATGAATATTATTCCCATCTTGGTACTTTGTATTGTTTACACAGAAAAATATTGTTCTGTCAGTTTTCAACATGTTCTGACAGGTGAGATGTGCTAAAACTAAGGCTTTACAATAGATTTAAATACTATGGAAATTGTATCGTCGGCTTAAAGAGAAGAGCTGCTATCTATCACTCAAATAATTTTAAAGTTCTCACAGATATTTAGTGACATCTTAAAAGATAATACATCTTATATGATTTGTATCAACAGCAGACATCACATCATACTTTTATTGGACTCCTTTTCCAATTTTACAAATAATAAATATTAATAAAGGAGCTCAAAAATCCTTTAAATACTATTAGTCGATTTATAATGATTCCGGTCCTTAGCACGATTATCATTCTGATCATTCCTTGTTCAATTGACTTGAACGTTGTGTTGTTGAAATCTCTAGATATGTCTATCGAACACCATTGTTCTATTTCCATTCTCTGCAGAGCTTTGTGAACGTTCGTTACTTTAGGTATGAATTCTACTTTGAGCCTTGTCCAGGCATCCGGTGTGGTCTTGTTCTGAATAGATTTGTTAAATTTGGTGTCAGAACCTTCTGCAATAAGTAAGGAGATATGTCATATGTCCAAACTACTGCGCTGAATTCAGTGGTGCAAACCGTTTTTTTTTTTGTTAGCTCTTGTTTTTGAGATATACCGTTATTTTAAAAATGGAGGAGAAATACATTCAAATAGGTTTTTTCTCTATAAATTTTTGCCTCCAATATACTTTTTTTGCAAATATTGTATATGTATAATTTTCATATTTACTAAAATTTACTAAGTAGAAAAAGTAGGAAAAAAAGGGACTTGAACTATTGTAATGTAAATTTAAGTTGTAATTGTAAACACATATGCTATACGAAGAACAATAAATTGAATTGAATTGAATTGAAAATTATAGGGTACAAAAACCGAAATGCGGCGGCAATAAAATTATCTTTCAACAACTGTAAAAGTCTTTTTAATCGGCTTAGTAGTCTAGAAAATACAATTAAATTTTTTGCAAAAGTTATGCTGATGAATTTTCAGTTATTCATAACAAATAAAGTTTCAAACAAAAAAGGCCATAATTGACTAAAATCGGTGCACAACTTTGGAAGTTATTCACAAAAAATCAAAAATTGTAGTTTCAAACGGTCACCAGACGAAACCTCAAAAATTAAAAAAAAAAAAAAAAATCTTTTAATTAATGAAAGTAGTATGGAAGAAACATTTTGTTTGCTTATCAAAATTAAGCAATTTCAACTGACGGAAGTAAAAAACAACTTACATATCGATACCCAAACGGCGAAATTGCATAACTAACAAATATACACACACACATACATACTAAATACGTACGTACATATGGCAAGAAACTTAATTCGCTTTTAAGGAATTAAAAAGGCTTTTACAGTTGTTGAAAGATAATTTTATTGCCGAATTTCGGTTTTTGTACTCTTTCCAAGATTTTAAATCGTTTTTGAGTTAAGGGAATATATGTATGTTGTCCTACCTCCTCCATTTTTAAAATAACGGTATATCTCAAAAACAAGAGCTAACAAAAAAAAAAAAACGGTTTGCACCACTGAATTCAGCGCACCCGAATTAGGTTTGATCACTGGGTGCCCCGTCTGTCGGAAAAATAAAGTTTCAAATTCAAGCACAGTGTTATCATCATATAAACAACGTGTTTATACAATTTTCGACATTTTATAGTTGGAGGCCTGCGGTGGCGCGAATACATTCAATGCTTTATTGTTATTTTATTTCGAAACTCTTCAATGCACGTGACTAACTTTAGCTGAAGAAATCACAGTAAAATGTTAGCTGGGGTACAGCGGGGTGTGCCGAGGCAGCCACGCTTTTCATCAGCACGGCTTCGAACTTTCGTGTTGTAATTTTCTACATTTTTTTTCTACTGAAAAGTGCTGCCAAATAAATATCTGGAAACATTCGCGTTTCCAAAAATTCACCTTAATATTTCACTTTTCACTTCAAATGTATTTGAGTGCATTTACATCTGATAAACTAGTTTGAGAAACTTGTTTTTCCATACAAATCAGAAACAAGTTTTTAACTAATTAAAAACTACATTTGTTTTGTGATTGTCCAGTTTACAATGCAAAACTGTGATATATTTACATGCATGTACAAGTTAAATAATGTAAGATCATTAATTTGAAGAAAAGTAAGTGTAATTAATTTTGTTATTAGTTTCTCCCATTACATTACCAAAATCTATTGTTGTTGCTTAATATTGTTTTTCATTTTTTTTTTTTAATCATGCTGCCAGATTGCACTAAATAAAAATTTACCGCTGAAGAAGTTGGAAATAATAAACCAATCAAACGTCGGGAACGATTTAAATGAAAAAATTTAATTTTTCTTTTAAATGAAAAGATAAACTAATGATCTTGAAAGCCCATTTTGGTTGGACACCATAAAAGGAATCAATTTATCTAATTTAAAAAAGCCTATATTAATAACACATTTAATATACTATATAAGTTTTTAACTAGTTTTTGAGATAAGTTGGTTGATAAAAACCAGTTTTTGCAAATTCGACTCTATTTTTTATGCTTTCTTCTGGTAAGGCCAGGCGAATTCGGCATAGAAAAAAAAAACATAATAAAAAGGAAAATAAAACGGAAAAAACTATTTAAAAAAATTAAATAATTTCAAAACTTCCACAATTCTTGGTGTTATTAAAATACATAAAATTTAAACATGGATGACGAAAAGAAGAGGTGTTTCCTTCTTTTCCGCGACGAATAATTAATTTTACATTGAATTTTATTCAAGCGGGTTAAAAAACACATAAATATTTTTTTTTCTTCTACAAAAACCGGCATATGAATATTTTATTTTTGATATTGAATTTATTGTAAATTGTCAAAAAAAAAAAAAAAAAATAAAGTAAACTGAAATGCTAGTGTAAATGGTATAGTTTATGAGACTAGCTTATGATCATAAACTAGTTTAAGAATTACTTGTGTGAATTGACTATTAGTCAATTACGTATATTGCGTGATTTTAACTTATCTTACTCTAAAGTTTTCATGCATTTTTTTTCAACCTTTTTGCACCCACTATAATTTTCTTTTTTTTTTCACAATAAAAACATAAAGCACAAACATCATGATTCATTTCAGCTTTCATGTTATTTATTAAATAATTTTTAGCCACCAACTGCAACCAGGCAGCTCAGCCGTTTGCTGCTCATATGTATGTACATATGTATGTATTTTAGCTGAAACCATCCTACAGCAACGCTTTTGCTTTCCTCCCTCCGTTCGCACGTTCGCTACAATAATGAAAAATCCTGACAAAAGCTGACTTAAAAATAAATCGCGCTATACATGGCCATTGATGTGAGAAAATTGCATATGAAATTTAAAGTGTGCATTCGTCGTTATTAACACAATCTTCTATAACGACATAAAGCATACTTTTTTTTCGAAGGAAGCAAAAAAGGAAAAAGAATGCCCTGTGTATAGTTTACACTATGCAGCGAAAAGAACAAAAATCTAGGTTATTGATGCATGGTTAGAGAAGCTGTTGTTGTAGCTGATGTTATTGTTGAGTTGTTTGATATGATTTAAAGAGAAGAATGGATGGAATAAAACAAAAATTCAAATCACTCATACGAGAGTAAAAATTTTCTCGTACTTGTGATGTGCAACGAGCGGATCAGAGGCGAATACTCCGTTATGCTAATTTGTGTTCAAACTCAGAATATGCATATATGTATGTATAAGGTGGAGACCACTGATCGAAAACTCTTTTATCTGAGTTTAACATTTCCTTGACAAGGAAAGGATGACCGCAAAATCCCTCAAATTTTAATTATATTTTTGTTCAAATTTCTTTTGTAATTTTTCGGGTATAAATCGCAACTTTTTTGCGTTTCGCAAATTTTCACCTTTTTGCACAGTTTGTAAAGTATCGACGAAAACAATCGAAAACTTGTACTCTTTTCGTCCAAGAAAGAAAAAAACGAAACATGTCCCTTGGTTTTTGCGGCATATCTTGAAAGATCACATACATATGTGTTTGGCTAAAAATGATTCAAATAGCTGACCTTTTGTGTTTACACTTTGTACACATTGCAAAAATATTTGCATGCGGACAAACAATCAATGCAATCATTTATATTCTCACAGACTGTACTTCTTCAGGAAAATATTTTTCTCGAGAAAAGATTTCTTCTACCCTGAATCAGCCAGCCATTTGGCTCATTGACATTTAATATTTTCTCCTTAGCATTGGCTAAGAAAATCTGAAAGATTTTTTTGAATTTATAATACTTAATTTTTTCTCTCGAAATTGTTTGTTGTGAAGCAAAATTTTGTTCATAATGCAAGAAATGAGAAAACATTCTTACGGAATTTCGTTCATGGTTGGGACTGGATATGTTTCGAGGTCAGTTGTTATTTTATTTAAAATCTGAACTTATTAAACACTCGATCAAAATGAGACTTTATCTCAAGATTTTTGTTTATATTCTGGGGGAAAAAAAAAACAGTTTGCTCAAGTCAACTTAACCAGAATTCGAGTTGGCGTCGCCTTTGCAATCTCCATATTCAGAAGTACCCGTATGCAAATGGCCAGCTATTTCAATTGCAATAAGAGCTTAACTTAAATAATCTATGGCATTTGGCAATGTAATTGCGAATTGCGAAAAGCTTAAATGAATACAAACGATTTTTCCTTATTAGATTGAGGCAATTGGTAAACTTACCTTTAAAAGTAAAAATTGTTCTCCGGAAAGGACTAACTTCCTTATCACCATAACATTTTAATGCGACTGTCAGATACCTAGTCAACTCGGAAGACTCTGAGCCTTTATAAAAGTGTGATTTAGTTCCTTTTTTAACATAAATACATTCTCCAGCAAAACTCATCCTTACTTGCTGTAGAGTACAACCTAAAAAAACCATAGAGATAAAGCAAAAGTCATAAGTTTTTTTATTATAACTGACATCTTCTGAAATGTTTCAAGCAGAAAATTGTTGAAACATATTAAATGATATTTAACTACACGTTCATTTACGATAAAAGTGTTACGTTTACAATCAGAAATGCGTTTTATTTATTTAAACACTTTTTAACATCTCGAAATGTATTTCGACATGATTCAACACCCCAGCAAAGATTTTATTATTTTTTTTAATAATTCCGTGAAAATGTTTTAGACATCATTATTATAATTGTTAATAATTTTATTGGGCTGGAGTTCGATTTTACTGTTTAAAAATTGAAAAAAGATTTTTTTGTGATCAAATATGAGTGATCATAATTTTTTAAGGCAAGACAAGAAATGTAAAGAAGACTTACTAGAAACGTCGCTCATCAGCACCCACATTTGCTTCGAACCCCGGGCCTGACAAATTTTATGTTGTTCTTTTCTCTTTCGGCACTCTACTATGCTGTACTTCTCCTTTTAAAATGTTTCCCTTCCGATCTCTATATTTCACGGGCGTTTTTTATTTCTTAAAACACAAAGTATTCAAAGTATTTGCCTAATAAGCCTTTAAGAAATAGAAAACTTTTTGAATTATACAAATTAGTGGATCTATAAATTTGCATACATAATTTAGAACTATGTTGGACTAAATTCATTAATATCGAAATGTGTGGTTTTAGCATAAGCCCTCCTGAAGCAAAAACAATACTCAGAATCGGCTTGGCTTTATGGATTGATAATTACGCCGTGATAATTAGCCGAGATACTTATAAAATATAAATTATTTCGCCCCCGATAATATAGTTACGATGAAAGGTGATTCCGTTTTTATTAAATTAATATCATACGACAAGCATTCGGTCGCTATGAAGTGCAAGATTGACATGCCGTATACAATTATACATTTGTGACACCGGGTAAACAAATCAATTTCCAATTCAATTTTTTTTTTTTTTTTTTTTTTTTTGATATGGACAACATCTGAGCATCAAATCAGACCGATCCCATTCCCCAAAAGTGCTCCCTCCCAGAGATATGTGCGTTTTTTGAAAGTGATAGTACACTAAAGGTACACGTATTTAAATCTTTAAAATGGCTCTCCTGAACAAAACCGGTTTTCAGCCTTAGGTCCCTTCCTATTTGCGCCTCACATTTACATTTACATTTAATTTTTTTATTCAACTAAAACTAAAATCATAGCAATGTAGGATTATTTCAGATTAATAATTTATGTTTCGCTATTTTTGTGTTTACTTTCAGGTACAAAATCGAGGTTGCTGGCAAAAGTCTACCCTCCTTAACCAACTTGGATAAGGGTCGCTATGGTGTTATTGTCTTTGAAAACCTCGATAAATATTTGCACATGGATAAATGGAATCGTGAATTATTGGATAAATATTGTCGCGAGTATTCCGTGGGCATTGTTGGGTTTGTAAGTCCGAGCGAAGAGACTCTGGTGGCGGCCCAACTCAAAGGATTCCCTTTGTTTGTACATACCAATCTTAGATTACGCGACGCTAGCTTAAATCCTGCCTCACCTGTTTTGCGTTTAACGAGGGCTGGTGAAACAGCTTGGGGTGCCTTACCAGGTGACGATTGGACAGTTTTTCAGCACAATCATTCCACATATGAGCCAGTTGAGTGGGCTCAGCGTAATAGCCAAGATTATCCTTCAGATGCTGGAGGACAAGTCCATTTGCCATTGACCACTGTATTGCAGGATCACGGCCAATATGATGGCATAAAACGCATATTTTTTGGCAGCAGTTTGAAGTTTTGGCTTCACCGTTTGTTGTTCTTGGATGCCTTATCGTACTTAAGTCATGGTCAATTAAGTTTAAATTTGGAACGCATGATATTGGTGGACATTGACGATATATTTGTAGGCGAGAAAGGAACTCGTCTACGGCCGGACGACGTAAGAGCTTTAGTGGCTACACAAAAGATTATTTCTGGCATGGTGCCCGGTTTTCGTTTTAATTTGGGGTTTTCAGGGAAATATTACCATCATGGTACTAGAGAGGAAAATCTAGGAGATGACTTTCTGCTGCAAAACGTAGGAGAATTCAATTGGTTCTCACACATGTGGAAGCATCAGCAACCACACTTGTACGAAAATGTTACGTTGCTCATGTCAGAAATGCAACTAAATCATGCCTTTGCTGTGGATCATAACATACCCACGGACTCGGGCTACTCCATCTCGCCACATCATTCAGGCGTATATCCCGCCCATGAAATTTTATACGAAGCCTGGAAAAAAGTGTGGAATGTTAAGGTCACTTCCACAGAGGAGTATCCACATTTAAGGCCAGCGCGCTTAAGAAGAGGCTTCATACACCGCAATATAATGGTCTTGCCACGTCAAACTTGTGGTCTTTTCACCCACACTATGTACATAGATCGTTATCCTGGTGGCCGTGATAAGCTGGATGAATCCATTCAAGGTGGCGAGCTCTTTCAAACTATAGTGTACAATCCAATCAACATATTTATGACTCATATGTCAAACTATGGCTCCGACCGCTTGGCCTTGTATACCTTTCAGTCGGTCATAAAGTTTCTACAATGCTGGACCAATTTGAAATTAGGCTCGGCACCTCCCTTACAGTTGGCTGAAAAGTACTTCCGCCTGCATCCTGAAGAGGTCGACCCCATCTGGGGCAATCCGTGTGATGATCCTAGACATCGTAAGATCTGGTCCAAAACCAAGAGCTGTGATTCCCTGCCCAAATTTTTGGTTATTGGACCTCAGAAAACCGGCACCACCGCTTTGTATACATTCCTTTCAATGCATTCAGGCATCGTTAGCAACTCACCCAGCCCAGATACTTATGAAGAGGTACAATTCTTCAATGGTAACAATTACTATAGAGGCTTAGATTGGTATATGGATTTCTTTCCCGCCGAAGTGAATACCACTGTAGCACCCAATTCTAGTCCCCGTTATATATTTGAAAAAAGTGCAACTTATTTTGATGGCGAAATGGTGCCGAAAAGAGCACATGCACTCCTGCCGCACTCGAAAATTGTTACCATCTTAATATCGCCGGCTAAAAGAGCTTACTCGTGGTACCAACACCAAAGGGCTCATGATGATACTTTGGCCAACAACTACAGTTTTTACCAGGTATGTGATTTAACAAAGAAAACATTAAATTGCGTCTTTTTTATTACTTGTGAGTTTTGAACCTGTTGAATATATGTATAGAATGATAAAAAATTAATTGCACTCTTAAAGGGCCACTTGTTGTAATAAAGTGAGCGGTTGCTGTTTGTGTGTGGCAAAATGGAAAATTGCATTTTAATGACTTGAACTTGTTGGGTTTTTATTACTACCATTAAACATCCGAAAACTAGGTTTTTATTTACCGAAGGTTTGAGCAAAAAGGAAAATATACAGAATACTTATTGAAAGAGAATTACAAACGATAAGTTCGTGTATTTTAAACTGTTTGCCTTTCATATTTTTTAATTTATATATTTTTTTTAGGCTGGCTTAGATTAACCATTTCCATGTATTTTATCCAAACTAAAATTCCTAACCCATAAGCATTCCAAGCAAATTCCGAATCGACAAATTTTATAACTTCAATAATTTCGAGCAGCGATATTCAGCATTACGCCAAAAATTGCTTAAACTTAATATGACGTTGATGCATACGCGTTTATTGCAATACTCGTAGCAAATATCATTTTTGAGCCCAATATTCTATACAAAAAGTCTTTGAAGTTTTTGTTCAAATACAAAGTAGTTTCAAAAATGCAATACTACAAAAAATTTGAGTTTTTACATAATTTAGCATAGCATACTTTAGGGATCACAAATTTTCTACCCTAATGTAATTCGCAAATTCCTTTAATTTTTTTCTATTTATTGATACTCATACTAAAAAATAATCAGTGGAACAAAAAGCTATTGATAGACAGTGTCATGCTTGCAAGACTTTAGGATCTACATAAAAAGAAGTACTCACATCCTACATACATAAGTCATGCTTTTTTAGCCAAATTAGATTCTACAATTTACATTTTTAAAGAAGCTCGATGCAGGTATACAAGATGCACAAATCGGATTTGAAAATAAATGTGTTGGAATCGTTGTGTCCACAAATACTCACAACTGACAAATGCGCTAGTTAAATTTTGCATTTGTAAACAGAAAAACATTTTTTTGAACAAACAGGATATTGACTAAACAACAAATACATATCTGATTACCGCGTGTAATGTTATAAATATTTAATGCTTAACAGGCACCACTAAGTTATCTTTCACAACCACATTCCATATTCTGAATACAAAAAGTAATGCCATTTTCCTTTCTACAAGAAATGCAACATTTTTTATGTTTTGTGCCGGAAAAATGCAGAGCGGCATTAATTATTTTGCTTGTTGATAGTTTTAAAATTATTTCTTTGTCTCAGTCTCACTGCAATAATAATAAAACTCAACACACAGGGTGGGTAATTTTTGTACACAGAGATCCAGTCGATTTTCATTAAATAATTTATAGGGCGCAATACTTATGTACTTATTTAACGTTTAAGAGCAGAAAATGTCGCACGGAAGTTTTACCACAAGATGAGCTGCAAGTGCGAAAATTATAAACGTATTAGTGACAAGGTGTGAGTGTATTGAGCTTTTCAAACTATTACTCGTAAGTGTAAATTGCTAGATAATGTTGTTTTATTCGATCTTGTGCTTGACGTTTTTTTTTTTTCAGTTTCAAGATGTCGCACAAAAACTATTTTACAGCCACATCTAAATTCTTATTGTCATGAAATGTGTTTTGCATTCGCAAAAAATCACACTTTCTGATTCAAAACTTTCTAATGTTGCTAATTGACATAGAACAGTCCAGTTTTAGAAAATTTAAGTGGAAAAATGTTTAAAACACAAAAATTCCTGCCACATACATATGTATTTGTACACTTATTGAGAGAATGAGTTATAGAAACAAGCGACACCAACACCACGAACTGATTTTACTTCATTTGCAAAACGATTTCTTGTTTTTATGGAAAGGGAACTTGGTCAAGAGTCTACTCGTCCTTTGAATGAATTTAATGTCCTTTTGAAATTAGTGTTGCAAATGAGGCATAAAATAAGAAGATGTTTGTCAAAAACTGTGTAGACATAGAAATAACTGGAAGTGATGTAAATGAAAGATTTCAGTTGTCCCTTTAATTGTACGACATGTAAGGAAGAGCTGAACATGTAACGAGCATTAAATGGGTGCTGTGACAAATATTTTTCTCCACTGATTCAAGTGACAAACCAAAAATGTTTAGAATTTAAATGAAGCAAAACGAAAATAATGGGTTCTTATGCATTGCAAAATCTTATTGCAGTGATAGACTTAAAGTAGAGAAAGAAAATAGTTTGCTTTTTTTGAGTTGAAATACATAAACAGCATTTAAACCCTGAACCAGAGAAAATGTTAAAAAATTTAAATCGAAAAATGTGTGCTAAAAACTATAATTAGCTGCATAAAGGGATTACATTGTCTTTAACACAATGTATGTCGAAACACCGTTACATCCAGAAAAACTCACTGTTTCGTGCGCTTTATTGGCTGGTGGAATCACTGGTCCGCACTTCTTCAAAAACGATGATGGCCAGAACGTTACAATCAAAAGTGATCGGTATAGAGTCATGACTACTATTTTTTTCAGTCCTCAATTGAATAACCATAATGTCCAGGAGATGTGGTTTCAACAAGGCGGCGCAACATGTCACACTGCTCGTGCCACAATCGATTTATTGAAAGATACGTTTGGTGACCGCCTAATTTCACGTTTTCAACCTGTGAATTGGCCTCCAAGATATTGTGGCTTAACACCGCTAGACTACTTTCTGTGGGGGCTATGTAAAGTCATTGGTCTATGCGGATAAGACACAAACGCTTGACCATTTGGAAGACAGCATTCGCCGTGTTATTGCCGATATACGGCCACAAATGTTAGAAAAAGTCATAGAAAATTGGACTACATGCGCGCCAGCCGTGGCGGTCATATGTCAGAAATCATATTTAAAATGTAATGCCACAAGATTATCTTTCGGATAAATAAAATTGATGTCAATCGACAAATCCATCGTTGTTTTATTGCAACTTAAAGTTCTATACATCGAAAAAACACCCTTTATTTACATATATATGTGGTAAAACACAAATTTGCACCCTCAAATTAACCACACTGACCTCTATAATTTTTAATTCAGTTCAGTTTTATTTATTTATTATAAGGTCTTAAAGAATGTTCTTAAATTAAACTAATCTTCTTTACTGCGCAACTTCTCAATGTTGATCGTTGTCAACGTTTCGGCATCTTCTTTTCTACTGTCCTCTTTTCTTTTTTGATTATCTTGTTTAAGTTAAATTTATTTCATGTTCCTTACTATTGCTCTCGCATATTACTCTCTATTCCCTATTCTGCCCTTCCAGTATTTCGTATGCTAGTCATTCTAGTCAGGTCGGTCAGGTTGATTTTAACGTGGCACCCTACATTCGGCCCTCCTGACGGCAATTCGCCTCGGATTGCCATTTTTTCATGAATTCCGCCACAGTGGTAGTTCGGTACGGACCTTCATGATTACCGATTTTCTCGACTTCGTATCTCCCATGGGGCATTTTGGTTACTACCTTGTAAGGACCAAGAAACCTCCCTCTCAATCTAAGGCCCGTTCCGTACTGAGTCCGCTTGATGGCGACCAACTCATTTATCTCATACTCCGTTTCACGGGTGCGGCGTTGGTTGTATGTTTTACAGTTTTCTCTCTGTATCTTCTCTATGTTTGCTTTGGCTTCTTCCCGGGCGCTATCCCGATCTTCATTGAACAGCTTAATTGCTTCGTCGTTTAGCATCTCTTGGAGTTGGGGATAATCAGGTAGTCTCATCTCGACACCAGTCACTAGTTTAAAGGGAGAAAATTGGGTACTCCTTGGGGCGGTCGAATTCACAATCATTTGGACGCGTCGTACATGTTTGTACCAGTTCGTGGGCTCCTCACTGCATAATTTTGTCAACATGGGTATAATTATCCTGTGCACACGTTCGACTTGGCCGTTCCCACGCGGCACGCCTGTGGCTATTTGCAGATGCACTATGTTTTCACCCTGACAATAATCCGCAAACATTTTTGAGGTGAACGCGGCCCCTCGATCAGAGATGATTCGCCTTGGGTTGCCAAAAATAGACGCCTGTTTCTCTAGGCATTCCACCACGGCCTTAGCATCAGTCGACTTTGTTGGATAGAGCCAAACAAATTTGCTGAAACCATCGACCACCACGAATAGGTAATTGTATGCCTTCTTCGTCAACTCCATTGGACCCACGTGGTCAACGTGATAAGTCACAAACGGTCGATCTTCTTTAGCTATGGGGTTCAGGTAACCCTCCTTCTTACCAGTCTTAGCTTCGGTGATAATGCACTCCACACAATTTTTCACAATTTTCGGCACCTTCGTCGCAAGTCGGGGTACATAATACTGTTTCTCTACAATTTCACGTGTTTTAACGGCACCAAAGTGACCCTGATTATGCGCCAACTTAATAATTTCGTCTTCCAACTGGACCGGTATAACGACTAGGTCTTTTGTGGGATTCTTGAATAGAATACCGTTCTTCATGAAGTAATCTTCATATTCGCCACGCTCTAGCATTGTTCTAATGGCTTTCGTGTATTCGTCATCTTCTTGAGCAAGTCTAATTCTGTGTGTCAAGCTACTTTCGGTTATCAAACACGCCATCCGGCTTAAAGCATCCACGTGCCTCATCTTGGTACCGGATCTGTGCTCGATTTCGTACGAGAATTCTTGCAAATACATTGCCCATCTAGAAATTCTTGCCGGCACGTCGTCCTTCTTCATCGTCATTTGGAAGGCATTACAATCTGTGATTATCTTGAACGGGATGCCTAACAGGTAGAACCTCCATTTCTTTAGTGCCTCTATGATCGCCAGTACCTCCAGTTCATAGGAGTGGTAATTCTCTTCGTAGGGCTTCGTTCTCCGGCTCATATACTGGACCGGATGTAGCTCCTGATCATCCAGACTCTTTTGCAGGAGGACTGCGCCGTATCCGTACTTGCTGGCGTCCGCGTGAACTTCAGTGATAGCATCCTGATCGTACAGCTTTAAAACCGGAGCACTCGAAAGAGCCTCTTTCAATTGCTGAACGGCCAACAAAACTTCATCGGTTAACAGGAACTTAACATTTTTCCTTAGCAAATCTGTCAACGGTTTCGCTATTATTGCGTAGCTTTCAATGAATTTTCTAAAATAAGATGTCAGCCCTAAAAATCTTTGGACTGTTGTCCTGTCAGTGGGAACGGGAAAATCCTTAATCGCTCTAATTTTCTCATGGGATGGTTTAATTAAGCCCCCTTGTATAACGTACCCCAAAAAGTTTACCGTTTCCTGCAAAATTTGACATTTCTCCCATTTAATTTGTAGGCCACTCGAAGCGGCGGTGTTCAGCACTACCAAAAACTTATCTAGGCCCTCGGTCACATCCTTAGAGGGAATGATGATGTCGTCCATATAAATGATTACCGTCCCGTCTTGAATTAAACTTCTAAAAATTGTTGATATAAACCGAGTGAATACGGCTGGTGAGTTGCTGATGCCGAATGGTGCGAACAGAAACTCGTACTGCCCATTGTGCGTCACGAATGAGGTGCACTTCCTCGACTCTTTTTCCAAGGGGACATGGAAAAATCCATTACGCAGGTCCAGAGTGGTAAACCGCCTTGCACCCTGCAACTTGTCTAAAACCTCTTCCATTAACGGCATTGGGAAATGGTCCCGCACAACCTTTTGGTTCAGCTTTCTATAGTCGCAGCACAACCGTTTAGAACCGTCTTTTTTCGATGCTAGTACAATCGGTGAGGCGTATTCCGATGTGCTTGGTTGAATTATTTTCTCTGCTAACCATTCGGTGATTTGTTTATCGACTACTTTTTGGTCAGCGATCGATAGCCGTCTTGGACGTTGATAAATAGGAATGTCGTCCCGAAGTATAATTTTCATTTCAACTGGGCTGTTAACTTTCTTTCGCGGCTTGTAGTTCTCGATTGCCTCCAGAACCTGAACCTTTACCGACCTCTCCAGATGAGTGACCTCGATTTCAGGTTCCCGTTTATATTTTTCGATATTCAAACAAACCGCTTTAAACTCCTCAAACACTGAATGCTTCTCAACTGGCTTCTTAAATACCGCCTCGCCGTTTGTGATGTTTAACTCCACTTTGTGTAGTAGACTGTTTCCTAGCATGATCGAGTGAATGATATCGCATTCATTCACCACGTAAAACGTGACATCTATTTCTATATCATCGATTCTTACTGCCTCATTAAAACGACCCAAAGTAAAAATTTCACTGCCACCAATTCCCCACAAGCAAAGCCTTTCTGGAACGAAATTTACATTCCCTATGCGAAATAACGCGTCGTATTTGATTAGGCAAAACTCACTTCCTGTGTCGACGAGTGCTGAGAACGTTTTATCCCGTATTTGAACGTCCTTAAATATTAGCCCACTACTCGAACGAACCATGTTCGCCTGGCCCCCTTCCGGCTTCACTCCTTCCTTCGTCGACCCGCATTCAAATGACCGGTGCCCAAATCTTTGACATTTAAAACATTTATATTGCTTGGGGCAATCCTTGGCAATGTGGGTCTTTTCGCCACATTTAAAACAACGCCTGGCCTGATCGGCTGGTTCCCCTTTGGCGACAATCTTCCTGTTAACTGGCGCAACATCTCTCCCCTTGTATAACGACCTCGGGGTTTGTCGCGTCTTCTCATATACTGCTAGTTGCTTCTTTAGTTCGTTTATTGTATTAGCTTGATACAGCATGCTTTTGTTTTGGTTGGAATCAGGGATGCCCTCTATTGTATATTCTACTATGATTCTTTCATCTAGATTTATTTGTGATCCTAGGTCCATAATACTGTATAGGTACTCGATAAGCGATTCATTTCGATTTAACCGCCTATTGCGGATTTGTCGAATAATCTCTGCCGTTGAAACGCGAGCACCAAATTCTTTCTTGAGTACTTTCTTAAGAGAATACCAATCTTTTATGCCCCTTTGGCTTTTGATGAACATCTTTGCTGCGCCAACGAGCAACTGTTTGCCGTACACAAACATTTGTAACGCCGACCATTTTAAGATGGAGCTCATCTCCTCAAATTCCTCTAGCCACTGAATGATGTCAGGTGTACTAGTACCAGAGAATTGAGACAAGCTGTCTTCCACATCCCTGAGAGTATACAGTATTTTAATCGGGCTGAAACCCGTAGCCCCCTCACTACCACCGGCTTCTGGCTTCGCCGCGTGCTCGTCAGGAGCACCGCTTTTATCGTCATCATCGTTCCCCCCTAAAGTGGAGTCACTCAATTCGAGCGAAAAATGCTCCAACAGTCTGTTCTGTAATTCCTCTTTTAAGCCCGTAGTAGCCAACCCTAATTCACTTAATTTTGCCCTTAAGGCAGCGACACCCAAACTTAAAATCTCCGCCCGGTCCATGATTCCGATCTCTAAAATTTCCCAGCTGCAATTAAGTCAGAAGTTGCTACCGTAAAGAAAATTTACAATATTACGACTAACTACAGATTATAATGAAATATACAGTAACGTGTATACAAAAGTGATTCGTGATATATATACTTTTAGTAAAATTAAACTTTGAGAAGAATTCGGTATTGCGTATTTATATTTCCTTCTTTTCTTCTTCTTCTTCTTAAATACTCTTATGTATATAAAATTAATTCTGTACTGGTCTTCCTTTTGACCTGTTTAATAACAACTTCTTCAGCGTCTTACTTCTTCACAAATTTAATTATCTTCATAAAACAAATCTTCCTGTTCTCACTTCTTTAAATTATGAATTATTTCTATATAACCTCTTCTTCACCTTACTTCTTTAATAATTAATCACTCCATCACAACATCTCCGTTTTACCTCTCTCGATAATTAATTGTTTATAATACTCCTCTTGATAATTAATTAACTTCAGTAATCAATGTGTTTTGATAAAACGTGTTTTCCTAGTCTCTACTTCTTTGATAATTTACTTCTTTCAATATAACATCTTATATTCTTCTTTACTTCTTTTGATAATTTACTTATTTCAATATAACATCTTCTATTCTTCTTTACTTCTTTTGATAATTTACTTATTTCAATATAACATCTTCTATTCTTCTTTACTTCTTTTTATAATTAATTATTTCGATCCAACATCTGTCTTCTTCATTTGATATAGTTTTTTTTTTTTTAATTACAGGATTTCATTTTCTTTCTACTCTAAGAATATAACTTCTTCAACATAGAAGTTATCTATTTTATTGTAATCTAGAATATTTAATTTCGTAATGGAAAAATAAATATGCACTTAGCTTAAAACGTTGTCACCATACCGCGACCTCTTTTGTTCATCACTGTAAGTTTTTGTTTTCTGCGCTGCTACTGCTGACTGCAACCTTTGATATTTCTGCTCACTATCCAATACCTTCACACACACACAGATCTCCACGGCAACGTTGAACTTCCCTGCTTAGCTTTTATTTATTTGTTGTTGCCCGTTCGTTTAGTTGTTTTGAGTTGTCGTTTTGTTGGCAGGTTGTTTAATCTTTTTGATGAATTTAAGAGAATTTTTAAAACGTCTATCTCTTTTTTCAAAATAGCATTACATAAACTTTGCCGAAAAGTTTTCGGTTAATTAGGGTGGGTTTTTATAATAATTTGATCTTAAGTCTGTTCTCTTATTTTTCAACAGATTTTGGTTTAGTTTCTTTTTCTTTTCTTTCTCTTAAATTAAGTTGTTCTTCAACACTTTTAACTTCTTCATGTGTGTGTTTTTTTTTTTCAATATTCTTTTATATTAGCGGTTCTTTTTCTTTACTTTGCTTTCGACAATAAGGTTTATATTGTTCTTCGTTTTTGTTTGTTTTTTTTTTAATTCTTTTAGCTTATACAAGTGAATTTTAGCAACCGTATTATTTCACCGTTAGGTACCTTGTCTCATATATTTTCGATTTGGTGGTTGATAAAATAGTCGCCTGATTTAACGCTTAAAATGTTATGCCGTTACATATGTACATGTGTATGTACTTTTTTTTCAATTTGATAATGCAAATTATTCTTATGTACGTAAGTTCGTTTTGGCAAGCACCTTATTTATATTGGTATGCATGATTTTATTTGTAAGTCACTTTAATTGTTTTAAACAATGGTTTATTTTCCAATGGTTTTTTTTTGCACTTATTTCTTTTCGTTTTTAAATAAGGGTAAGCTCACAAATCATCCCGGACGAGCCCCCAAAAATTTGTGGTAAAACACAAATTTGCACCCTCAAATTAACCACACTGACCTCTATAATTTTTAATTCAGTTCAGTTTTATTTATTTATTATAAGGTCTTAAAGAATGTTCTTAAATTAAACTAATCTTCTTTACTGCGCAACTTCTCAATGTTGATCGTTGTCAACGTTTCGGCATCTTCTTTTCTACTGTCCTCTTTTCTTTTTTGATTATCTTGTTTAAGTTAAATTTATTTCATGTTCCTTACTATTGCTCTCGCATATTACTCTCTATTCCCTATTCTGCCCTTCCAGTATTTCGTATGCTAGTCATTCTAGTCAGGTCGGTCAGGTTGATTTTAACGTGGCACCCTACATATATATATATATATATATATATATATATATATATATATATATATATATATATATATATAACGGTCTAACGTAAATTCTGCGTCAAAAGCGTATTTTCATTGTCCAAACCACCCATTTCCATACAAAACTGTTGGCTTAAACAGCACAAATACGCTTGACGCGCTAATTTATGTCGAACTATAACATTATGAAACGTTTCATTTAGTTGATAAAAGTTTATTAAATACGTTTTAAGTTTAAAAAGAGTCACTAGTATTTGAAACACATCACTGAAAAGTTCTGACGACATACAGTGTGGAATATATAATTACACTCTTTTATTCCGTAGTTAATGATTCAATGAAAACTGTATTCATTAGCCACAAACTTAATCTCATCGTACAGGAGATGATGATGATGGTGATTTTGTCTATGATTTATAACAGGATTTAAACTTTCGAATGTGTTTTAGAAACATGTCAGCTTTGTTTATCTGCTTTGCATTTTATTCGTTAGTCTGTTTGAAAGTATTCAAGTTAATTTATCAACAGAGTGGATAGGGAACGTTTCTGCAGTGAAAGAAAACATTTTTAAATTAGATGAATAGTAGGATCATAAATGTGTTACTTAGTAAGCTTAAATAAATTAAATTAAATAATAATACACTTTTCTCATTTTTACTTTATATCAAAATATTTATTGTCAAAACCTAAACAGCAAATCAATCAATGTAATCAATTTAATTGATTCAGACAGTCGAAATATATCTATTAAAATGTATGCATAATTCTTCCGATTGTCGGCAAAATTGGTTGTTTATGCCGACAAAAAAAGCACGCGCAAAGAAAACAATGCCTAATAAACTAGAAGACAGTTTTTAGGGTTCCGTACTCATCAGAGTGAAACGGAACCCTATTACCGAGACTTCTACGTCCGTCCGTCCGTCCGTCACAGCGTCCATTCTCCGAAACGGTAAGAGCTAGAGAGCTGAAATTTTCACAGGATGTTGTTGTACCTTGCTGCTACAACAACAAATACTAAAAACAACAAGTCAGTAACTACGAGGTGTCCCCCACAATGTAAAGTAAAAGATAGAGAGCTGAAATTCGCACAGTGTATGTATTTACAGATGCTCCACAACAGCAATTGCTAAAAACAACAAGTCGAAAACTACCAGGTGTCCCCATACAACGAAAAGTAATAACTAACTATAACTCTCGAACCGTAAAAGATGGAAAGCTGAAATTCGCACAGTGTATGTATATGCAGATGCTCTACAACAACAACGAAAGCAACAACAAGTCGAAAACTACCAGGTGCACTAAACAACGTAAAGTAACAATCAGCCGTTACTCTCGAACCGTGAGAGACAGAGGGATGAAATTTGCATAATATATGTATTTCACATATGCTCCACAACAACAAATGCTAAAAACAATAACAATTCTAAAACTACCAGGTGTCCCTTTACAACATAAAGTAACAGCTAGCTATAACTATCGAACCGTAAGCCAAAATTCGCAGAGTGTATGTATTCCCAAATGCCTTACAACAACAAATGACAACAACAAGTCGAAAACTACTATGTGTCCCCATACTACGTAAAATAACAAATATGTACATACGGAACCCTAAGTGTGCGAGGCAGTCTCGTTCTTCACTAAATTTTTATAGTATGTTTTGGTAATTTTTATGCGTTGTGTGATAGTTAAGCGATCCATTTTCATCAATGTTTGACTTTCAACTGAGAAGAAATAAAATTGGTTTAACAACTTAGTTTGACAGATGTTGAAGCCTATACTGTTGAAGCCACGAAATGGATAACCCTTTACTTTTGAAAACAACTTGGAAAATGTAACTTTGACTGCAAGGCAATATATACATATTTTTAAAAATGTTGAAAAGTTTAGCGAATCGGACAGATTTGTTAAAAATTTCTTTCACACACATACACTTTTGGTCTATTTCATTTTTAGGGTTCCGTATTCATAGAGTAAAACCTGAAACTTCTACGTCCGTCCGTCGCAGGCCCCATTCTCCTAAACGTTAAGAGCTCGAAAGCTGAAATTTTCGAAGTACATGTAGTTGCCCGGCCGCTAGAACAACAAATTTCCAAAACAACAAAAAATATGGAACTAAACGCCGCTCCCATACTAGAAACTGTGAAAATTAGCTATAACTTTTGAACCATTAGAGCTAGAGAGCTGAAATTTTGTCGTTACGTTGGCTCTACAACAAACGAAAAATACCAAAACTTAAATGCTGCCTTATAAATGGGGACACCCTTTAAGTTGCAAATCAGATATAACGTTTAAACCGTATAAGATAGAGGCTTAAAATTTAGATGTTGCATGTATTTGTCTGACCTCTACAACAACAACAGCAACTTTAAAAGCAATAAAATTTTAAAACTATAGGCTGCACCACCTTTACGTACGGAACCCTTGCTGTGCGAGTCAGTACTTGGCTCAATTTTTATTTTTTTTTTAACGGAAATCGCATTATATTAATAAGAAAAGCCTGATTGAACAAATTCATCAGGAAACTTATAGTTGTTATGAGGTATTCCAATTGATTTTATTTTAGCAAAAAGCTTCTTGGTGGATTTCAGCTTACAACCTTGCAATTGTCAGTCAAACCCTCAAAAATAAATTTAAGAAAATACAATACATGAACATAGTGAAATCAATTATTGTTACGTTTTTGAAAAAATTAATAGGAACCCAAGTAATTAGAATCTAATTAGAATCCCTTTTTGTATAGACTTTACAAGAAATCGTAAAAGAGTCCATAAGTTTTTCTCTATGGATTTATTTGCTGCCAAAAATAAGAGAAATTAAGTACAGAATTTGAATGACAAGTTTTCTCATTGATTTTATGTGTTTTCCTTACGGATAAAATCAATAAGACTTACCACTCCATATGACGAGCCGCGCTTTCTTGAAAGGACAATAAATATTTCCGACAAAGTGCGGTATATTGGAGTTATCCTGGATCGGAAATGAAAGAGTCAATAAGACTCATATATGTTGGTCAATCTGTAAACGAACCATTGGATTGGTGTTTATATAGAAAATACTGCAGAACTATTATTTCGTCTGCCGGACTAATGCACAGTTTTCCCGGCGGAATTTCAGGCAATTACGGAATGTATTAGGAATGAAAATGGAAGGCCAGGACTTTTGAATATATTCATGCACAGTCAAAGGCCCATTGCAGCGATGTTAGCTGAGCGGATTAAATCACACAAGGTTTGGGATTGCAAAAACTCTGTTAACAGTTACTTGATTCATGGTGAACTGGGCATCATGTGGGTACCAGGGCATGCGGGAATAAGAGGAAATTAGAGAGCAAACTCACTTGCTTCAAGAGAAGCAACAGAAGCTTAGTATGTGCAGTTAAATCTGAGCTGAAGAATTGGACACACAGAGCCCATTTAACTCTCTGAAATAACGAGACCGTGCGAATCAATGCAAAAGTTCTATCAGGGGATCCAGATGTTGAAAAACAGGAGGAATAATTGGAGTTATGACAGATCACTCTCAACTACTAGTACATCTTAACCTCATAGGAATAGCGGGTGGGGATGAATGTAGAGCATGTGAGGAGGAGACAGAGGCATTAAAGCACTAATTATGTCAGTGCCCCGGCTTCTCACAAATACGGTCCCGATATGTTGGGAGAGACACCTTACCAAACATAACCCAACTACGGGGCATATGCTGGAGGAAATTAGCGACTTTGTGAATGACACGGAGTTCCTATAGACCTCTGGGTCAAACTATTTGTCGTGGAATTCACGGATCGTAGAACTCTCCTACAAACGACTCCAATCAACCTAACCTACCACTTGAAAATAATAATAAATCCTGCTAAGGAAGAAAATTCCCGTTTCTTTCGGCTGGGTTACATGTATACAGTAATATAAACTTCCTTATACAAGATAATATAACTCTCTCTATGCCTATATAATCATCTCTTTCGCACTTATTAATTAAAAAGATGATAGTTTTAGTAAGAAGAAGAATTTATCGAGTAAGGTTTTAACTTTTTAAAGTTAATAAAAAGGTTCTGTTCTAGTTCAATCACCAAAGGAGAAGAACATTAATATATTCATTGTGTTTGGAATAACAACATGAGTCGAGTCCGCGAATAAAGAATGGGGTATACGATTTAAATAGAACAAAATTCGAAGAAAAAATCCATGAAATGTTTTATTAATTTATTTTGAAGTTTTTCGTCATAAATGGAATTGCAAATCAAGATGCTACATATGTAATTGTTACAAAATACCCTGCAAACTTAGCTTAATCTACAGTCGCTGCAGTTTTACTGAAAAATTTCTGTGGGTCGATTCTGTAAATTTTATTACGACAATCTTATCGCTAAAGTAATTATCTGTTATAGAATTTGTTATTCCGATATAAAGGGAGTTTTTTTCGATGTATAGGACTTTAAGTTGACATTACTGTTCAAGATGGCGACCGATTTAACATCTGTCAAGTGATTTATTCTCAGTTTGGTTTGGCAATTCATCATGAATAGACTCATGCCTGAACAACTCTTGCAAATGGGCCCAAAACGAGATTGCCGTTGGTCCCGATTTTCATAAGCGAATTTTGTTTAGTGATGAAGCGCACTTCTGTTGGAATGGCTACGTCAACAAACAAAACTGCCGCATTGGAGTGAAGATAATTCTCAAGTGTATGTCGAAACATCGTTGCATCCAGAAAAACTGACTGTTGGGTGCGCTTTATGGGCTGGTGGAATCGATGATGGCCAGAACGTTACAGTCAATGTCGATCGGTATAGAGCCATAATTACTAACTTTTTCATTCCTGAATTGAATAACCATGATATCCAGGAGATATGGTTTCAACAAGACGGCGCAACATGTCACACAGCTCGTGCCACAATCGATTTCTTGAAAGATACGTTTGGGGACCGCTAGACTACTTTCTGTGGGGCTATGTAAAGTCATTGGTCTATGCGGATAAAAGTCACAAACGCTTGAACATTTAGAAGACAATATTCGCCGTGTTATTGCCGATATACAGCCACAAATGTTGGAAAAAGTCATCGAAAATTTTACGTGTAGATTGGGCTACATTCGCGGTAGCCGTGGCGGTCATATGCCAGAAATCATATTTAAAATGTAATGCCACAAGATTATCTTTCGGATGAATAAAATTCATGTCAATCGAATAATCCATCGCTGTTTTATTGCAACTTAAAGTTCTGTACATCGAAAAAAAAACACCCTTTATTTTGTACTGATATTTACTGTCGACTAAAATCAGCTGTTACTCCAACGACCAATATTTATTTGCTGTTTATTTAACAGGTAAAGTGTACTTTGTATTTAAAATGTATAAAAATAAATCAAAACAATAATAGATTACAATTTATTTAATTTGCCTTATAAAAATTAAAATAAGGTTTTAAAAACGTAAAAACCTTTGAGTCCAAATATCATCAAAAATACAGCTGTTTACTGTTAGTGATGAAATATAAAGAAAAAATTGCGATAAGCGGTTCGTTAAAAGTTACAGAATCGCCGTACTGAAATCGAGTTTAGCTGAACACTTGAGGGCACAGAGTTGTTTAGCAAGTGAAAGAAAAATAGTACAAAATGGACTATTTTTATTTTTTTTTTTTCACTTTTCAAATTATTCCCAACCTTAATTTATCCCCTTTCAAAATCTAGAAACAAAAGCAAAACCTTCAAAATTGTCATCTTAGACACTTGCTAATTATTCTGCTAAGTGTAAATTAAGAAACAAAAGTTGAGTCGGATGCTTTCTTCACAGAAGTGCACACATGTCTGTTATCTTAAAGGACGATTTCCTAGATACACACATACAGCCATTCACTTTTCTCGTCTTCATTGATACTCTTAGTCAGTCATACGCACGTTTTGTGTGAAGTAAGAGTTCTCATTCGCATTAATAAATAAATTTTTCTGCATGTCTGAGCATGTTGTCTTATGTTTTTATGCATGACACCAAACATTTCCTTTCATGTTTGGATGCATGAGAACCATGTTGTGTTACTTAAGTTTGTAACCAGTGTGGATTATGAGACGATTTATATTGTGGTCATTTAATTCATTCGTAAGCCAAGTTAAATGGTCTCAATTTAACCGCAGTATATTGAGAGAGTTGTTTATTTAAAACAAGACGCATGCACTTGCAAGCACAAGTTATCACACTCTCGGACTTTGGATATTTGCGGTAAATTCTGAGGTTTCTTCAAATACTTCTACATGGGAATATTTTTGCATAACTATGTATATATGTGGCAAATTTAAATTTAGATATTTAAATCAATAAATTAAATGGCAATTTTCAGTTAATTAAAAATCAAGGATTGGATGTTGATAAGAAAATATGTTAGATTTTATAAATGAGCTTAAGGTCACTCAATTCTCAATAAATATATTTTCTATTTATTGATAAATTTTTTTGATATTTCGATACGCCTTTGTGTATCTTCTTCAGGAAAATGTGTTTTCTATTATTTTATAAATTTTCAAATTTCAAAACAAATCTTAATGACAAACTAAATGAAAAATAATAAGGGTTTTACATTCATAAATAGGCTTTACATACATACTTATTATCTATACAATTATATATTGTTACAAATTTGGTCGTGAACGGACCGATTGTGATTGTTCTAGAACGTACTGAATCATCGTTATTTTATATGTGCGTATGTTGTCTTGTTATTATTTGTAAATGAACACAGGAGGTATATACACACATGCATACATAGAAGCTTGTTGATAAACAAAACGGCAGCACAGCGAGTGTGCACATACATACTGACACACATGTGTAGATAAATAGGCACAACAGCGAAATAAAAGAAACCACCACCGCACGATACAATATTCGTGTGTGTATGTATGTGCGCGACTCAGATGCTTGAGTTTTACTGCCGCGTGTATGTATGTCGGTGTGTGTGTATATCTTTTGTTCATGATGAGTCATCGCACATCGCACTATAGATGTGGCGTGATTAGTTTCTGTAAACGTCTAGAATGTTCGAGTAATGATCATTAGAGGTATAGAAGCAGCTGAGCTTAACGCTGGACAGTCAGTCGATTTTTAGCTGCGCTAACGTGTGTCTTAAGTAATAAAAAGTGATTAAGTGAAAGTGTTGTTCTTTTAGTAAAGTGTTTACAAGTATAGTGTGTTAAAATAAATAAAGTGTTGAACTGTTGATTATTGTAAACTGAAGACGTGAGTGTTGTAACTTCATTACAATTAAAGAATCTACGAAAAACGTTTTGAAAAGGTTAAAACGTAACAATATATCTATGCTAATGTTAATAATTATTTTATACATAATAACGTTTTTAACATAACATTTTTTTTGTTTTTTTTAATTTTTTATAAAAAAGAATGAAAAATCATTAATGTAAAAAAATAAGATATTATGTTCTGAGTCCTGTTCTGGTTTTTGTAATTAGATGTCTATAATTTCTAGCTAGTCCATCTGTATCCTTCTTAAAATTTATCCTCTTTTCCAATGGAACTTTAATAATTTCTAACATTTCTAACATGTATCTACGTTTGTAATTATTCTCTATGCTCAAAACTGAAGTGTTTTCGAAATCTGGATAATGATTAAGGTCACGACAATAAGATAATAAGTATGTATGTAAAGCCTATATATGAATGTAAAACCCTTATTATTTTTCATTTAGTTTGTCATTAAGATTTGTTTTGAAATTTGAGAATTTATAAAATAATAGAAAACACATTTTCCTGAAGAAGATACACAAAGGCGTATCGAAATATCGAAAAAAATTATCAATAAATAGAAAATATATTTATTGAGAATTGAGTGACCTTAAGCTCATTTATAAAATCTAACAAAGTTAAATAAAAAGGTCGAAGAACGAGTATCCAGAACAGATAAGAAAATATAAAATACATACAGCCAAAGCCCGGCATAGCGAATAATCAGTTTAACGAATATCCGATATAAAGAATGGCGAAATTTTTACATTAACTGCCTTATATAGCGAATGGCAAACAATAAAAATCTCGATTTAACGAATGACAAAGCAAAATACATTAAAAAAATCGTTACAGAAGTGTAAGATTGTGGGTGTTTTTGGCTTCTTTTTTTGTATTGGAAGAACGCTTGTGATGCGTTGCTTTTTTCCTTAAAATTTCAGCAGTTTTGCTTGGTTCATTGTGAAAACGAGATGTCGAGATCTTAAGAAATAAATAATATGAATGAAATGTGAATAATAAACCTACACATGTTAATAGCATCCAAATATAAGTAAAATATGTATAGGCAAGGTTTGCAAATAAAATTTTTTTTCCTACCAAATTCAATTTCAAAAACTACCTACCAAAAAATAAAATAAGCAGTTATAAAAAACAAAATTTATTAATTCAGGTCCAAAAATGAACCTTTTTAAAAAAATATTTGCTGTATTTTTCAGCTGTCTATATGCCGACGACATTTCGTTGGTGCTTATCAACTCATCAGTAGACTTGAAAAATTCTGAGAATCCGAAATGTTCAAACAAACATTTCCGACGAAAAAAAAAATGTTTGAACATTTCTGATTCTCATTCTGTTTATGGGAATTGTGAAATAAGTAGTTAATTTTCAAACAATCTTTTAAGAATTTTTCAAGTCTACTGATGAGTTGATAAGCACCAACGAAATGTCGTCGGCATATAGACAGCTGAAAAATACAGCAAATATTTTTTGAAAAAGGTTCATTTTTGGACCTGAATTAATACATTTCAATTGGCTCTTAAAGCAAATAAATAATTAAGTTCATAAAAAAAAAATTTATTAAAAAAAAAAAACAAAACAAGTTTGTACATAACAATGTTAATATGTATCTTTATAAAAATAAATAACAATTCATTTGTAAAAGAAAAAAAATTTTAAGTAAAACATAAATAAGACTTCATTTGTAAAAGTAAAAAATCTTAAGGGTTTATTTGGAAAAAGGTTTATTTTTTAAAGTCTCTTTTTGCTGACCATAGTGCGAATCAGTCCTATTTATCATTTCCTTGCACATCATAATTTTATTTAAGGAACATAGTTCGAGTCTATTTCGAAGTTTGGTTTTTACTAACGCAAGTGTTGAAAATTTTCTTTCTGCAGCTGCTGAACTATGTGGTAAAGACAATAAATTGAAAACAAAATTAACTAAATCGCTAAAGCTATTTTCATTAAGCCCATTTTTAATTTTGCCAGCCTTTTCCCAAAAAACATTTATCTCCATTTCATCATTCAAGTTGTGGTCACTAACTCTTAGTAAATTCCATTGCGATACAATTTTATCGGTATCACAATCTAATAATGTATCGTACTCTGATAACAAAGGCAGAATTGATTTGTCATTAATGGATTGGATGATTTGATGGATGAAAGCTGATTAGCGTGAAACAAAATTAAAACTGAAATTGAAAAAACTACCAAATTCACGACACAACCTACCAACTCATTTCAAAACTACAAAAAACGGCAACTCTGGTATATGCACATGCTAGGTACATTTATGATTTTTATTGAATTTACATATTAGAAATAAAAAAACAATTCTTAAATAAATGTTAAAATATCAATTAAAGTTTTATTGCTACACTATGTTATCAATACAATTAAATGTTGATGTTTTTAAAACTGCGGACCACCGTCTTTTATAAAATTTTAAGATAAAAAATTACTGTTCGATATAACGAATATCTCGGTATAACGAAAGATCTGAACATTATATCATTCGTTAAACCGGGCTTTGACTATATATTCCAACAACAGAAAAGCACACTGCTGCTGTATGCAATTAGTTATGACCTGAATTCAAAGCATGAACGCAGAACAGCCATTGTATGTGGCCCAACCAATAAGTCTGCAACTTTAGTTTTCTTGTCTTCTTTAAAAATCTTGATCACTACAATGTTACCACAAAAAATCCTTCTCAACTCTGAGGACGTAAAATCGAACTAAAAGCCCGATAAAGTAATTAGCAATTGTTTTTTGTATTTAAAACAATGATTTGATTTCCTTTTTGATCCGAAAGCGAAACGCTGAATGAATTGATAAAGTACCATATTAAAAGTTTGCAGGCGGTGAGTTCAATTCCTACCGAAGGCTTTGGGTGTTTCTGCTGAAGGACAAAGAGTTTCGCAGTTTTGCGTTTGTTCAGAAATAAAATATTGTTACGTTTTAACCTTTTCAAAACGTTTCTCGTAGATTCTTTAATTGTAATGAAGTTAAAACACTCACGTCTTCAGTTTACAATAACCAACAGTTCAACACTTTATTTATTTGAACACACTATACTTGTAAACACTTTACTAAAAGAACAACACTTTCACTTAATCACTTTTTATTACTTAAAACACTTTACACGTTAACGCAGCTAAAAATCGACTGACTGTCCAGCGTTAAGCTCAGCTGCTTTTATACCTCTAATGATCATTACTCGAACATTCTAGACGTTTACAGAAACTAATCACGCCACATCTATAGTGCGATGTGCGATGACTCATCATGAACAAGAGATATACACACACACCGACATACATGCGATGTGCGATGACTCATCATGAACAAAAGATATACACACACACCGACATACATACACGCGGCAGTAAAACTCAAGCATCTGAGTCGCGCACATACATACACACACGAATATTGTATCGTGCGGTGGTGGTTTCTTTTATTTCGCTGTTGTGCCTATTTATCTACACATGTGTGTCAGTATGTGCACACTCGCTGTGCTGCCGTTTTGTTTATCAACAAGCTTCTATGTATCCATGTGTGTATATACCTCCTGTGTTCATTTATAAATAATAAAAAGACAATATAAGCACATATAAAATAACGATGATTTAGTACGTTCTAGAACAATCACAATCGGTCCGTTCACGACCAAATTTGTAACACTGCCGCCCGCTCAAGCCCGAATAGGCCCAGAACCACTACTTCCGTACCTTGCGAGTCGTTCTAAGTGTACAACCTTCATTTTGGATCGTTGGCTATTATTCTTCTGTATCCTGTATACAACGTCGTTCAACCTCTTAATCACCTTATATGGTCCATCCCAATGCGTTTGTAATTTGGGAGACAATCCTTTCTTCCTTTGTGGGTTATATAGTAGAACCAGTTGTCCCTCGCGGAATCCTTCGGAATTTGCAGCTCGATCGTACCTGGCTTTCATTTTATCGCTGACTACTCGAATTCTGTTGCGTACAAATTCATGAAGGTCGTGCAGGTCACTTTTGTCCTGTGAAGCATTCTCGGCATCCTCATTCTTCGGTATAGGTTTTATGCCAAATTCCAAATCTCCAGGCAATCTGAGTTCTGTTCCAAAGACAATTTTTGCTGGTGTTTTAGACGTTGAGTCATGCACAGCGGACCTGTATGCCAACAAAAATTTTTGAATGTGCTCATCCCAGTCTCTCTGATGGTCGCTCACTACTTTCCTTAGGTATTCTTCCAGCGTGCGGTTAAATCTTTCAACCATACCGTCAGATTGCAGATGAAGCGGTGTTGTCCTGGTTTTTCTTATTCCATAGAGCTCGCACATTTCCTTAAAAATTGCAGACTCAAAGTTTCTGCCTTGATCGGAATGCAACTCCATCGGAACACCATATCTGCACACCCAGTTATTGATGAAAACATTTACCACAGTTTGAGCCTCCTGGTTTGGTATGGGGTATACTTCTGGCCATTTGCTGAAGTAGTCCATCACCACAAGGACATAACGATTACCTGCAGTACTGACTGGAAAAGGACCTGCTACATCCATAGCTATTCGCTCAAAGGGCGCACCCGAATTGTACTGCTGCAGGTGTGCTCGAGTTCTCCGTGCTGGACCCTTCGCCGCTATACATTCCTTACAGTTCGCAATCCAGTCGGCTACTGATTGTTGCGCTCCAACCCAGTAAAAACGCTGCTTTACCTTTTCCAGTGTTTTATTAACTCCAAGGTGACCTCCACTGGGACCATTGTGGAACTCTCGCAAAACTTCCGGTATCTTCGATGATGGTGCAACTATTAAGTTAGAAGTAGTTTTGCCATCCGCACTTTCCCATATACGGTATAAGCATCCGTCTACCAGCTGCAAGCTGCTCCATTGTGCCCAATACGCTTTAGCGATGGGACTCTCAGCCGCAATTTCATTGCGTGCAGGGCTGCTATCACTCTGTTTAACAGCTATTATTTTTCCGAGCACCGGGTCATTTTTCTGCGCAGTTGGCCAGTCTTCGTGAGAGTCTATCTGCGTTAGCCGAATATCAATGACGCACTCTTTCTGCTCGGCCTTGATACAATGTCTGCATTCTAGGCTGCATGGTCGTCTCGAGAGGGCATCCGCATTATTGTGTTTCGTCCCTCTTCTATGCTCGATGCTAAAGTCATAACTCTGCAGCCGTTCAATCCAACGCGCCAACTGCCCTTCGAGGTTTTTGAACTGCAAGAGCCATCTAAGCGCAGAGTGATCAGTCCGCAACGTGAAATTCTGGCCATACAAGTATTTATGGTAATGCTTAATGCATTCTAATACTGCCAGAAGCTCACGCCGTGTCACGCAATAATTTCTTTCTGGCTTTGAAAGTATTCGACTATAATAGCCTACTACTTTCTCGACTCCATCTACCACCTGAGAGAGTACACCTCCTATACCGAAGCCACTTGCATCGGTATCTAGCACAAACCTTCCTCCAGCAATCGGGTATGCCAGAACTGGTGCTGTGCACAATAACTCCTTCAGCTTCTGGAATGCTCGTTCCTGTTCGTTTCCCCACTGGTATGATCGTGACTTCTTAGTCAGCTCGTGCAGACTGGCGGCTACGCTGGCAAAATTTGGCACAAATCGTCTATAATATGTGCAAAGTCCCAGAAAACTGCGCAATTCGTGAAGATTACGTGGCTGTGGCCAGTCCCTTACGGCTTTTATTTTATCTTCGTCCGTCGAAATGCCATCTGCAGTTACACGATGTCCCAAATATTTCACCTCTTTCTGGAACAATGCACACTTCTTCGCGCTAAGAGTGAGTCCCGCTGACGATATTCGTTTAAAAACTTCCGCCAAATTTTTCAGGTGCTCATCAAAAGTTTTGCCCATTACGATTATATCGTCAAGGTAGACTAAACACGTCCTCCAGTGAAGCCCCTTTAATACCTGTTCCATCAGTCGCTCAAATGTGGCTGGAGCATTACAGAGTCCAAATGGCATTACTCTAAACTGCCATAAACCATCTCCAGCACTAAACGCAGTCTTCTCCTTGTCCTTGTGGGCAATTTCTACCTGCCAATAACCACTTTGCAAGTCCAATGTTGAGAACCATTTTGTTCCGGACAGCGTATCTAGGGTATCGTCAATCCTGGGTAGTGGATAACTGTCCTTTTTCGTGACGTCGTTTAGCTTCCGGTAGTCCACACAAAACCTCGTGCTACCATCCTTTTTCTTTACTAAAACTACCGGTGAGCTCCACGGGCTAGTAGATGGTTCAATTACCCCGCTCTTCTCCATTTCATTGACTAACTCTTTAACCTCGTTACGCTTGGCCAGGGGTACACTTCTGGGCGCCTGATTTATGGGCCTCGCTTCGCCTGTATCGATTGTATCATGCCTCACGTGGCGAAAGCGGAGGCGTATTTCGTGAGCAGCTGTTTTTCTTTATTTTTATCAGATGCCGGCAGCCCTGTGACCCATTTCTCGACATGCTGTTCAAATGTTTCTCGTTCTTTAGGTGACAAGCTAGTAGATTTTGGTTTGGCCTCACAATTTACAATTGCCTCTGCTGGAGTACAGCTTCCTATATGCGATTTTGGACTTACGACCTTCTCACTGGCTGATAAATTGAGCACTCTAACTGGGACTTTCCTATCGGCACGCATTTCCACGAGAGCTTTTGCTGTTAATAAATCGCCCGCTATATTCTCTGATTCTACTACCCACAATCGACTGTCCGCACAATCTCCATTCGTTCGAGCCCATATCAGTGCCTCAGATCGTGGTGGAATTCGTTGGGTATCTTCAGCAACCAGTTTCAGCACATGGGGCTTATTCTCGTAGCCAACATCTAACTGTATCTCCACATCACGCCACGTCATAATTTGTTGACCCAGGTGCAGATTTATGCCATGTGCTATCATAAAATCTGCACCAATAATCACCTCGTCAACAATATCGGCGACAATAAACATGTGGCTGACGGTGATGTTAGCTATACGCACCTTTGCCTCAGACTTACCATAGACGCTAGCGGCCTCCCCAGTAGCTGTACGCAGCCTCACGTTACGTATCGGTTCAACCCTTCCCGCCTTATTATGCACTGCGACGCTCCTGTATCTATGGTTAAAGTTTGCTTTTTCCCATTGATGTATCCACTAACAGTTAAGTTGCTGTTTTTCTGCTGCATCACTGATATGGAGATTGTGGGGCCCTCGCTTGTGGGAGCCAGCTTTTGCCCCTTAAAGCTGACTCCTTTTAGTTTAACGGTGACTCTTGGGGTTGTTGTTGGCTAGCCCTTTTACTCGGCCTCTGTGGAGATACGGATCTTGTACGCTTCCTGGGAGCTTTACAGTTGCGCTGCAAGTGGCCGCAGTTAAAACACTTAGCTCGGCCTTTGTTCGTGCTTTCGGCCAACGCTTGCAACACTGCCTCTTTAATCGTACTGGCCAAGCCATCTCCTGGCTCATGAACTACCTCTAGCTCCCGTATTTTGTGGACCTGTGGCCTTGAAATTAGTCTGGCTGTCTCCTGGGCCAACGCAAATGAGACGGTTTCTGCGAATGACGGCTTTTGTGTTGCACATACAGCAAGTTTAATGTCGGGATCTCGGATTCCGTTCACAAATGCCTCCGTCTTGAAATGGTCCAAAAACGAGTAGCTCTCTCCAGGATAGCTAAGCTGCACCAGACGCTCAATCTCCATTGCGTAGTCCTGAAGAGTCTCATTGCCTATCTGCACTCCGCCTCTTAGCTCCATTCTGTGGATTTCTTTCTTGTGTTCTCCACCATACTTGCGTTGCAGAGCTGCCATGATGACTTCATAATTATCTCTAGATGAAGCGGGCAGTTTCCAGGACCTGTGCAGCGACACCCTTCAACGCCAAAATTAACTCAATGCATTTCTCATCCTCACTCCATGCATTCTTATTGGCCACCGTTTCAAACTGAAACTGGAAAATGTTAAAAGGTGTGCTGCCATCAAAGGTGGGCGTTTTCACTCTGCTCACAGATTCAGGAGTAGCTCGCACAAGCGCTTCTTGCAGTTGAAGCCCATTTATTCTAGCTTCTAGGCTATGAAGCTTTTGATCGACATCATTTTCTAGGGCAACAAACTTTTCTCCCACTTCGTGAACATTTCGCTCCAAGCCTCACAATTTTTCTTCCATGGCACTTACTCTCAGATTCATGGCCTCAGAAATTTCCATTAACTTCTCGTTGTTGGCTTTCAGCATTTGATTGGTTGCAATTGATGCCTCATTGATGGATCTGGAGTTTTCCTCCATTTTCTGCATCATCATTGCATTTGTTGCCCTGGACTCCTCTTTGATAGACTACATCATGGTTTCCTTTGTTGCCTTGGAGTTTTCTTCAATCTTCAGCATCAATGTTTCATTTGTTGCCTTGGAGTTTTCTTCAATCTTCAGCATCAATGTTTCATTTGTAGCCCTGGACGCCTCTTCGATAGTCTGCATCATGGCAGCAAACATCGAGTTTAAGTCCATGCTACTTGCAACTGCTCGTGTACTCATCTCCAGTTCTTCTTTTCCTTCGAAGTCATGAGTATTGATGTCCAGACCCAACCGATCAAACTCCTCCATTAGCCTCTTCTGCAGCTCCACTTTGTTACCAGTTGTAGGCAGATCCAATTTGCACAACTCCTTTTTCAGTTGTTCCACTTTAAGCTCGTCGAACTTCATTTTACAATTTCACTTCTGACACCAATTGTTACGTTTTAACCTTTTCAAAACGTTTTCCGTAGATTCTTTAATTGTAATGAAGTTAAAACACTCACGTCTTCAGTTTACAATAACCAACAGTTCAACACTTTATTTATTTGAACACACTATACTTGTAAACACTTTACTAAAAACACAACACTTTCACTTAATCACTTTTTATTACTTAAGACACTTTACACGTTAGCGCAGCTAAAAATCGACTGATTTCTCAGCGTTAAGCTCAGCTGCTTTTATACCTCTAATGATCATTACTCGAACATTCTAGACGTTTACAGAAACTAATCACGCCACATCTATAGTGCGATGTGCGATGACTCATCATGAACAAAAGATATACACACACACCGACATACATGCGATGTGCGATGACTCATCATGAACAAAAGATATACACACACACCGACATACATACACGCGGCAGTAAAACTCAAGCATCTGAGCCGCGCACATACTTACACACACGAATATTGTATCGTGCGGTGGTGGTTTCTTTTATTTCGCTGTTGTGCCTATTTATCTACACATGTGTGTCAGTATGTGCACACTCGCTGTGCTGCCGTTTTGTTTATCAACAAGTTTCTATGTATGCATGTGTGTATATACCTCCTGTGTTCATTTATAAATAATAAAAAGACAATATAAGCACATATAAAATAACGATGATTCAGTACGTTCTAGAACAATCGCAATCGGTCCGTTCACGACCAAATTTGTAACAATATAAAAACACACAATAAATTCCGGTGGTTTGAATTGTCTCATTGCAAATGTATTTATTCCTATTAACACTCTTTTTGCAGATCATAGCAGCAATTTTTTTCTATTTATGGTCTGTTTGAAAATTTTTTTAATTCTCGTAATTTTTCCGAAAATAGTAAAGTATCTGAAAATAGTGTAGAGATCGTTGAAAAAATAGACCAAAAACAATTAAATAGCTTCTTTAATCTGGAGTAGCGAGTTTCAACTGGCTTTAATAGCAAATATTGAATTTATTTTCGTGTAAAATTTTTGCTTGTTAATATTTTTTATCTGAACAAAAATCCCACAATTGCCCAAAAAAAAAAAAAAAAAAAATTTGAAGAAACTCCGCGGTACTCAAACTTACCCTGTTTGGTAAATCTTTGATTCGTTCAATAAAGAAAATTTTCCATTTTATCATTGCATAAGTGCTGGAAAAAAGAACACTGCTTCAAAATCGCGCCATTTTCCTAAAAAATATATTTAGATTATTAGCAAACTAAGCCAATGACCATTCGTTTTAATCACTTTTGTCAAGTCGGTAGTAATCAATTGCATAAAAAAACGTTAGTAGAATTAAAATGGCGAGCGAAACTCCTGTGCAAACATTTTTGTCGATGGTTCTCCAGTGCAGGCGAGTATTAAAACACCAAAAACTAATACAAATCAGTAATTGTCGCATATATTTTTTTTAAGAACTCCAATAAACTACCAAAAATTAATATTCTCATGTCCATTTGGGGATGCTGTGGTCTGTTTAGTGAGATTATTTGATTTTTCTTAGGTTTTTTGTGTAGCAGCCCTCTACGAATAAATCAGCAACTAAAGTGGCTCACAAAGCCAGGTCATTAGTCAAGGCTTACCAATGCAAAGGGGTCTTGAAAAATCTCTCGGTGTGTGTACGCGCCCGAGCCGTGACGTTACGCTGTACGTTGCACGACTTTTGTATGCCACACATAGTGGCAACGATTAGTCTGTTAAACAAGTTAGAAATTTTGATGAATTATCACTAGCACTTTGTTTCATACAGACTCAAAGATATGTAGCGTTTAGTGGCAGTCTAGCAAAATTTTATTCACAAAACTGTTTTTATTTTTTGCAAGTTTTATCACGAAAATACTTGAGCAGTTTTCCTTTTTCCAAGAATCAATTACTAAAGCAAGAATTCTTTGAAAAACGTAAATTTGTTTCCACTTTTCTTTATTATTGCTGTTTTACAAGCAAATAAAATTTGCATTCGAACTTTCACCATTACAGCGTGCAAATGCTTTTAAGCATTTTGGTTAGGTTTATTTTTATTTTGCCCAGTCTATAGTTCAAGATTAAATTACATTTTATCCGTCATGGAAATCAGCTTAAAGAGTATAAAAATTACTTTATGCAAAGTGAGAAAAATACGAAAAAGGATGGAAAAAACAGTTAGAATGGAAAAATCACACTTAACTTTTGTTTAAAACTATAAAACTTTACCTACCCCAGTACTGCTTTCGTATTATGATTGTTTGCAAGCACTTGTTCCATTCTGTGTGTAGCCTTTATATGTATGTTTTGAGTATGAACTTCAACAAGTTAATCTTTTTCGCATTTCACCGGTTGTGAGTTTTAAATTATTTTCTTTTATTTTTGCTCTTTTAAAAAGTCCTTTTAGAGAAAACTCTTTTTTATTTGAGTATAAAGTTTTTAATTTGAGTTTGTGTTTGTTTGGTTTTTTACAGGTCATAACGGCATCTGATTCAGCACCGAAAGCACTCAGGGATTTACGTAATCGTTGCCTTAATCCTGGTAAATATGCACAACACCTGGAACGTTGGCTCTCATTTTATCCTGCCCAACAGTTGCACATCATCGATGGTGAGCAGTTGCGTCTCAATCCAGTTGAGGTGATGAATGACTTGCAACGTTTTTTAAAAATACAGCCGACCTTTGACTACTCCAATCAATTGCGCTACGACGTGAAAAAGGGTTTCTTTTGCCAAGTGGTAAGCGATAAACGTAATAAATGCTTGGGCAAGTCGAAGGGTCGCCAATATCCGCCCATGGATGAACGTAGTGCTAAATTGTTGCAAAGGTAAGTTGAAAGGGTAAATGCAAGTAAATAAATATGAAACGAAAAATAATATATTTATGTGTCTATCAGCTTTTACCAGCAGCTTAATTTCCCATGCACGCATAAATTGTACAATTTACAATTCTTCTGCGACGTTGTACATACACATACTATGGAACTTTTATTTTTTCTTTATAAATCCAAGGAGATTTATTTGAAAATATTTCTTTTTGCCACCGCTGATTTGTCTTAAAGGAAAATGGCGTTGCTAATATCTTGTATGCTGGCAACTGACAGTTCCTCCCAGCAATTTCATTTCAATGTTACACAAAGTTAACACAGAAAACGCTAGAGGCAAAAAATATTACATTCAACCTTTAAAACAGGCTGACTGAATGATTGACTGACTGGCAGTTGCCCGGTAGCAGGCATGATAAACTCAATACAATGATACCAAAAATGCCTGCAGTATTCCTCCCTTGTAGTCATTATAGTTCTTAAACTCTAAAGAAAGGTATTCCGCGTTACAAAAGCTGTTGAAACAGATTCACTGACGCACTCAAATTTTTTGATATACTATCTGACAGGTAATTCGGTTACAATGATTTTTCATAAACACATATTAATTGTTTGTGAACTTTTGATCAGAGCGGACGTATTTTTTGTGATGTGTAGTCGTAATAGGTGAATGCGTAATTTTTTTGTTGGCTTATTTAAAAAAATATTTCATGTTTATTAAACAGTTATTTGGCAAATTATATATAGATATTTGCAAATGATGTCTTAATGAGTGTTGCTAGATTTAGGGTTTTTTTCTTTTAGTTGTGAATTTGGCTTGTTAAATTCTTTTGGGCGAAAATTTGGGGGGAAACAATTTATTTTTGGGGTATTTTAGGGGATTCTGTGTTCGGTTGAACGGTAAAATGGCAGGAGTTGGAAGATTTTCAACTGATAAATTTGAAGACTAACGATTTCTAAAGTAAAATTAAATGCGACATTTTATGTTCATCTGGTAGCTCCAAGTACATAATTTTGCAACTGGTAATTTTAAGCACTTATTTTTGTTGAGTTGAATGAATTTTTTCCTTATGGGTCATTTCTTTGAATTTTTTCCGTTTCTTAAGAATTGGGAAAATTAAAATATTTAAGAACTTTTAATAAAATTGAAACTCTTTTTATGAAAATGTCAAAAGAACGTAATGAGCGATGAAGACTTAGAAACTCTTAATATTTTTGGAGAAACTTAAATTTTTCTAGATACGCAGGTAAGAATTTCCAACTGCCTATAAACATGTACTTAGATTTCAGAATATGTGAATACAAATAAATCGAAAATTTATAATAAATATACATACACGCCTGTAATCATAACATATGCACTGAAAAATGCATATAATCAGTTAATTTTTACTTCTTTTTAATTGGGAAAAGTTTAACAATTTTATGAATTTTACGCATTGTCAATGCATTAATATTGGTGATTCGCAAACTAAAGTAGAATGTTTACCAAATTTTTTTTTAGGGGGATTTTGTAGAAAAACATTGAATTTTAGGGGGTTTTGAAATTTTTCTGGGGGGAAGAAATACATTGACCTGGGAACACTGGTCTTAATAAACAGCATATATTTTTAAAAATACCTCCGTCAAAATATACATATGTACATCTTCTTTGCTTAATCAAACATCCACAAACACTCCCCATTTTTGTTTTTTCACTTACCAATCCCACTTTCCAATTTCCTCGTTCCAGTACAATGCAATGCATATACATAAGTATAGGGGTCATCCCCTGAGTACTGGTGCCAGTCTAAAAAAAATGCATAGTCAAAAATCAAAGTAGTTAGAAATTTCGATTTCAAGGGCCTTTTTTCTTTTAAAACTACATGCAAGACTCGCACAGCTCTGCTGTTTTTAACATTTAAGAGCTTTATTTACTATTCAACAGGAAAATAAAACGCTTTACTTAAACACGTCTGTTCGTTACGCTCGTTGTAAACGATAACACAGTTTGAACACAACTGACTCAAACTCAAGGGTACTGCAGCATTTATACCCGCACCGAGTACCTGACGACAGTCTTCTATGTTGATTGTTGCTGCTGCTTGTGAAAGGCAGAGAGTGCTATATTTATTCGCAAGCGTTCGAGGTCTGTTACACCTCTTTTTATTGGCAGTGTTACAACACTAATAGTATACCAATCCATAAATATCTTTAGGTATTTATCTAAGATGATCTTAGGCATTAAATTATTAAGCTGAATTTAGTCTAGCAGTTACAAAACCGTTTTGTTTTTTATTGTTCTTGCCGCTGGAATAATCGTGTTAAAATAATGTGTGAAATTAACAAGTTTTACAATTTTATTCATATCAATAGTGAAATTTGCTTACATCTGAACTTTAACCTGGATGTGCGCCATAAAACGTTTCCGGATTAGATCCAAATTTTTAAACTCAACTCTTAGAGCTAGTGTCACAGCATCCTGGCCGGCACTTTGAAGTTAAATGAAAAATTAGGTTGTCATCCTAGAGTTCACATACATATGTATCAGAGCGGGTCAATTTGAGCTTTAATTTTAACTTGATAGTCGAGCTCCATGATATACATTTTTTAATAATATTGTCGGGCTTGATTTTTACTTCCTCAAAATTGAGAAAGATGTAGTTGTGATAAAATTACAGTGATCAACACACACTGATGTTGCTATTGTAACAAACACAAAAATAAATTGGATGTTGCTGTTGTTGTTGAGAATATATAATATATGCCAGCCAACAGGAAAACACAGTGATAAAATGGAAAGATGATGAACATGGCTAAGGATGGCAGGATGGCGCTTCTGCTTAAAAACAGTGTACAATTAGTCACGGCCTAGGTTCGAAGTAAATTAGGGTGCTGGCACGCGCTGTGTGACATGTTGCGCCGTCTTGTTAAAACCACATCTCCTGGACATCATGCTTATTCAATTCAGGAATAAAGAAGTTAGTAATCATGGCTCTATACCGATCACTATTGACTGTAACTTTCTGACCATCATCGTTTTTGAAGAAGTACGGACCAATGATTCCACCAGCCCATAAAGCGCACCACACAGTCAGTTTTTCTGGATTTTTCTGGGTGTTTCGACTTACACTTGAGGATTAGCTTTACTCCAAATGCGGCAGTTTTGTTTGTTGAGGTAGCCATTCAACCAGAAGTGCGCTTCATCGCTAAACAAAATTTGCTTATGCAAATCGGGAACAACGGCAATCTCGTTTTGCACTATTTGCAAGCGTTGTTCAGGCGTGAGTCTATTCATGATGAATTGCCAAACTAAACTAAGAATAAATCACTTGACAGCTGTTAAATCGGTCGCCATCTTGAACAGTAATGCCAACTTAAAGTTCTATACATCGAAAAAAAAACACCCTTTAGAAGCGAAACCAGGGTTTGATATATACTACAGCGACAGGAGAAGAAATGTTTTAGTTTACACATGTTATGCCCAATTCTTGTTAAACAATTTTTTTTTGTACCTGACGAGTTTCGGTTTCGCTCTCGACGATTTTCTCAACAGGCCCTGAACTTTATTTCGTATGCCTTACTTACTCTTAGGATTTCTTCTTTGTTTGCCAATCTAAAGTGACAGAAGGTAGTACGACGTCATTGCCTTTAGCATTATAATGCTGTGACGTCCTTAATTTTAATGATTTTGGTTATGACGGGATTTACTGTCACCAAGATCGAACAATTTGACCTTTATAACTGCTATTATTCATCCCTGCCATCCTTTTCTTCGTCATCACCACGGCTCACGTTCTTAAATGTGCTTTCACATCGTAAAAAGTAGGTATGTATGTTACTTGTAGAAGAAGCAGACATTGTCATCACTTTTTGTTATTATTTGCACAGCTTTTTTCCTTTAGTAGGACCCCCAACAAACGCCATCGCACGTCACATAAAGTTTTTTCACTAACTGGCACTGGCATTGCGTTTTTAAGTTTGAAACATCTAAAAAATGATGGATGTGTATACATTTTTAAATGCGATTCAGTTCTTTTAGTCTCGTTTTTTTAGCCCTCTCAATTTGCTGGTTAAACTTTTTCTTTGGCAAAAGAATGTCAAACTTATCATTTGCATTGTAAGTATAAAAAAGTAAAAGGGATAAATTATGGGGAGTCAAAAACTGTTGAAACGAAACTTATTCATTATGGAAGCAAAGCAGGAGGAAAACTGAAAAGTATTTTCATATACATATACATATCTAGAATACTGGAAATAATGCTATCAAATGTATGTTTTGTAGAATTTTTTGTACGAAATTATTCGTTAGCTTAAAGCACTGACAGGGGGAGGGAAGCGATATGGACGTCATTATGCTTTTACAATTTCAACTGCATTTCTCGTTAGCTGAAGTTTAATGTTTCAAGTTACTTTTAATTAATTGTGAAGCTATGAGATACAAAACGCTTGTTGCCGCACACAATCCATAAAGCCAATCAAATGCAGGTCAGACGATCAGTCAAAAGGTTATAGAACAAGTGTGTGTGTGTGTGTGTGTGTGAGCTTATGGCATCCCAATTGATAAATATTAGTTGCATTTACAGCAGATAGGAATGAGTATGGTAGTTTTTAATGAGCAGGGATTGGGTATTTTTATCATCTGACACATACTAGTTAGACAAGAGACCATTTTCACGACTTCTTGATAAAGCCGGCTTAAGCCAAAGGTACCTACAAAAATTGTCGGGTAACAATTTTTCGTTTTATCGGTACCAACCGATAAAATAAAATTTGTTTTCTCAGTGTGTTGCAATAGTATTGACACATTTTAATCTGAAGAAAGACTAAATTAAAAAAAATAAATTATCCAATAGTTCATCGATTCCAATTTGTGATAGCAAAGCCATTACGAAAAGTGATAAATATATCGCTGAGCAAATCTGCGATATTTTTCTTATTGACTATTTATGTTTCTATTTTCAAATGTTGTACTCTTTTTTATACACAGGAAAACGGTAAGATAGATTAAAAATTAAGTTTTAAATCGCTAAACTTGTTCAATAACCTCTGGGTTTGCAACACTTGGTATTTCAATAACACCGGTAAAGGTGTGGACAGTTTGGCATTTATATTAATAAAGCTTTGTTTTTTGCACTTGGTATCTTTTCCTAATACTTTATATTTGCACTGTTCTCCAAAACTTGAATAGTCCATGAAAAATGTAGTGTCATATGGGTTTCTTTTATCTGGATTAAATTCACATAACGTCTACACCTGACGAAATTTTGTTAAGACAAGCGTCAGGCTCCATATAAAATAGGTTTTTTGGAACGAAGTTCCTTAACGTAAGGAACTTCGTTCCTAACGGGGGTCCCCCGACCGCATTTCTTTTTTTTTCTTAAGTTCTTTTGTTGATGTGAAAAGAAAAGTAAAGGTGTTGCCAGACGTAAAATGTTTTCTGTCTAAAAAGTTTGTTCGAACATTGCTGGTTCTCATTTTGTTCATGAAAATTTTGGAATAAGTAGTTGGGCTTCAAACATTCTTTTTAGATTTTTCCAGGCTACTGATGAGTTGAATAGCATCAGCGAAATGACAGCGGCAAATAGACGCCTGAAAAAGACAGAAAACATTAAGGTCTATTTTTAGACCTAAAAATGTGCTCTTCTCGAGCACACGCCTTAAGTGCTCTTGTGTGTATTATTAAGAAATATCTTAGAAATTATATAATGATCTTTTCAGGATTTTGGCTATGCTGTTACCGGATATATTTTTTTACGAAATAAGAAACAAAGACAAGGTTACAAACAAAATTTTTAAAATTCGAAGCCAAACATCTTTCAAAATGTTAACAATTAAATAAAAAATAATTTCTTACTCTGTCAATAAGCTTCAGATTTGTAAATTTGCTTTAATCGGATAACATTTACTAAAGTTGTGAAGCTAACAAAATGTTTCATACACGAAGTAGTCAACGTTAACACCATGTCAAATACCGAGCGTCCACAGGGTGGTTCAGATATTACTATTCTTAAAGTCTGCGTCCTTGCCACGACTCTTTCATACATCGTAATATAATCAGGTCGCACGTTTTAAGCATTCAGATTTATTACCCTATTTTTTGCGCTTGGCGCCAGTGTGCGTACAACTCCGGAACTCATTTTATCAATGAATGAATAAAATTTCTGCATTATATCTATGCATTTTTCATTGCCAGGACGAAAGCTTAATTTTGCTAATGAACAAATGCCCATGAAATATTTTCATTAAAAGTGTAAGAACACATGAAAATACTTTTAATTTCATCGCTTTGGGCAAAGCGATAAAGTCAGTCAATAACCGGCCACCAGCTGTGGTATACGTTTTCTTACGATACATAGCGACTGCAGAAAAACTGACATTGCTGGAATTAAATTTAAGGTAAAACTCCTTAAAGATATAATTCTAAAATCTCAATTCCATACAAAGCTTTTATAAAATTTTATAAAATTTACAGAAAACCCCGTACACTTACTTCGCAGGAATTTAATCAGCACTGAAATACTGGCTGCGCCAATAATACGGCAGTATTCTACGTTCTTATTTGCGAATAATAGGCTTTTTACACTTACTCACATCTTACATCTTTCATCATTTTGGCAAGATGTTAACATCTTCCTAAACAAATTCTATATGAAAAAAACTCAACATCTCTCAACATCTTTACAAGATGTTCATTTCTCATTTCGCCGTATTCAACATCTTTCGATTATTTTAATGTCATCACTAAAAAGAAGTTAAAAAAAAAATGATAAAAATTCATATCATCACTAGAAAATATACAAGTGTCAAAAAATTTTACAATGAGCGTGAACAAACAATGTGATTAAATTTTAATTAAATTAAACATAATATAAAATTAGTAATGCAATACTTTTATTTTTAGTAAAAAAGAATAAAATAATGGTTTCTAGTTTGCTCAAACACGTGAAATAATATTTGACAGATGAAAGATGTTGAAAATGTAATGTAAACAGCTTTTTTCAATTTTCAACATCTTCAACACACATCTCAAAGATGTGAGTAAATGTAAATGCGCTGTAAATCTGTTTATTTTGATGATTACTTCACAGTAACTAACATACGAGAGAACCTTCAGCACTAAACCAAAGTGTTTATAAATTGCAGTGTGATCTTATGACATTTTTGTAGATATCAAATGTTCAAGAAGTCCACACCAATTTGTTGTGTATTTTTGTTATCTACACCTCTCATTTCCATACAAAATGGACGGTTTAGACTGTACAAATATGAGTGCGCTTGTTGCGCTAATTTAGGATAAACACTGCAAATGCGATCGAAGTTTTCATTCGCATAAATGCGTTGAAAACAACAACACCTTTATTTTTTATTTTTTTAATGTAATACACACATATGTATGTATATGTGAATACATGTAGATGAATGAAAGCTTTGTTCGCATTTAGAAAAACATGCTTTAAAGATTTTAGTGAAACTAAGATCAAGAGAAAATGTCACCATGCCCTTCAGAATTTTAGTTGCGATACAAATTTAAAAATGTTACCATTTGCCGTAGACACGAAAGCGGCATTAATCTTAAATGGATTAAAATCCATGTAAATTGAAAATGAAATCTTAAACGCGATGTAGAGAAGTGGTTACCATTCAGTGTTACATCCTTTGACAGCATGTGCTATCAACTTAAAACGAAACACGATAATCCATTTGTATGAACGTTCGAATACTTTTTAAACATCTGTCGCACTTTTAGTTTGCTTTTCGTGTCATTCAATATGAATTCATATAACATTTATGTAGTTCAAATGCTTGTATGACTAAACAAGAAAAATTTGAATTTTTACCGACCGTCAACGACAACATCCAATTTATTTCAACAGAACTATAGTTTTTCCCCTCTTCTCGTTATGCTTGTACGTGTTTTCGGCGTCGTCATTATTTTCTTTCATTTTCTTTGTGTTTCCGTTGTTTTCTCTTTTTGCTTCACATTACGCTTGTCATTCCTTTTTCTTCACTCAAATACTTAAACGTTCTACGAAACTATTTCAATCAGTGTGCCACATAATACGGGTTGACATTTACCCAAAAAACAACAATTATTCCAGCAGAAGTGCAAACAACCAAACGCAGAAAACTTGCTTTGGCATAATTTCTTTATCTGGGACTAAAAAAACTGCAAGATGCTCTCGAGTGTTGTTGTCTGTGAAAGTGAAAAGTAGGATTGCAAAAATCAACTACATACTTTTAAAAGTGCATTTAGATGAATGAAGATTTTCTTCGAGTGTATTCTTACATTCTGGCATGCTGTGTCTGTTAGGTTGTCAGTTTTCATTCCATAAATCATAATCGCTCATAAGTTATGAGTGCCTGACATGTCAATAGTTACGATGAGTTTGAAAAGAGCGAAATCGTGTCACAATATCTGACACCAGACGCTCAAGAAAACATTTTTCAATTTTTGTTTGTTCTCTTTGTTACATCAAAAATGTTCCTATATATTTTTTTTGTAATACTCAGGTGATGATTTTGTGGTACAAAAAGTAGTGCAAACGGCTTGGATTGTAAAATTTTGTATTCCTAAATGAAACAAATAAATGCATAGACAAATTTTTTACTACCATAAATTTGGCTGTTAACAGTTTTTCTTCAAAATGAAAACAGTTGCTGACAACAATTAACACTGGATGAAAGAATTCGTAAAATACGATAATTTAATTAATTTAACAGGTGAACCAGTGCCGCGAATAAATTTGTTAAATCTGCTTTTTGATGATTTTTTAGCGAAATTTCTGTTTGATAAAACTGTTAGACATGCCCAATTTCGACTACAATCTTAGCCTGAATTTACTTGCATGCAACATTTGCAGAATGTTTAATTTTAGTATCAAAATTCGATATCGGTTGAGAAAAGTTAGCTTCATCTTTAACATGTTGTGCGAAGAACGCTCGAGAAAAAAACTCTTTTGCATACGTGAACAAGTTAAATTTTCGTATTTGGTTCCGAGAAACGCCCTGATGGGAGTGGATTATGATGGGGCGGCCAAACAAGATCGTACTTTTTTAAAGCAATGAAAATTGGAACGAATAGCAAGCGCTACTGTGCGATGATTATATTCTTTGTTGAATTTATCAACTTTTTTTACTCGAACATTTCTTCCATAATCATTTTGTATTACGTTTACCGGTCTTAAGTTCATTCTATATTATTGTTGTGATCGATTATTAATTAAATAAAACAAAGAAAACATCAATGTCGTTCAAGTGGTCGGCTCTTAGAGACCACCAGTTGTCCACCAGCTAAAGGTGGTTTGATGTTTTCTTTGTCTGGTTTATTTTTTGTTACTTAAAATGAAAGCCATGTGACATTTGTGATCTAACCATGCACGCAACACAGCACACAAAATTATGGTTCAATTGAGAGGGGATGTCACTGAATGGTTTATTTCACGTTTGAGGCTAATCAATTGATCACCCGATCGAGTGATTTAACGCCTTTATACTATTTACGGTAAGGCCATGTTAAGACTCATAGGCTTTACCACAACTGTTGAAGTTTTAAAATCCAATATTGAATATGTATGTAGATCAGGAGTGCCCAAAATCTTCTTGTGGAAGCGCAAACATCAATACGTATACACTTTATTGACGCACACAAAGAAAAACAGAAATAAACTCATAACAAAAAATGATTTCTTCAAGTGTTTCATACTCACGAAATCATTAAAAAAAAACAACAAAATCATGAAAACAAAAAAACAAGAAGCAACAAAATTTACTCTTGGCACCAATGTGTACCAACAAAGCCTGCGTTCTTATTGCTGTGCATATGAAAGTGTTGTTGCTTTGAACTTGGGGTATGTGTGCATGTGTGTATTTCATATAAAGAGTTGTGTATACATATTAGAATGATCAGTCAATGCTTCGCGCTTTTACAAAAACAAATGCGCACCAAGCGTATAGGCCGTGGGCACCCCTGATGTAGATCATACATTTCTCTAAATTTCATGTGTTTTAATTTTTTTTTTTTTTTCAATCCAATCCGAGAGCTTTTACAGAATCACCCCTTAAATAATAGAGGCAAGCATGACATCGCCTCTGTAAATATCGATCGTCACTGTTCTGTAAGTTTCATGTGGCACATTCGACGAGCTCATTATTTCCTTTTTCAAACTGAAACAGTTTAATTTTTCGCAGAAATTAGTCAAAATTTCCATGTGTTCAAGACCTTTTGTGCATTTTGCACTATTTGACATTTTTAATAGCTGCTCAAAGTTAATGATTCGCAAATGTTCAGAACTATCTAGTAACTACAATTTTCGCCTTTACTAAATGTTTTAAAAACAGGAAATTTGTGTGAAATCAGTGTTTGTACGCGTTTAATATAAAGAAATGTTTTAAAATAAGTTGAAATTTGGTTCAATAAGGAAAAATTAAATTAAATTTATCACAGTCTACAAACAGAGGCAAAGTAATGCATGATAGTTTTTGAACAAATATAATTAAGATTATGTACAAATAACAATTTTGAAAAACATACGAAAAAACGCAGCGTGTGATGTACTCTAGATATTAAAGAAAATTGTTTTCGTAACAAAATTTTAAGCATTCTTTTATTTATTTTAATTGAATATTTTCTGTGTTTTTACCGTTTGCGATACAATGGGTAACTAAGTTGCAAAAATCGTTTACTCTCCCATATGCAGCTAATTTTGTTTGATAGTAAATTTCAAAATGTTCCACACTAGCACATTGTGCGTATGATGAATAAATTGCATGTTTTCTTACTCATACGTTTTGTGTGAATGTATTTCGTGTCTCTTTCTATATCTCGCACAAAATTTTCACGCGAAAGAAGCAAATTGTAAAAGATAAAAAAATGGAGTTTCTCACACAATTATTTCTGTGTCTTTGACAGACGAGAACTATCTGTCACTAAAACGATTTTCTAATAGCACTGTGCTTGAATTTGGAATTTTTTTTTGCCGACAAACGGGGCACCCAGTGACTAAACCTAATTCGGGTACGCTGAATTCAGTGGTGCTATCCGTTTTTCTATGTTAGCTCGCGTTTTCGAGATTTACCGTTGTTTTAAAAATGGAGGAGGTTGCACTACATGTATTGAACTAGCTAAAAAAAATTTTCATTTATTGAACTTTAGTAAAAAACCGAAATTCCGCAATAAAATAACCTTTAACCTTTTTGCATAATTTGTACTATTATGCAAAATTATGCAAAACGGTTTCATAACACTTTTTTAACACATCTTAATGTTAGATAATTACAAAAAACTTTTTATATGAACATGCAGAAATGTACTTTAATTAACAAGAAAATATTTTTTTCAATTTTTGAGGCTTCGTCTGGTAACAGGTTGAAACTGCAATTTTTCATCTTTTGTGAATAAAATCAAAAGTTGCCAACAGATTTTGGTCATTTAAAGCTCGTTTTGTTTCAAACATAATTTTTTATATACACGGGAAAATTTGTTGGCATAGCTTAATTTTTAAATTTTTTATGCAGTTTTAAAGATCACAAAATTTCAAGAATTTGCAAAAAATAATTTTTTTTTCAAAAAAAAATTTTTTTTTCTAAAAAACCAAAAATTTTTTAAAATAAATTATATATCAGATTAAAGGTTATTTTATTGCGGAATTTCGGTTTTTCACATTGTACTAAAATCCACCCCACAGCCGAAAACTTCAAAAATTAATTTAAAAAAAAACCTTAGCTAATAATTCAAAACCAAGCTAGGGGTTTCCTTCTACCATCTTAAGCTTTCAGATTTTGGGGGTCTCAATTGGTTCAAGATTTTGAAGTTCAAAAATGTGCTACTGTGTAATAATTCCACTTTTCTCCTCTTTTTACAAATCTCTTCAAGTTTTTGCCAACGCATTAGAAACTTGCTTCATATAGTTTTTTTTAATAAAAAAAAAAATCATAAAAATTAACTAAGTTTTTCAGCATTGTGCAAAAGCGTATGCATTTTGCAACATTGGCACAAAAAAAAGAGAAAACTGAGCAAAGGGGACTTAAAGGCTTACAAAATGCTTATGAAATTAATTTAGTAGTCCATAGATATCGAAGACTGATTCCATACAATTAACTCATGCTAAAATATAGAAATGAAATATCTACAATGAGTTTACTACTCATTCAATACCCTGTTCATACATGCAGCAATATTCAAATTATAACAATTAAGGCCATTATTGAGACTAAATTTTCATATAAAAATTACAATTAACTTATTGGCAATTAAGAGATAATTGTTTCAATAATGAGTAAAATGTATAATGCAACACTGTTAGGTTTGTATTAACAGTACTAAATGAACAAGCTTCTACAACAACAGTACATATTGAACACTCCTTGTTAAAATTTTACTAATCAAACGTCAACAAAATAAATAAAAAAAAAAAAAAATTTTTTTCCATTTTTTATGATGAAGGGTGTTTTTTTTTTTTTTTTTTTTTTTTTTTTTGATGTATAGAACTTTAAGTTGCAATAAAATAACGATGGATTATTCGATTGACATGAATTTTATTTATCCGAAAGATAATCTTGTGGCATTACATTTTACATTCTGACATATGACCGCCACAGCTTGCGCGGATGTAGTCCGATCTGGACGTTCAATTGTCGATGACTTTTTGTGGCCGTATATCTCCATTTACACGGCGAATGTTGTCTTCCAAATGGTCAAGCGTTTGTGGCACAAGCTGTGTGACACGTTGCGCAGTCTTGTTGAAACCACATCTCCTGGAAATCATGGTTATTCAATTCAGGAATGAAAACGTTCTGTCCATCATCGTTTTTGAAGAAGTACGGACCATTGATTCCACCAGCCCATAAAGCGCACCAACCAGTCAGTTTTTTGTGGATGTAACGGTGTTTCGACATGCACTTGAGGATTACTTTCACTCCAAATGCGGCAGTTTTGTTGGTTGACGTAGCCGTTCAACCAGAAGTGCGCTTCATCGCTAATTAAACGCAGATCGCGATACGTATTCCGCACAGCACTATTTGCAAGCCTTGTTCAGGCGTTACTCAATTCATGATGAATTGCTAAACCAAACTGAAAATAAATCACTTGACAGCTGTTAAATTGGTCGCCATCTTGAACAGTAATGCCAACTTAAAGTTCTATACATCGAAATAAAAAATTAAGTCAAGTACGAGGCTGGCTCGCACACTTAAGGTTCCGTACGTATGTATGTGTAATGTATGTATGGAATGGCGTATGTGAATACATATGTATATTTTATAAGTTTCATCTCTCTGTTTTTACAGCTACTTTATGTTGTATGTGGACACCTAGTAATTTTCCACTTGTTGTTGTAATTTGCTGTTGTACGGCATCTGGGAATACATACACTGTGCGAATTTCGGCTCTCTATCTCTTACGGTTTGAGAGTTATAGCTATTACTCTACGTTGTAAAGGGACACCTGGTAGTTTTACAGTTGTTGTTGTTCTTAGCAAGTGTTGTTGTGGAGCATATGTGAATACACATATTGTGCAAATTTCATCCCTCTGTCTCTCACGGTTCAAGGGTAACGGCTAGTTGTTACTTTACGTTGTATAGGGACACCTGGTAGTTTTTGACTTGTTGTTGTTTCTAGCATTTGCTATTGTAGGCCATATGCGAGTAAATATATTGTGCACATTTCATCTCTCTGTCTCTTACAGTTTGAAAGTTACGGATAATGTTTTTTACGTTGTATGGGGACACCTGGTAGTTTTCGACATGTTGTTGTTTTTAGCATTTGTTGTTGTAGCGCATATGTAAATACATATATTGTGCGAATTTCAGCTCTCTGTATTTTATAGTTTAGCAGCTACGGCTAATTGTTACTTTAGGTTGTATAAGGACACCTGGTAGTTTTCAACTTGTTGTCTTTAGCATTTGTTGTTGTAGAGCATCTATAAATACATACACTATGCAAATTTCAGCTTTCTATCTTTTACGGTTCGAGAGTTATAGCTAATTGCAACTTTTCGTTTTATGGGGACACCTGGTATTTTTTGACTTGTTGTTATTTTTAGTATTTGTTGTTGTAGCGGCAAGGTACAACAACGCCCTGTGAAAATTTCAGCTCTCTAGCTCTTACCGTTTCGGAGAATGGACGCTGTGACGGACGTACTTGTCTCGGCAATAGGGTTCCGTTTCACTCTGATGAGTACGGAACCCTAAAAAGAAACACCCTTTACAAAATAACCAAATTTAAACAATAATTTTTTCACCTGTCAAATGCTAATTGTCGTAGCAATATTAAGTATGTATGAACACCAAAAAGATATTGTCAATTAACTGAATATCGTTTCAATTAAAAATGCTAATGTGAACAGAATATAAGAGCCAATGAATTAATACATATGGAAAACTTAACCCTGTATCTTGCACGACTTCTAGCGGCGAATGCCGACGAAATGTGGACATTTCGTTGATGGCAGCCAACTTGGCAGTAGATTTAAAATCTTCTGTAAAAATGCTCAGACATTCAATCTTAACTCTCTTGCCTGCACCAGGGCAATGAGAATTGAAATAAAAAAGTGTTCCAACAAGAATTTCCAAAACAAAAACCAAAAACCCCTACTCTACTTTCTAGTGACTATTCTTTTTGCAGATACATTTCCTTTCCTTGTGTTTTTGTGAATAAAACTATTTAAAATAAAGTGTACGACTTATATTTTCCGAAACCACTGCAATTTTACTTTCCTACAACGGCAGTTTGTGCCACTTTTTGAAATTCCCCAAAAGCAACTCTACTGGTAACTCAGGTAATATTATGCAAATCGACACAGTTTCGCTATTGACATTTCCAGCAGGGATGTATTTAATGACTGCACAAATGCATGATAACAGTTATTTGCGTGCAACTACTTAAAATCAATATTATTATTGTATTTGCTTTTGGGGTTTCTTAATTTCATTGTTTAAACATTTTTATTACACTATTAATTTTCTTTTAAATAGTATTATTTTGTTGCGTATACTAAACACGTAAACAGTTCCATCTGTCAACGGCATGTTCTCTATAATATTCAAAAACCGTTAACCGAGTTTTGTAAATTCATAAAAACCACCGGCTTCGAATATCTTTCGTTTTCGAATAAATCGACAATCTGGAATTTTTGTGGCCTTTGAACTAAATTTTTACATTTTTTCAGATAAATAATTTAATTTCCATGTTTCACTCAGGGTAATTTGAAATATTAAAAACTTCCATTTTACTTACATACTCGCAACAAGGCAAATTCAGAGTAAAAAAGATACAAACTCAAATTGATTTTATGTATTTTAACAAATGCGACAGAATACATAAATAATTGTTTTACATATTTCTATTCGCACATAACCTACAATAATGTATTACTAGTAAGATGTGCTTGTTTATTTACATATCCTTTAACTAAAAATATGGAGTATAATAAAAGGAAAATTCAATGTGAATGTCGTTCGAAAAAACAAAAAGACCCCCAGTATCATTTCAAGTCTAAAAAAAATATAGGTTATTAATGTTTTCTGTCTTTTTCATCCGTCCATATGCCGCCGACATTTCGTTGGTGACAATCAGCAACTCATCAGCAAACTCGAAAAAACCTTAAGAAAATGTTTGAAACCCAACTACTTCTCTTACGTTTCTTTCGAGTCTATTGATGAGTTAATTAGAAATATCGGCGGCATATAGACGGCTGAAAAAAAAGACAGAAAGTATTATTAAAATATATTTTTAGACCTAAAATAATACATTTAAATTTGCTCTTGTAGCAAATAAAGAATTAAGTCCATGTTTGCAAACAAACACTAATTAATTTTTGCTGCTTTTGATATTTATTACTCAGTAGTTTTTCGTCTCCGGTATGACTTGACGTTGTGATTATAAAGCGTGTTTTTGTCGATAGAATGTTCAAGATGGCGACCGATTTTTGACAATTCATCATGAATAGTCTCACGCCTGAACAACGCTTGCAAATAGGGCAATTTTAGTGTAAAACGAGATTGCGGTTATTCCCGATTTTCATAAGCGAATTTTGTTTCGTGTTTCCGCTGACAGCAGCGGAGGCACCTACACAATTGATTGTCGGCAGATACACCAATACATATAAACAGCTCACACGCTTTCGTGACAATTTCTACTAATTTGCACTACCAGCAAGCCGCGTTAAGGAACTTCGTTCCAAAAATATAACTTTTTGTTTCTCGTTCTTGTTCTTGTTCAAACAGATCCTAACGCATATCAGTAACCTATATGTGCATGACTCTGTGACCAAATATGAAAATTTTTATATATTTTTCTCTCCTCAAAAACTTAATTTTTCAACCTACGCTGTTATTTGAGAAACACACAGATATATTCTTCAATTGGCAAATACAAATATTGTGAAATAGGCCACTACGCGTACTGGTAGCAGCATAATACACATACAAAACTCCTTTAAACTTGTTTTGAATAGTACATACTTATTAATAAATAAGTAATAATTTCTTATCTGAAATCGCCATTTTCTTTTGTTTAAAAATTCAATGATGAGAATAGAATAATGCTCTTAAATGTTAATGAAAGAAACGGGGTGTTTCTTTTACATACATATATTTACACCGAACTCTTTTTTTGCACTATGCACTATGGGTGCATATTCATTGCAAATCTGGGTAAAAAATAAGTACTTGTAAAACTTTAACTGAAAGATATGAACGATAGTTGTTGCATGGATTTCTTGAACATGGAGTTACTTTTAAAATAATTTGTTCAAGAACTATTTTATTCCAAATACATATTTCGATACCCTTTTGCGTATCTGCACCAGAAAATTGTTTTCGCTTTTATTTTCTTGATGAAGATGCACAGAGGGTTATCAAAATATTGAGACTTAAAAAGAGGTATCATACTAACAATAGTAAATCAAAAAGTTCAACTATAAAGTTAAATTAATGTTCAAAAGCTTCTGGGCCCGGCGCAAAATTTTAACGCGTTATCATCACTGATACAATAGCAACAAATGCAAAAATTAATTAGAAATCAGTTGGACATTGATGAAAGAATATAAAATATATTCCAACCAATAGGAAACACAGTGATAAAATTGAAATCAATAGACTAAACATGGACAGCAATGAAGAGCTCAGGTTGTAGAATGGCTAAGCACTGCTGCTTAAAAACAATATGCAGTTAGTTATAGTCTACGTTCGAAGCCAATTTAATTGCTGACAGTCGTGGTGGTGGACGTGAATGAGTCTTCTACTAAACTTCTCCGGTCTGCTGTAAAAATGTTCATCCCTACAATTTTTTTTGCCGCAAAAAAGTCTGTCTCAACTCTGCGGAAGTAAAATCAAACTAAATCTCGATAAAACAATCGATAACCGTTTTATATCAAACACAAACATTAAACAACCAAATAAATAAATTAAAAATTTTGATTTTATTTTGAGATTTTGTTCTTGAAATTTTCTCTCCAAATACATCGTTACTATACTTGGGCTTGTGAATTCCGCCATTACAAAATAAATACAATCTCAAGAAATCAATTCTACAATAATATAGAAATAAGGGACGAAAAATGTATAACAACAAAAAGTAAAAAAATATTGGATGTGCCATATAATAGTTTAAATTTTAAAATGGAAAAAAAAACAAAAACGATTGCAGAACACCAAAAATTCTAAAGTAATCACTCCGAATTCACTTTAGAGTGAATTCGGATTCTAGAACAGACCCGAAAATTTAAAAAAAAAATTTTTGTTTGTTTGTTTTGAAGTGGAACTGTTGCTCAATAGTAAATCGGCTCATTTCGTTGATTGGAGCTAATTTAATATACTGAATTTTTTGGTAGAATAGAACGCTATAAATATTGCTTGATTCGAAATAATGGGCGGTTCAAATTTAAACCCAACAAATGCAGCTATTTTACTCAATAAAATACTTGTGAGAATGAGGCAATACATTCACCTTTCAAATGACATAAATAACCTCATTGCAAAAGGAAGTGTTTGTTTTAGTAAGTAAAGGAATTCAAGCAATTTTCTTCATTTTGTGTATGATTAGAAATAAAAAAGCCAAGGCGCTTAATTTAAGGCTTGTGAAAATGTAAAGCCTAAAGAGACAAAATTTACAGTACTACCTCAAATAGATGAACAATTAATTGGTAATTACATTTGCACAACAGCAGAAAATACATAATTGAAAGTAAGATAAAAAAACCAACTGACACATTCGTCAGTACATTTTATACTTATTAACAACTTGACAAATATCCCATACGAGTTTAACGAAGATATGTGCACAAGTAAAATGTTTTATTTAACGTTGTTGTGCAGCCACTGAAGCCTTGAACTGTTAAGGGATATAATTAAATTAACTGTGTTTTTTTATTTTACATTTGCATTCAAAGAATGCGCAATCGGTTTTATTAAAGGGTAAAAATGTAACGATATATGTATATCGATATATATATGTATATGGGGTCGATTATAATGACAAAACTTTGTCGATTTATCGCTAGCTTTTGACTCAATAAAATCCACTACGCCTTATTAAGAAAAATATGTCCGACTATTTTTATTTCTGTACAGGGGAGGTGCACTCGAAAAAAATATCGAGGTTGGCCATGCATTTCACACCTCTATTGTGACGTGACGAGGGGAAGTTTTCATTTTGAGACAGCCATATGATAAGAGTCAACTGTATGATAAAACCCCAATAGGTTCTTCTCTCCAACATTTCTTTTTTCGAATCAGCCAACCCCGCACCACGGCTCCTTAGTGAGACTCCCATACAAAAATACAAAAAAATGACTAAATCAGGAGCGACAAAAATCATTTTTTATGTGTCGCAATGAAATTTTTTCTCATGAGAAAAGCTATCGAAAAGTCGATGCACAATATCGATTGCTAAATCGACCGACCCCAAAACATACATTCTTTATGGGGCCGGGAATAGAAACTGTGGAAATGGCAAATGGACACAAAAACTTATACATACTAAATAACACTTGTTGTGAAGGGCTATAATATAAATATAATAAATAACTTCGACCCATCTGGATCTCTTCCGCAAAAGAATTAAAACCCAGAGGCAAACAAACAACGCCTAAAGGTATGCTATGTATAACTATATCGCAACATTGCTGCGATATCAAGTCGGCAGTGGCTGTGTTGAGAGGTGCAGAAAAATGTTCGTTGCTCTCTTAAAGTAGCACATAAATAAAACGGGCGCAGCAATTTCAACCATTCGCTCTCAAATGAAGAGTAAAGAATAATGCGATATATTTAAAGTGTAGGCAGCCAGGCACAAACTTTTCCAGGTATTGAGGCAGAAATTGGATTTGCAATATTTGTAGATTAGCTTTGCAAATCGGCTATATTATGGCTGCATTTCTAACAAGCAATACTTCAACAGCAAGACCGTCACGGTTGAACGGATAAAAATCACTGAACAAAAGAAAATTTCGCGGTCTGTGAAACGAAAGAAGTTTTCATGTATGAGAATTGAAGAAAATATCCCAACGCAGTGCACATCAGGTGCTAGAACAGTGAAGGTAACTTTGGGAATCTTGTCCTCCGATAAACGTTTTAGATATACAAACATTCGTTTACCTTGCAGTCATCGTCTGTAATCCGCCTTATTTGAAAACTGTAAAACCCAACCCGTAAAACTAAAGTTGGGTGTACAAAGTTGATGATATTGTAAGCACACTTTTGTTTACTTGTTTTAAGGAAAATGCTAAACCCCTTTTAAGTTCTATTTATATTGTTTGGAAGCTTTAGAAACCATTCAATGGTGGGTTGAAATGGGAGAAGAAGGTATTTCGAACTTCAGCCGCAAGAGCATATTTATAGAATTAGAAGTAGTTATTCTTCATAGGCACTTACTATTGAAACATACAAAGTTGTGATACATTTTATCTTTCTTCATTTTTATATCTGCAGTCGGCAAAATGCAAATGAATGGGTTAAAAGTCGATGAGTACGTAATGATGTCATTTCTTTTCTTCCACTTTATACTCTATTGCTGCTTCTTTATTTTCATAAATTGTACTTCATAGAAATAACAAGCAAAAACTTTTATAAAATAAATTAAAGAAGATTCATATTTCCTTTGTTGAAATTTATTACGAATATTTTTATTCTTGTTGTGGTATTTCATTTCATGTTCTTAAAAGTTAATTGGAAAATATTTGTTTGCGATAAGAGGCTTTTATTAAGAATTTATTTTTGAAAAATAAAGAAATTTATTTCCTTAAATTTTGAGGCTTTTTACGTTCTGCTTGGCTCAGGAAAAACATTAGGAGAATGCGTTTTTATGGATTTTGTTTCCTATATTTTTTCTTACTAGTCTTGTGACTCCCTGCAGGGAATGCGGCAGTTGAATAGTGTTGTGGGAATATTACTCTGCTTACTATAAAAGGGCGTATTATTGATAAAAACGGAATTTTAGTTTATGTACTTAAACCTATATTATTACCGTTGGCGTTGGTGTGTGTGTAATAAACTCCCTACTCCTGTTTTTTTTATGTAATGCATATTCAAACTGTTCAAAGTTGCTGGGTCTTGCACACTGTTTTGGCTGCATGGCTTGCCATTGGTGGTCCATATAAAAATAAGCAAGTAGGAGCCTGGTCTGGCTGGACCCAATCTTAAATACCCTTCACAACAATTACGACGCTTGCAATTTTCGCACTATCAAATTTATATTAGGTGGCTTTGTCGGACCCAACCTTGAACACACCGCACAACAGTTACGATGTTTGCAATTTTCTTACTATTGAATTTGAATTAGGTGGCTTATGGGGTGTATTCCTAAAACATCGGCTTAGGCCTTGTATATATGCATATGCATGCATGCGTACATATGTGGACCGATATGAAAAATTTAAATTTTTATTGCCACTATGTAGTTTATTAATACTGGTACACAGAGAAAACAGTGTCTACTAAATGCATAATAAGTAGAACAAAATTAGCGAAATATCTCTATGGTTGTATATGCAAAAAATAAGTCTTATTATTTCAATAACGAAAACCCCACTAAAAAATCAAGAACGAAACTTATGATTTTTTTTTCGCGGATTTGAGTCATGAACCTCGATAACCTCACAGAAATGTCGGTGTCATATAGACGACTGAAAAAGACAGAAAACATTAATAAGATATATTCTTATACTTAAAATAATACATTGCATATGTATGTACCTATATTTATATTATTTTTAAAATAAAACTCCTGCGAAACGTATTACCTACACCGTATACATCCTACCCGATAATGTAAGTATAAGAATAAGGAAATACAAAATTCTCTTGGTGCTGCACGAATCCAAAGCGCCGCAAAGAAGCATAGATTTGAAATAAATATAGATAGATGTTGATTTAAATTCGCATTTTATTTGAATTACCATTTTATTGTTGCTTCAGGTAAATTTTCCTGTTTCCTGTAGTGATTTGATTAAATTTTTAACCGGCGGATTTTGATCGGTTAAATTTAAGTTACTCAAAGATTGTGAAATATATTTTTGTCGCTAAAGTTCCAATTCAAATATAATCAGACTTGATGTAATTAGGCATTATGCTCATTATAATAACATATCGCGTCAAGTTATGGCTTCGATTTTCGATTAATTGTAGAGTGTCACAGATGTCTACAATGCAAGCGTAATAAATAGAAATAAATAAAACGAAACAGTGAATAATCAATTGCAACATGTGCAGCGTTAACTGATACTTGAGTGCAACACTTTCACTTTCAATTGCTTCTGAGAATTTCTTTTAGAAACGAGCTCATGATTTTTCAAATGAAATGTGACATAGGATCCTCTATAATGTCAACATGAAACAAAAGTAATTTACAATAATAAGTTGGAAAGACTAAGGTTTATTTCATAAATAATATTTAAGACAAATTTAATTTTAATAGAAACAAACTTGATCATAAGACATAATTCGGTACAGGTGCCTTGTTTTCTTTTTCAAATCTCAAACTTTCGGCAGTTCCTTTGAAAGCACTCCTCAACAGCTGTATAAATATAAACAAGGACTATAGGGACAACAGATAGGTCTGTATATATACTACACTGAACCAAAAATTTAACTAAATAATGCAAAATGAGGTGTAAAAATGAAGAAAAGTAGGTTATTATACAGCTAACAAAATTGTTATTCAGGGCTATGAAATTTTTTTGTTAAAAGAGATAATTTTAGTAAATAGTCAAATACAAGAAGTTTCTTCATTTTGACTATTATTGTTTCGTTATTTATTGGACTGTGAATTAGACGAAAATTTAGTTAAATTAAATAACATTTTTATTCTTAATAACAAACTAACGTTGTTATTTTAAAATTTTGTTTATTTATCTTGAAGAAATTTTATTCAAATGAAGTAATGAATTTAGTATATGAGAATAAATTTTTTTTATTAATTTTTAAGAAAAAATATTCAATTTAACTACCCCACTTTATTTAGTTTATAAACCCCTGTAGGAAAATGTATATAAAAATAAAAGCAATATTATTTATAAGAAAACAAATTTTTTATTTTCAAATACTGATATAATAAAATGCTGATATATAATTAATACATCTTTGAATACAGAATTTTATATAATACATATACATACATACATATGTACACAAGCCCGATTTACATTGAACCCAAATATTTACTCGGTGAAATGGAAAAACTTTCAATTTATTTAGTTTTTCTAGTTTTGACTTAAAAAATTTGTAAATGACACGATATATTGACGTTTTTACATTTCACCAAGCAGACAAAAAAAAAACTAAAAATCTTTCAATACAAAAAATAATCATAACTGCACAAAAGGGTTATTTCTGTACGTATGTTTTGTAAAAGTGCTTAAATTCAAGCTATTTTAAGTTTGAAATTAATGAATTAATCTGAGGACAGCTATAGTAAATATTTGTTGTAATGCCATAAAAGTATTTTTGAATAAATGCCCAAACTAGCAAAGATTCTTTTGGATATTCCAAATTGAAAACAAAGAATAACTTAAAGCAAATATCTAATATCTAATCCAATGCGGAGTGCATGCGGTATCTGATACTTTCAAAATAAACAATTATTTCCTTTGCTTCTAAAATTGAACCTGAAATTAATAACAATGGTTGAATTTGAACCTTAGTTTCATATCTTTTCTGCAGCTCTTCGTCACAGGCAGTAACTGTACTTTCATCAATTATAAAGCTTCTCTGCGATGTATGTATGTAGAAGATAAAAAATACCCATACATCGACCATCTATAATATAATATAATTAATAACCAAGTTAATTGCAAAATCCATTGCAGTTAAAATAGTTTAAACCTACTTTCACTTACTATATTATTCATTTGTTTCATCGTTTCATATAAAAGTTTATTCGATTGGTCCTTAATACGGTCATGCAGCACGGAGTCAATGTTTAATGCAAAGGTTTGAAAATTTTCATGAAAACATTCCGACTTCGGATATAACTGCTTGAAACCTATATTTATCTATAAAAAGCGCAAGATTATAAAGTTATTAAGAAGATTAGTATTTGGTGCCTAAAACACTTACCAATTTGAAGCCAAGTGGCTTTTTATACTGTGTCCATTTACTTAATACGTCAGAAGTGCATTTCGCATTTGATGATACTTCATGAAGCAGATATTAATCTGTTTTAAACCTTAACTTATTTTAATTATTTTTAAACACTACCTCTATGATACAGCCACTATTTGTTTATCACACAAGTTCAACTGTTCTCCTTTAGCATTGTTATTGTAAAAAATGTGGAGATGTCTTCACTTATATGTAGATTTATTCCATTTAAATAAAATTATATAGTTTAAACGACGATATGTCTTCAATTTTACAGGCTATTAGTAAATTGTACCTACCTTTAGTTATTTTACAAATTTTATTCCATTATAATAAAGTACATTTGTTCGATATTACGAAATTTATTCAAATCTACGGCACTTTTTTTATATTATCTCTTGTTCTTTCATTCACGAACTTATATTTAAAACAACACTTTTTAAGAGTTATATTAAAGAAATTTAGTAAAATAGACGAATACATTATTCAATTGAATATCCTTAAATGATGTCAATTGAACATATTTTGTTGTAGATTTGAATAAGATGCATTTTCACTATTTTACCTCCGCTTTAACTAAAAATCTGTTGATTTAACTAAATTTTAGACGTTCCTTTAAGTAATTTTATTCAAGCCAACAGATTATATTTTACAATAACCAGTTATTAGGTTTGAAAAATATTTGTAAATATTAATAAATTTTCTATATATTTGAATAAAAAATCAGTTGCTTTGACGATTTTTTTCGTTGAGGATTTACTAAATTTTTTCGTTATTATTACCTACGAGTTTTGGTTCAGTGTACAGAGAGTTGTCCTTCCAATAACTGTAATATCACTTCAATTAGACACTCCGTCAATAATTTTATTTCACAGATCTTCGGGTGCGAAGAAATATTTTTTGCCTAATAAGCACAAATTGAACGTAACAGTGTTCTAAATGGTATTACCGTGAATCTAGCTAAGTAGCTTATAAAAAGACTAGCAGTTACCAACAAGCTCTAAGATTATTTACAACTTAATCATTCCGCTTGCACTGGCCATGTTTATTTGCAACAGCTGATATATTCAAAAATTAAAATTTTATTAATTGATAAAAATGTTTTCAAAAGGAAATGTTATAAAAAGATGCTATTGAGAACAATTTTAACAGTAACTTTTAAGCACAGTTTTATTAATAATAATCTACGATTACAGAAAATTCACAATTTCTTATTTGTTTGCTTTTTCTGTTTCACTATGTAAATATCCAAATCGAAATTATTTTTGATTGTGTCACTGAAGTACAGGCGATTCAACTGTTTGTTTTTTTTTACTTTTTTAAATTACAAGATGCTTTATATATAATGTTCATACATGCGCCTTTATTGAGATAATCGCAATAAAGTCCATTATTGAGCTCAATATTCCATACAAAAAGTCAATAAAGTTATTGCATAATAAACTCAAAATTGCTTTGAATATTGAGAAAAAGATGAAAGACAACACTGTAAAAGATGTGTTTAATAAGCAAAAGTATGCGATGCGAGATGAATGACGAGATAAATGTCAACAAAAGCAAACAAAACAAAATAATAAAAATAAATAAAAAGGCAGTTTTTCTTCCATTTTTTCTTATTTTAAAATATTTTTCACTTTTTCTTTCTCACTACCAAAACTAAAACAACAACTTTTTTCCCAGCTGTCAAATACTAATTGAGTTAGCGCAATATTTGTATGTATGAACGCAAAAAATATTATGTCAATAAACTGAATATTATCTCAATTAGAAATGCATGTATGAACAAGGTATTAGTTGCATCAAAAAAATATATTTTTAGTATAGTTTATATTAAAACGACAATGCTATTAAAAAAAAAAAACATTTTTCTTAATCGTGACAAATATTTCATTCAGCCGGCTAATGATAGTGCACATAATGAAGCGCCGACGAATAATGGCATATGTTTGCAGTGCAACAAAATAGAACACGCTCTATTTATTACAAAGCAATATTTTAATGGAAACACACGATATGTAGCCGTTTACATGTGTAAAATTTGGCAGTTACAATATGAAAAACACATCGTCTGTGGGGTACTTAAGGTACAGCTCACTTTTTACAGGGTTGCATTTTAATTTTACTCACTATTGGAAATGCTTTTGTGCTTATTGACTTTTTGTATGGAATATTGAGCTCAGTAATGATATTTATTGCGGTAATTGCGATGAAGGAATACCATATCTGAACATGGTATTACTCTGTTAAATATTTTATATTATATTTTTGCCTTTTTTGCGGAAATCGGAGTAACACTGTTTTCTTTTCTTCTATTTTCAGATACTATTTAAGTCATAATACAGCTTTAGTTAAACTTTTGAAGAAACTTGGAGCACGTCCTATTCCACAGTGGCTTAAAGATGACCTGTCAACGGGTACGTGATAGCAGCAACACAAGTTACGAAAATTGCGTGCAAGATTAAGAAAACAATTGCGAAGATTGTTAATCTTTAAGCCAACATTTCTACTGGAAAAACTTGAACAAGACATTCATCATCAAAAGTCACACAATCACCACAATAAAATCCACAGCCATCATAACCATGAACGTGAACATCAGCATGAACAGTTTGAACAAAATAAACATCAGCAGCAGCAGCAGCAGCAGCAGCAGCAGCAGGAACAAAAACAACAGTGGCAACAAGAGATGTCAAGTAAACATCTTTACGAGCAGGAGAAACATCATCGGTTGCAAAATTTAAAATTCCAACAACAGCAGCGTCGTAGATTTAAAAAGAATACTAATGACTTGTTGTCACCACATCAGCCACCTACGCCGCCACCACAAATTCTACGCCTGGCTGGTATATTAAATAAAATTACACTCTCCATGATGATGATTGTGATGCCAGCGCACTTACAATCACCTTTAAAAATAACAGCAGTGACAGCAACACCATCTGCAACTCCTCTACGAATTAAATCGGTTTTTATCGACACACATCACAATTCGAAAGGAAAACACAATAACTCGACGTTGTTTTAGCAGGAGTTATAGAAAAACGAAATCCGGCTAAAAATCAACTTGCACATTGAAATGCATGCGATTATTTTATGCATTTGAAATTGTAGCTTGCGGACTTGAATCGCTAGAATATTCTAAACTCAACACAAGTTTTAGCTTTAACCTGAACAGAAATTTGTAAAATCTTTTAAGCATATGTATGTATGTATGTATAATAAAAATGTGAAATTATCATGTAATACTTCAATTGTTTTGCGATGTTACACAAAAAGTGTGCTCTTAAATGAGTATGATCGTTGCTTCTTCGTTCCTACAAGCTTTGGATCGCAGGGCGGACAACGTACGTCAAAAATTGTAAATGACACGACGATAGTATGAACTTTGACAATATGGATTTGTCCTGAAATTTGATTTTGATTTAATTTTAATTTTTTCGAAATAACCTGTCAACAGAGTTAAGCTATCGAGAGCAACGGCTATTGTAGAGGACTTGAATTTCGTGCAATTCAGAGATGCCAAAAATATTTTCTTGATTTCGAAAAAATGTCCACTTGAAAGTTCGTTTAGCCCATAATAAAACTAATAACCTTTTGCCTACAAAAAATAAGAACGACTTCAATGAAAATAACATGCATTTTGTTTTTGTACAACTTCTGCAAGATGTCAAAAAGCCGCCGCTTCTGCATTTATAGAAGAGAGATAACAGAGCTTACATTGATTTGGTGCTTCGTTTTGGCTGCCTTTCATCTTTGCATTCTCTTGACAACCTAAAGTAGTCAGATGAGTAACGGTTTAGCTGATGAGGCCATCTTATTGGTTGTATCATGGTTTATACTCAATAAAATGCTATCGATACAACGGGTATTGCACACTACTTAAATTTCGTGTAGTTCAGAGATGCCAAAATTTTTTTCTTGATTTCGAAAAAATCACTTTGCACTTGCAAAGTTTATACTCAATAAAATGTTTTTTAAGTATCGCCCACACGACGTGTTGTTACATGTGTTTTTTTAAGTCTTCGACTCTCATTTTTTTTTTTTTTCTTTATGTCTATCAAAATTTTTCAATTAACATAATGATTATAATTTTTGGTCACAAACGTAATACATGTGACACCGTAGTACATGTGACACCGGCCACATGTGTTTATTTGCCACAGCTGATATTTTCCAAAATTGAAATTTTATTGCTTGATAAAAATGTTTTCGAAAGTAAATATTGTAAAAGATGTTGTTAAGGACAAGCATCTAGTTATTTAACTTTTGAGCACATTTTTATTAATAATAATCTACAATTACAGAAAATGCACAATTTCTTATTTGTTTGCTTTTTCTGTTTCACTATGTAAATATGTATACAAGTCGTTCGTTTGCAAAATGGCCTGTGGCCGTCGTAATTATTTGTGACTGTGTCACTGAAGTACACTCGATTCAACTGTTTGTTATTTTTTTTTACTTTTTTAAACAACTAGATGCTTTAGTTGCATCAAATAATTATATATTTTTAGTATAGTTTCTATTAAAACGGCAATGCTATATAAGAAAATATCTTTTTTGATCATGACAAATATTTTATTCAGCCGGCTAATGATAGTGCACACACATAATGAAGCGCCGACGAATATTCTCACATGGCTTCAACATTTGAGGGCATACATATGTTTGCACGCAACAAAATAGAACACGCAATAAATGTTTTAAAGCTAATACACGATATGCAGCCGTTTACTTACATATGTAACATTTGGCAGATACAATGTGAAAAACACGTCGTCTGTGAGGTACTTTACTGATTGCATTACATTCCATTTTATATTTTAGCACATTTTGTAGTTTTCCACGTCGACAAATTTCATTCTACAATCGAATGAAATGGGTCTGAACTTTTGAGCCGGTCTCTATTTTCTCAGGCCTTACTGTACATAATAGATTTACCTATCCTGTAGTGCAATTCACCAACTTATTTTACCGATTAATTCAGCGTTAAAAATATTTAATTGCAAAACATTTGGCTTTCTGATTCATTAGTGATATTTGACCACAGTTACTGGTGCTAACTTGACAACTACAAATTGATTGTGGTTTATTTTAATGACAAAATGTTAAAATATTCTAGTATAGTTACAAGCCAATGTTCTACAGCTTAGTCGAGTCATAAGCCAATTAATGTGACTTGACTTTGGGTCCACTACTTAATTCAAAATTATTAGTGGTGAGTTTAGTTTGTCATTCTTTTAAGTAAGGACGCCACTCGATTCTGAATTTAATAATATGTTGAATATGATAGTTTATGAATCACTTAATCGTTAGTGCAAACACTAAATGCGGGTGTTTAGTTTAACCATTGGATTGTCTTTAAAAGATACTGAATCGCACTACTGGTTAGTAAAGACGTTTTGTAAAAGTAAGGTTTGTGCCTACATATAGCCACTATACTTATATTTATTTTAACGATGAGCAATCTGATTTTTTACACTTTTTCACATTACTTATTCTGTTTTCTTTCTATTTCTCAGTCACAATAAACCAAGCAATGGTTGTAACGCAGCTATTTTAAAGCTGGCAGTTTGGTAATAAATAAAAATTTTTAATAACTGGAACCCAGTACAGACATGCTGTAAATATGTTTCACATTTATTGCAGCAAACTTCAAACTCATAAGCTTAAAGAAATATTAATAAATTTTCGTTAACAATTATTGCAACTTATACGGTCTTGTTGTTCGCCGCAATAAATGTTACACACAGTTTTTGCAGGTCTAGACCTGCAGGATATTACGTAGATAGGAAATATCCTGAAAGTGAACTAATAATTGCCGCCACAAATGCATTACTTGAAAAAGCTATAATCTTCATCATGCCTTAACTATAAAAAAAAAAAAACAAAAATTAATCAGTTGTCACCAAATGCCATTTTTCGTACACAAGTCACTTGAAAAGTCCACACGTTTGGAGACAAACCCCCACTACTGTCAACTCAGATGCCGAATTCCGGCATTGGTGATTGAATATACTCTATAGTAAAAACAATGTAAAACGAAAAAAGCAACAAACACACAGCATTCACGAATGCCAGAATTTGTCTCCCCGGATCATGCTTGCAATAACGGGAAATACGTTTCTGTACCTTTTTTATTTGGATGTTTGAGCTTTTGATGTGCAATGGTGGACTTACCCGGCAACTTGATACCGCAGCAGCCCTCGTTTTGGAAACCGCAAAACTTATGAATGAAACTGATTTAAGAGTACATTAATTTTTCCATTTTGTAACATCGTGTTAGTTTTTTTTTTTTTTTTTAATGTAGTTATTAATGAATTTCTTTGACGCTTTTCTTTCGTTTAATTTTGTATACAATTAAGTTATATATTACATAAATTAGTTTTTTATTTGTATTAAGTTATAGTTTATATGAGCAAAGGAGAAAAAGCGTATGAGTTGTTTAATTGTTCAAGAAAACGTATTTGATAATTTTAGAAAATAAAAATAAATGTGTAAAAAGTAACACTTTGTAGTAATTGTGACCGATTTCAAATGAGTTTAAATGATACTAGAGCTGATGGGAAAAAACGGAGGACAGAGTTGAAATCAGCGCCCAGAAATAAATGAATAACAGTTAAAACAAAATTTCATCAAACTGCAGCGGATACAAAAAAGTCAAAACTAGAAAATATTCTATTGCTGTATAGAAAACCCGGTTTTTACCAATTAAGATCTTCCACAAAATTACAATGCATCAAGCATTCTGTTTTAACTTTATCGAAAAATAATTAATTTTATCCAAGACTCACACCAGGCTGCGTAATAATAGTGCAGAAAAAATAGCACATTTTTTATTTCTGTACAAATTTTTAGAACAAGAAATTTGAGTACATTTTTATTTTAATTTGTGTGATATCTCTGAAACCGCTAGGCAGATGTAGAAATAATGTTTACATGGTTGCAAGACAATGGTTGCCAGTTTTGATTTTCTTGTTTTTACCGATAGCGGAAATTATTCCCAAGTTATACCTATATATGGGTATTTCCATGAAATGGTCCACCGTTAGTTAAAAAATCAAAACGCTCGCACAATTTTTTTAAGCACAGAAAATTGAAAAAAAAACTATTGACATTTTATTATGTAAAAAAAAAATTTAACTTATAATAATTTTAAATGATGGTAAAAACTTCTGAAAATATACATATGTTAAGTTACAAAAATATGTATGAAGGTAAAAAGTGTCACGTGCGTAATCAAAAAATTTTTTTTTCTTAGCCAACCCATGCACACTTGTTTTTCAACAAACCATGATTATAAAGGTCCATTAATAACCTTTATAAAAACATTTTTTCCGAAATAAAAATCTTCTACAATTCGCCTACTTTTGCAATATTTCATGCTGCTTTAAAAGGCACTTACGTTTTCTGTCACGTGCGTAAGTCAACTTTGATCGCATGGAACTTGGGTACCCAGTGCTCAATTTTCCAATATATATACATAATGGCAAAATTCCATTCAAAAATTCCAACCCATTTATATTTTTATAATATTCAAAACAATTAAACGTGTACAAATGTCACGTGCGTAACCATGGAAACACCCATATACATACATATATACGAGTACTGCGCAGATTCCCTAATTTTTAACACAGCGCTGTGTCTCAACATCTACGGTTGATGGGAAAAAACAAAGTTCTAGCCATGAAGGATTAGTTACGAAATTCTATGCAACAAAAATCTGTTTGCATAATTTTAAATGGAAAATTTTTATTTGTCCCTCGTTTTCCTGAAATATTCGATATATTTTATTATCGTTTTTTGATTTAGTACACTGAGCTTAAGGTCACTTTAGTTGTTAATAAACATATATTTTATTATCAAAGTCTCCAATATTTCTGAATCCAGTTTCTTTTTCTTAAACTGAATAACCTTTAAACAGAATTAGCTGGTATATATGTATGTATAATTATACACAACGACTTTGTTTTGATTTTAAATGCTTCAAGTGGAATTATATACGCACATAAAAACCATGATATTTAACTGGATTACAAGGAAATTTGTTGATTCATAAAATCCACTTTAAACATGTTTTGGAAAAAAAACGCAATTTCTAAGAGGGTAAAATCTTAAGATCGGTAAAGTAGTTCACAATTGTAAATCATAAAGTTCGACTATAAAGCTGAAGTCATTTTCGAAAGCAACTGAATTTGACTTTCTCTTCTGCATATTATTTTGTCATGATTTTGTTTTATAATTTCAATCTAATTATGGCAGTTTTCATTGCCTAATTACTTGCTACTTCATTAAAAGTAGCCATGCTAAAAGTACTTGGTATCAATTATGTACTTATATTTACTAGCTTCATTCCTATTCACGATCAACCTTTCTTTAAGAAGGCAAGAAGGCAAAGTTGAAACTCTAGCTGGGTTTCAACAGAAATTACTTTCTTTGAGAGAAAACCCATGAAATTAGCATTAGTTTGTTTACTCGAGGTGTCGCTCTTAGGAGACTCCTGGAGCTCCGCCCTTCTAGTGATACTAGGTCCAAATTACAATTTTAAACTCAATGATGACTCGTTAAATGATGTATGTGAAATTAATAAAATCGAACTGTCCATTTAGCCATTTAGGTTAGGTTGATTGTAGGGGTTTATTTGCCCATGTCTTGCGACATACACTTAAGTCTTTATGGTAAAAACCATACTGAATACGTTCATGAATTATAATAATAATAATAAAAAAAAGTCAGTTAGCCCATAGGTCTATAGGAACTCGTGAAGCAAGTGAGTTTGCGCTTTCACTTCCGGTTATTGCCGCATACTGTGGCACCCATATGATAAGCAGTTCACTATGAGTAGATTAAGGGGTAATAGTGTGTGTGTGTGATTTAATCTGAACAGCTTCCCATTTTATTGAGTCCCTAATACACTCCGTAATTGTCTAAATTTCCACCTGAAAAAGTGCAATAGTCTGGCAGACGGACCAAATACCAAGCCCTGTTTTCTCGTCGTCATTGATCCATCCATATAACAATGAAACCCCATGGGGATCTAGTTGAAAGATCGGTCCACCAGGAATGGAAGTTAGGATTCAACGTTTCGTAGTTATCCTCTAGTCTGGTCTCAAGCATGCAATCTGATGTCACATTCTCCAGTTAGACTCGCCTATGTTATGTATATAAGTTTTGTTGCGCTTAGTGTCCATGATTGATCCACTAACCCATCAACTGTTCATTTACTGTAGACATATCTCTGTTTTGTTGTACACTTCCGCTGTGCATTGTAGTAATATATACATAAGTCCATTTCCCTAAAGCGTTTCAGATTAGTGTCGCATTCTTCAGAGTCATTTGCAGTTCTTTGGATTTCTTCTTCAGTTTTTCTTTACGACAATTCCACACAAAAATAAAACAACTATAAAATTATTTGCTCTCGTTCATGATGTTCAAAGTCATGGGGGCCCATCTATCTACTAGAAACAGAAACAAATTTTACTTTGTACGCCATGATATGTTGTGCTTCCATTTTGGCAGTGAGTGAGAAAAGACTTCTTTGTGAATGATAAAAGTTTTATTTTCTCCGAATTATCCATTATAGCATTTGAACGTTTTGAATGACTTTTAATATTAATTACAAAAGCTTTGAGAGAATGTCTATTATATATCACAGTTTTGAAAACTACGGATTCTTATGGTCTCTCTCTCTCTCTCTCTCTCTCTCTCTCTCAGAGAATTTCCCTGTTGAGTGCTCACGCATACTATATTATTAATTGCTATAATGTATATTAAGTATTCCCAGGCCCGCAACTATAGAGATCGGTGATACATTGTTAAAAGTGTCTTTAATTTCTTGGGGCCACAGCAGTCCGTTATCTTCTCAGGATGGCGAACACCATTCACTGTAGCTGCTTAGCCGCACTCATTTTCGGTGCAATACGTCACATGCAACCGTCAGCCCGGAAACTTCATCAAACAGTCACTCTGTCGATGCATCGACTTTTCAGCAATCACTCATGGACTCTAGTTTTCCCGAATTCTGCAAAAGCCTCGTCGCTGGAGATGATTATCTTTATATGGTTAGCATTCACTTCTGCCAGTTCAACGAACAGTTCCGCTCATGAAGCAATCATTGGGCTTCAGCTCTTGAGTCAATTGAATCTTGTAAGAGTGAAAATTCGAATCTTTATTCAAACTTCTTTCCGGCGATGCTCGTAAGATTTTCAATTGTTACGCACGAAGACGATTTGTGGTTATCTGCTCTTCTGCTACACTACAAACAAATTATGTAGGTGTTCATGCACATGTGTTTTCACATTTCCTACAGATCTGGCTTGGTAAAATTTTAGCACGATTCTCCCGATTGTGAACACATGTGATCGAATATGCTGACTCAAAATATCACGTAATGCATTTTTTATTTAAACGCCCATTTTCGTAACGGACTTCAAGAATTTTAATGTGCTTAATATACAGCTCTCCATTGCTCAATTTGTCTAACACTGAAAAAAAGAAATTTCAAACTTGACGTTAGCTGTGACTTGCAATTAATACCGTGCATTATGCTTACTGTTTTAAAAGCTAAAAAAGAAATAAGACAGTCCCATTGGCGAATATAACTCAAATCTCAACTTAACTCAAAAATACTATGGCCCTAATTTTTTAAATCACAACGCAATTCCAGAATTTATATGAAAAACAATAGCGGAACTCACGGTTCATTGCAAATTACCCTTGCAGATATTGCAACCGCATATGTATATGTAGCATATGTGCCATAGTCTGTAACCCCCTAATTCATAAAAATTATAACAGGCTTATAAGACTGCTATTTGACATATTTGTATGGAAAATCTGTCAAATAAGAGCTTAATAATTATAAAGCTAAAGACGGTAAGACTACAAGAACAAAATGTACGAAACCGAGATTTGCATCACTTAAGCAATCATGCATAACCGAAAACCATTGCAGACCCGTATTTGCAAATGTTGCTAAATGCTAAAACAGCTGTTTGTTTTTTACAATTTGACATGTAAACTCCTACGCTCAAAAATGTATACGACGGCAAGGCCGCCACAAAAACATGCCTGTGCTGGAATTAAATTAATGCTAACGTTGCTCAAAGAAGTATTTACAAAATAGTAAAAAGTGAATATTATACCTATTATGATGCATCATTTTTATTAAATTTTATAAAATAAACAAAAAATCGGGCGTTTGCTTTTCAAATATTGGCTGCGGCTTAGCTTATTTCATGCGGCAAACTCACTTTATTAAATTTTGTAAACAAATAAATAATAAACAGGCAAGCAAATGAACACGCAAGAAATTAAAAATAAAATTATGGTAATTAAACAAAAAGTCAACAATAAAAGATGGACAGATGCCGAAATAAAACAAAAAATTTTTAATAACGAAATTTTAGCAATTTGTTTTCTAACCTTCATTCTCAATTTACAAAACAATATTTATATTTTCCGTTACTCTAAAATCAGCTGTTATAATTATTTTGCTAAACACTTGAAAAAGGCACTCACGCTTGGGTCGGGCACAAAGACAAGCAAGTTGAAATATTTGAATATAACATATATTTTTATAAAAAAAACCACGGAAAATTGGAAAAATCACAGGAAAAAGTTGTAGGCCAACAAGGACGAAGTCACTTCTTTACTATGGAAGCAGAAAATTGTGTCCGAATATGAAAGCGTCCACTATTTAATACACACAACGTCTCCAGATACATAGCTTCACAATATATATATATATATATATATATATATATATATATATATATATATATATATATATATATATATATATATATATATATATATATATATATATATATATAATCTCCCTACACAGTAGTGCACAAATTATGCATTAAAAACTTTTGAAACTTAACGATGGCTCAATTGAAATGTTTTTTATTAATAATAGTATTAAATAAAATTCTGGTGTCACTCTTAGAGTGACGGAGTAGAAACAGTTTTTGCATTCTCCTCTAAGATTATGATCTTACTGACAACACTTTTTGAGTTCTACTCCAGTATTGCCACCTTATGAGTTTATGATCATGTTGCGAGTTAAATCCTTCGGCAAGGATTGAGTCAAAAAAGAAATATATTTTTTTACTACACCGAAACGTGTGTTTTATTTTGATATATTCTTAAGACTAACACAAGTATTTCTTACCAGCTATTTATATGAAAAATATCTTTGTTCTTATCTTAGGGTTGCTTGTAAATACTTATTTATCAATTATGATATTTACTGTTTGTTGCGGTTATGGAAATATTTTATCAGATATTTGTTTAGGACGTTTACTAAAGGTAATATGTGTTTTGGACTATTTATTTAGGCTTACATGTAATTAGTATCTTATATACTTGAGGTGTGTGAATGTTCTTATCTCGTTAGCTGTTTGTACAGCTGCACTAAATCGAAAAGAAATATTAATGTTAACTCCCCTCCTTCTTAAGATAAAGTGTCCTCACTTTCTTACACGACGTTCATTTCGGCTCGTAATCTTGCTAATTCTATTTCGTAAAGGTGTTTAGCAAGTAGTCTTCTTTCTGATTGTTTTTTGTCTTTGCAGTAATTAAATAATTTTGCTAGAATGTATAAAAATAATATTATTCCGAAAATTATGAGTATAAAATAAATGGCATATTGAATGGGATGTTGTTCTATTGGGATTAGATATTTTGACATTTCCTGTATGTTTGAAAATTTATGGATAGAGTCTGAAGATAGTATTTGAAGAATTTCAATCTGTTCGTTGTGTTTTTGGTGTATGGCTTCTTTTATTTCCTTCCGGTGGTTGAAGTAATTTTTGCCGTCTATATTTGTAGAAATGTTAAACTGAATTAATTTCGGGCCTTTAATTGGTTGACCATTCCAAATATGCTCATTGTCGGAGAGTATGTAGCCGTTCTCAAGGATTGTGAATGGTGCATTATTTTCTTGAATTATGTCGCATGTGGCTGGCTTATTTTCTAATACATTTATGGTGCAATTATTAGGACTATTAATTTTACATATATTGTTTCCTATATAATTTTTACATTTGTCAACTGAAATATATTTATTATTACAAACAGCAATTTTTTTATCTAATACCAATTTTCCTTGCTTATATGCTAGTGGGTATATATTGTATAATTTGCACATATTTTTTAGTATGGGATATTTATAGATTATAACTACGGCTTGGTTAAATAAGCATACATGAATGTTTGAATATTCGAGAATGTTTATTAATGGTAAGTCAAAAGCTTCATTAGATATTATTTCTTTAATATCGTCTAAATTCAATGTTCCTGAATAAAAATTTCCATTTTTTGCAAAATTTATTGTGTTTGTTATGGCTTCAAGTTCTCGATATACTTCGTTAATTAAAATACTATCTGAAATAGCCTTAGGATCTAATGTCTCTAATATTCGTTCGAATCGTGAGTTTATTGTTTTTTGTTTATTATTATTCTCAATTAATTGGTTAAGTCCTGTGTTAATTTCGATCAAATCGTCATGATCTGGTGTGCCAGTAACGAATTTTAACACTGAGCCTAAAATATTTAATGCTCTTTTTGCACGGTACGTATTAGGGAGTAATTGTACTTTTAAGGATTCGATTCTATTTATTAATATCTGTTCTTCCTGACTTTTTTCAGTATTGTAAAAATTTTGCATTAAGTCTTCATATGGTCTCAGTATTTTTGTCAAGTTAGTTATGTGATACAAATATGTTGTATCTTCGTATAGATATGCGGGGTCTGTCTCAACTATTACGTATTTCTTGTCTGTTAAGTCAGTTATTTTATCACTAAGTGCTAATGTAAAAAATATAATTAAGAGTCTTGCTGATTGGTACATGTTGTGGCTTGTCTGCGTATACTATCTTTATGTATAACCTTACCCTTCACTGTTAAAATTGTGTCCCCACAATCTTTTTTTACCCTGTGTTGCAGATATTTGGTCGAATTTTTATTACGGCGGTGTGTTTTGGCGTAAATTATGTCTCCTTCTTTGTAAACTATTGAGTGTCGATTTTTATTGTGGTAGTTTAGGAGTTTTTCCTGCTTCTCTTCAAGTCTTTTTTCAATATCAGGATATCGCTCTCTATTGAAAAAGACGTCTTCAGGTCTATATCCTGTTGTGGAATGGATTGTTTTATTGTATTGCTTTACCGCGTTGTATAATTCGTCTCCTGGTGAGGTGTTATTTTGTTGAGCCAGTGCTGTTGAGATTTCGATGAGGGTGCTGTGGACTCGTTCAACTTGACTGTTGGTTGTTGAATGATGGATTGGTGTTGTTGTGTGCTGTATATTTAAGCGTTCGTAAATATGCTTTGCCACTACACTAGTGAATACGTTTTCATTATCAGTCATTAAATGTTTGGTGTTTGGGTATATTTGTGTAAGAATTTCTTCAATGTACTCGTGGAAATTTGTTTTGTTCTGTATCCTTCGTATGTAACAGTACTTAGAATATTTATCGATTGTGCTGATATGCATTTGATTATTCATATAGAATATGTCCATCTGTGTGTATTCTCCTACTTTCGTGGGTATTGGGGTTTTCCCTATCGGTTGTTTGTTTGGTCTACGTTCATAAATATTTTGTAGGCAAATATTACAATCTGCACATTCTTTTTTACACATTTCTTTGATGTTTGGCCAGTAATATGATAATAAAATTTCTTGTGCGTTGTTTTTATAATTTCTATGTGCTCTTCTGTGTGTTTGTTGTACTATTTCTTTTTGTTCGTCTATATTAGTAACGTCTTGCAATTGTGTTTGTGCTATAACAAACAAATTATGCGGAAATGTAGAGATAATGTCGTCTTGTAAGTGAAATAATGTTTCTTCGCTTAATTTTAATGCATTCTGCACTTTTGGATTCACTATTTGTTTTAATCTATTTATCAGTTCATTTTTTGTTTTATAGTATACAGTATGCCTAACACGATCTGGGAACACTGTACATGTATCGATTTCAACTATTTCATTTTCATCCAATATTGGTATAATTTGATTTCTAAAAGCATTTAGAGGTTGCTTGACTCTTTTAATACCTTCTGTTGGTGAACTTTGCGCTGAGTGCTGTGAGCAACTGGATGTATTATTTATTTGTTGGCGTGATAAAGCATCTGCAACAACATTTTGGTGTCCAGGCTTGTACACTAATTTTGCACCGTATTCTTCTATGAAATTTTTCCATCTTTTAAGCTTGGTGTTTGGATTTTTATCAGAAATGGAAAAAATTAGTGATTGGTGATCCGTATATATTGTTAGATCAGCAATGCCGTAAAGATAGTTCCTTAGTTTTTGCAAAGCCCAAACTATAGCTAACAATTCTTTCTCATTGGTGCTATAGTTTTGTTCTGTTTCATTCAAAGTTCGTGAAATGAATGCTATAGGTTTCTTATTCTGGGAAAGAACTGCACCGATAGCAAAATTGCTTGCGTCGGTAGTTAGTTCGAATGGTTTAGAGAACTCAGGTTGAAATAGTTCAACTTGTGCTTGCAGAGCATCCTTTACTTTATTTAATGCATCTAATGCTGCTTGATCAAGACTAATTTTTACTTTTGCGCTTTGGTTTTTACTGATTCCACCATTTTCTCCTCTCAAATGCACAGTGAGCGGTTTCACCATGGCTGCGAAATTTTGGATGAATTTCCTATAATAACTTGCCAAACCTAAGAATGATCGAAGTTCTTTCAGATTTGTAGGAATGGGATAATTTTTTATTGCCTCTACCTTATTAGGATCTACTGTTATTTTATTATGTTTGATTATATGTCCTAAGTATTCGACAGAGTCTTGGAAGAAATGTGATTTTTCGTCGGATATTTTCATGTTTGCATTATGGAGTGCATTTACTATAATACGGATGTGTTCCAAGTGTTCCTCAGGTGTGGAAGAATATATTAATACATCGTCTATATAGACATGCGCAAATTTTCCTATATATGGACGGAGAATGTCATCAACGCATCGTTGAAAAATAGAAGGGGCGTTTTTAAGTCCAAACGGCATCCTTAAGAATTCATACTTTGCGCCATTCACGCTGAATGCTGTTTTTTCTCTATCCGATTCTTTTATGAGGATTTGATGAAATCCTGACTCTAAATCTAAAGTAGTAAATACTTTTGCTTTGCCTAAGTTCTGAATTGTCATTCCAACATCTGGAATTGGGTAGCGGTCAGTGATTGTCTGAGCATTTAGCTTCTGAAAATCGACTACCATTCGCCTTTTGGGCTTACCTTGATCATCGGTACCCTTTTTTGCGACTGTCCAAATGGGGGAATTGTACGGACTCCTACTTGGCTGTATAATTTCGTTATCTAATAATTTTTTTATTTCATTGTTAATAAACTCATTATCTGATATTGGATAAGGGTATTGCTTAACATAGATAGGATCTTCTGACTTTGTCCTAATCATTGCCTGAATCGTTGTAGTGAATGGTAATATTTCATTTGTTTTATTATTTCTTTCCATTATCTTTTCGATATCTTCCCTATATGTTTCATTACTTATTGTATAATTTATTTTCTGTTCACTGTTTACTAATTGTTTTTTATATTTATATTTCAAACTATAGTCAAAGAGATTAATTTCTGCTTTCGCTGTTCGTAAGCCTTGTTCACCGAGAAGCATATCGAACTCTTGAAGTGTTTCTGTTTCATAAAAGGTTAAGTGGTGATTTAAAACCGTGATTATTTTTTTTGAATTTATTATGGAACTTCCATGAAGTGTTCTGACCTTTACAGGATTTATTTTAATTGACTTCCCTATCTTACAACTAGTACTAATATAATTATTTGTAGCACCTGTGTCTACTAAAATATTTAATGATCTACCTGTTTCTCTGCAAGTTCGTTGTAGGCAAGGCAGACCATTTACTCGCCTTAAAAAAGCACTTCCAGTTTCGAAATCGTCGTTGCTGTGTTGCGGTTGAATGGAATGAAGATCCTCATCTTGTGTTTGGTGGATTCTCTGGACTTTGTTGAAATTGAAGTTTTGAGATGAAGCGTTCCTATCCCTCTTCATGGATTGGTGGTTGTTGGATCTGAATGGATTGTAATGTGGCTTACTACTTGTGGGTTGATTGTTCCATCTGTTTGTTTGTTGGAAGTCAGATGGTCTCACAAATTGCTTCGAATCGTCTACTTCCATTGGCTCGGCGTAGTTTCCTTGTAGTGGAGGAGGATTGACTTGTCTTTGCTGATTTACCTTATATGCTGGCCTTAGGTGTCGATCGTTTTTTTGGTGATGGGCTGTAGATTGTCTTTCATGGCGCTGTGATGTTATACTTTCGAAGTGTGAATCATGATTATCATGGTAAATGGTACAAGCTATTGCGTAGGCTTCTCCTAGGCTTTGAGGTTTATTCGAGTATAATATACCTCTGGTATAGTTGCTGCGTAATCCCATGATAAAAACTCGGATAGCGTCGCTATTGGCATCGGACAGTCTCCCTGCTTTCATATTTTCTTCCATCGTTTCTATTTTCTGCTGAATTAAGGTTAATGCCTGATGAATCTCATCATGAAACTCGGTTAGAGTCTTACTCCCTTGTCTAATTCTTGACATCCCGTCTTTCAGCACATATAAGGGACGTTTGTCGGAATATGTATAGTCCAATCGACTAATTATGGCATAAAAGTTTAACTCTGTTCCGTTAACAGATAAAACTCTGGATGCGGCCCCAATAATTTTTGCACGGATAATGCATACACAGTTATAGTATTCTGGACTATTTATAAACTGTTTGATGTTTTCCATTTGAGTCCATACCTGGTTTCTCCATGGGTTGTAGTCGCTTCCTACGCCACTGAACGTTGGCAAACACTTAAAAATTTCCGTGTTTATTTGGCTTGCTAATGTTATGTTCGGTCGGAGTGCTGGCATGGTAGGAACTGTTGCTACCTGGAATGGTGTCTGGTTCTTTATTGTCTCCATTTCTGTTTTTAATGATGTTAATTGCTCGGTTAGCGCTTGAATATGAGCTTGGAGGGTTGCAGTTTCGGTCATGCTGATATTTTCTTCTATTCCCCGGAATAATTTAAATAATTGTTGGCGTTTTGTTCGGGAACCCAGTTTTGCTTTTTAATTTGTTTTGCTTGTTTTTAGAATTTCGAATTTTTTCACTTTTTATAGAAAACACTTTTAGTTCATACAAAAACAGTTTTAGTAGGGTTTTATTTTTTGACAATTTTAATATGTTTCCAATGTTTCAGGAAAACAAAAAATTTTATTTTATCCTTCTTCAGGATTGTGGAATTTTTTGGCTGGACACAAGGTTATTTCACCTGTATCCCGGTTTTTGAGCCCCCAGTTAAATCCTTCGGCAAGGATTGAGTCAAAAAAGAAATATATTTTTTTACTACACCGAAACGTGTGTTTTATTTTGATATATTCTTAAGACTAACACAAGTATTTCTTACCAGCTATTTATATGAAAAATATCTTTGTTCTTATCTTAGGGTTGCTTGTAAATACTTATTTATCAATTATGATATTTACTGTTTGTTGCGGTTATGGAAATATTTTATCAGATATTTGTTTAGGACGTTTACTAAAGGTAATATGTGTTTTGGACTATTTATTTAGGCTTACATGTAATTAGTATCTTATATACTTGAGGTGTGTGAATGTTCTTATCTCGTTAGCTGTTTGTACAGCTGCACTAAATCGAAAAGAAATATTAATGTTAACTTGCGCATGTACCGCTTTTGTGACGCTTTTAAAGACTGCATCAATTGCATGTAATAAATTAGTTGTCTAATGTGTATGTGTGTGTGTCCTTATTTTATTGAAGTTTTACCTTCAACTCTTTACGTATCACGTCTTATTAATTCATAGAGCCAGCTCTCGCAGGTTAAATTTGGTCATGTTACTGCCCAAACATTCTTAGATTTTTGCCAGGAAACGTACCTGGAATTTTGGGACTGCACCTCCACAGAGGTGGAAATATCTAATTTATTAAAAACATCAAATACAATTTTTGTTTGTTTTTTTAATCGAATCGCAAAAATTTAATTTTTGATGTTTAACAATCCTCTGCTGCTATTTGATTGCTATTTAAACATTCACTATCTTAATGTTAAGAAGCTACGTATAGACGATTGTAAGATCCTACAATATTGTCAGAAAATGTATAGAATATTTTTAACCAATCGTGAGAACTTACAATTTCTTCCTGACAATATTGTAAGCCAAATCATTGGCAGGCCACCTACCTAAAGGCCGTGTCAGATAAAACTTTGTTGCTTTGCGTGACGCGTATAACTTTGAAAGAAAAGCGTAAAACAAAAAGTGTATGTCACAATAAAAACTTTGACAAGACCCGCGCATTGTTTGTTTATCAATAAAATATTGAATATATAAAATATTTTATATACATATGTACTTATTTGTAGTTTTGTTTATTATACTATATTTCAAATGAATTTATTCATTAAATTTATAAAATTTATTTATTTACATATTTGGAATTTTTTTTTTTTTTTGATTTCTGTTGACGCCAAGAGAAAATAAAAGAAAATGAAAGCAGCTAATTGTCAAAGCGTGCAAAAAGATGAAAGATGCCCAACTTTTTGCTTTGCTTTGCGTCAAATAAAATTTATGTGACAAGTGCCATATAAACATGTACATTTATCCTAAATGTCAAAGCGTGTATGTAACGTAACGCGAAGCAAAAGTTTTATCTGACACGGCCTTAACAATTAATTGTCAGTTAACTATCAATCGTCTGAACACTTTCGCATCATCATTGCTAGTACATTGTCATTCATTAGAATATTGTAAGATGCATAAATTCGCAACACCTTACAATGGCGTCATTGTCAGAGTAATGACAAAGAATATTTAAGAAAAATATGTGTGTACGAAAGGGAGAGGAAAAACAAGACAATAGTAAAAATGTGAGTACGAAGGTAAAAATTTGCAGAAAAGAGAATCAAAAACTTAAAAACATGGTTATTGAGCGAGAAAAATAAAGAATGAATAATAGCATGTGTGTATGTGTGTGTATATTTTCATAATGACAATTGGCTGGCAAATTTTTGATACATAGAAAATCTTACATCCGTGTAAGCTGACACTTTTCGTTGGTAGCAAAATTTATTGTCAGGCAATTGTCTGGCAATGAAATTGTAAGATTTTCTTGCAATTGTCTGAACTGATAATTTTCTTAATGCTGACAATTTTGTATTTCCAGTAGATTGCCAGCACGTTGTTAGGTCTTACTATATTGTAGGATGTGACAACCGTCTATACGAAGCCTTAGCTTTGTAATAAATGTACACAATTCGTCCGCCTTTTACTTAGATAATACTTAGGATGGGAAATTAGTATTCTACTAAACCTACTTGTTTAAGATTATATTTACGTATACCCATATTAATACGTAATAATTATTTTGTCAACTTGATCTCTATTATCTTGCTTACTGTGTACATATATAATCCCTTTCTATTTAAGATAATTTTTTTCCGATATGTATTTAATCGTGAGACTTTTGATCGTATTTGGGGAACACGAATTCGGACAGCATGAAAGGACAAGTCCAATACTAATATTCTCAACATTACTACTGGATATTAAAGAGGACCCAGAAAGTAAACGTAGAATTAAATAAAATGTAAATTATTATTGGAGGATTTAAAACACACATTACAAAACTATAAATCGAAACATTTGAATTAAGGGTTGAATAATTCTGCAACAAAATTGTATTTATAAAACTTCATGTACCCTTCCGCTTAAAAAACCATGTGTTCTCGTACACATGTTCAATCTCTAGCCTCTCTCTTACACTCCAAAAGAATGTCTTTTAGCACTTTTTAGAATAATAACAACATGTGTAGCTGTCAAATTTGAAGACTCATTGTCATTTCGACGGTTTCAGATACTCAAAACTACCAGTGGACGATTTGACAGCTTACGAGTATATCGTGAATCTGCAAGCATTTTTCATTATGTATGTACTTTTAAATAAATTTGAAGTAAATAAAAATAATTGGAAACAGTTTGTCTTGTAGTAGCAAATTGAAAAGAATGATTATATTATAATTGCTTATACGAGGTCTGATCAAAAAATAACCGTTATTTTCAAATTTCGCAAGTTACGTATGTCCGATATTCACATTTTTCCTGATATGTCGGTACACATTTCTGTTACATACATATGTATGTTGGCAATATCAGCCACTTTGGATTATCAGTTTGTTTTTGACAGATAAAAAGGTTCGTTGTGTTTTGGTGTGCTGCTCAAAAAAATCAAAGAAAATGTATTAAGTTCTGCGTAAAAAATTAAATTAAATTCGTAAGGACATTTGAAATGTTGACTGTTGCATTTGGCGAGTCTTTTATGAGCAGAACACAAACTTAATTGTGGTTTAACCGGTTTAAGGAAGGCCGAGAAGATGTCAATGACGATGATCGTCCTATTAGCCCGAGCACGTCAACAACCGATCAAAACATTGAGGCAGTAAAGAATATTATTTTTGATAATCGTCGAGTCACTATCAGAAAGGTTTCTGATGATGTTGGAATATTGTCCGGCTCAAGCCAAGTAATTTTGACAGATGCTTTAGGCATGAAATGGGTGGCAGCGAGGGTTGTTCCAAAATTGCTAAAGTTTGACCAAACACAACGTCGCATGGACATCGCTCAGGAGGTGTTGAGCATCGTCAACGACGATCCAGATTTCCTCAAAAAGGTCACAACTGCTGACGAATCAAGGGTGTATGGCTATGGCATTGAAACCAAATCCCAATCATCCCAATGGAAGCGTCCAAAATAGCCAAGACCGAAAAACGCACGTCAAGTTCGGTCAAATGTGAAGGTTTCCGTCCGTCCGTCACAGCGTCCATTCTCCGAAACGATAAGAGCTAGAGAGCTGAAATTTTCACAGGATGTTTTTGTACCTTGCCGCTACAACAACAACTACTAAAAACAACAACAACAACAAGTCGAAAACTACCAGATTTCCCCATACAACGAGAAGTAACATTTGGCTATAACTCTCGAACCGTAAAAAATAGAGAGCTGAAATTCGCACATCTCGACCCGACCACTAAAGCGGTAACACTAAGCTACAATAACTCACTCAAGTGATCAAGTGCAAAGAATAAAAAAATCTTTACAACTATTACCGCATCTCCCGCGAAAGATAAGTTTTGCTTTGATTTAGAATTAAAAACTCTGTAGGCCAGCCGCTGACCAACTGCATAACTACATAGATATGTGTACTTCTGTCTTTAATTTAGTAATCATTTTTTTTAAATTTCAAACGAACCGGAGGTTTTTACAACTCCTTTGCACGAACACCTATGTTTTATTGAGAGAAAATGGTACCCTACGCCGAGTTCTTTTGAAGCTATTACGCCTCATTTTCGATCAATCCAATGAGTCCTTTATTCACAGGGGTTTTCGGATTAATTTTTATTTATATTCAAGCCATCTATTACTCATATACTGAATTATATGTGAGTCCTCTGGAAATAATTTTTGTATATTCTTTGAGCTAATTTCAGCATTTTTTTCATGATAAATCTTTTTTGAACGTCGAACTGTTTAATTAGTTTGTGGTCATCCAAATGTATGAACGCATTATGAAAATTTGTGTAAAAGCCTCTGGTTTATGAATATTATAGGAGAGGAGGGCGGAAAGTTGCACTGTGTTTAATGTGGTTATAGTTTTTCTTGTCATGAATCTAAAAAAGAGGACAAGAAGACTGCGAATGAGGGATGATTTTACGTCAGTACCTGGCTACCACGTGGTGTAATTCTAACGCTACACCACCATCCGCGAGCAGCCGGTCATACTGCGCGGGTAACAATTCAATTTCTACTGTTCTTGGCCCATAACAAAACCTCTTGCTAGGCAATTTGAACTATCTAATCTCTGCTACAATGCAGTTCTCTAGACGACATATGGGAGTCACGACTGCGAAATTCCAAGAAACTTCAGGCCTTTAACCAATCTTGAAGATCCTATCATTCCAGTTCCTTACAAAGCAGCGTCTGTTTCTTAGCAAACATCACTACGGGCCCATTTGAATACCCGATCACATGCCCGAAGGCGATACGATCAGTTTGGTTACCACCGTTCCCTGCCATCCGAATTTATAGTACTAACCACAGCCAATACATTTCAGCCAAGGAAGGTTCCTCAAACTATGATCGGGCAAGATGACTCCTTAGAGCCATCCCTGGCCACCGACTCCCATACTGCCGAATTACCCTTCGATGGAGGGTTTCAATAGGTCCCTCAGGACCTGCCCAAGACTTCGGGTTACCCAAATAACCGAGGTATCCTCCTGCACCTCATTTGCCACGGTAACACAACACCAAGCTGGAGAGAATCAGCATGGTGCATTATTATTTTTTTTTTATTTGTTGTGTAATAACAATACTAGCTATTATTCATCTACAAAATAAATAATTATATTATAGTTTATTAGAGGAATATTTATAAGGAAATATTTTACTTCAGAGAAAAGTATTCTTATAAAACCTCTGATTTGATATCTTAGACAAATTAATATAAATGAAAAATGTATGTAACAATCACATACACTCATGCATATACATATGTATATGTATATAATTGTAGGTCATATATACATTAGAGCATAGATGCCCAGTAGTGGCTGATATCAGCAAATTAAACTCACACGTATACTTACGCTCTTTTGTTTGATCGTCAATCAACCAATAGGAAATCACCATGTTGAGTGCGAGAGACGAACTACACTTGAAGAACTTCTGTGTGTTATTTTACATTTTAATCGTCATCGAGACTGCTGTCAGTGAACATGTTTATGATTCATGAACATGTATATGATTATGTTTAAAATTCTTTCGGATTTTAAAACTCAGCTATTTATACTTTCAACTCAAATTGATTCTGCAGACTTTTTGGACTCTCCGAACACTTCTGTTATTTACGACAAGGATTCTTATAATATTAAGCATTTACTGGATATTTTTCAAAACCATTTTAAATGCGATATATTAAAGTACGAATTTCCAATCCAAACAGAACTTATTATTCTTCGAAGTGAATTAGATTCCCCTCATAATTTTATCAATATAGAACTCTGGAAAAATCTGGATGGTACAATATATCCCGAAATAAAGAAGATTTCATTGAAATATTTATCCTTATTTCCCTCAACGTATATCTGCGAACAAATATTTTCAGATATGAATTATATTTGCTCAAAAAACGCAATTAGCTGAATTCTTCTAGTTTGAGAAATATACTTTTATTGCGTAACTGAAATAAGAGTATCCATAGAAGATTTCAATACTTTTTAGTTGCAAGATCAACAATGATTAATTGAGGGAAAATTTATAAACACTTCGAAGAATCTTTTTATTTCAAAATATTTCAGACTACCAAGAGTATTACTAAAATATGTACAACACCCGCCACACATGTGTCACAATCTCGTTGACGACTAAATAAAATGAATAGCAAATTGTTTTCTTCCAGTGTTATTTTGTGACTCTCACCAATACTACTATATTGGGCATCTATGCATTAGAGCGACTTACCAAAAAAAAGTGCTCGATGTATCCTTCTAAAACGGACGATTTGTATCGATTACCGATACTGCAGATTTACTGACAACATATTTAAGTATATACGCATACGTATGTATGGTGTGACACAGTTAAAGAAATAAATTGGCCTTCTTCTTGAATTTTGTTGTTGTGGGATCTTGCTCAGATTCCCCAAACTGGACAAGCATACAAAATTATAGATTCAACAATTACTTTAGCCAAGATTATTTTGTTATCACTACTCAAAAATGATTTACGCCCGATTAGAGGATATAACATTGCTTTTGCAATATTTCGAAAGAAACTTCAGCCGGCCACGCACTAGTATTATAGATCGCTACATCAATAAATATTTTTTAAGCAAAAGCTTCGTGCAGCAAAATAAATGAACATTTTTCTACGTCTGCGACGGAAAACATGGGATACTTGTATTTTTAGCTTACATGTGTTTGCTGTTCTTCAAGCAACTGCTTTTGTATCAGCCGATTCTGTATAGTGGGTGTTATTATTAATTTTTTTATTTTGCTGTTCACTTGGACTCGTTTGAATAATGCTGCTGGTTTTCCAAAAGAAAACAGTGAGATGAGAAGCCTCAACCCAACTGCCATTTTGGCACTGAGAAAGACGTCAACCAACTTATGAGTCCAGTGAGTCTAAAATGTGTTAGAAAAGTACCACGGTTTTTGTAGTCAAGTAATATCGGAAAAACCTACGACCCATCACTGGTATCTGGTGTAATATTTTAGCATGTAGGAACAAAATATTTATTAAATTGCTTTTTACAGTATGGCTTTATGTGTCGATCAATTATTGAAAAAATATGTATGTATATAAATATGTATGTATGTATGTAGAACCCATTTGCAAGCCAGCCTTTTAAATAGAAAAACAAATTCTAAAACTGAATCACAAATGCCAGACATTTGCTGAAACAAACTTTGAAAACACAAATACATACATATATTTATAGTCTCTGTCTTAAAGTCGATCAAAAGGCAATATTTTTCAAGTGGCTAATGGAATCACGCTTGAACGCTTGCATTAGAATAATATTAAACTAACCATATACCTCGTTTATACATACACCTTATTTGGAAGTAAAAGCTAAAAATATGGACGTATCTTTTTTTTTTATTGTCAGTTAACAACTCACATAAGTTTGTCTTAATTAGCCCAGCTCCTACATTACACAGCGCTGTTTAGACAATAACTAATACATATGTACAAACTTTTTGACTTGTCTGAATCGCGGTCATGACAATAAATGAAGACAGTGAATCAGACAATAATTTGACGTATGCTGAAAATAATTTGAAGTTTGACATGTAATACTTGGGGAATGAAAAGTTAAAGTAGAGAAATTCAAAAAGGAAAAACTATCATTTCTTTTGGAATGTTGCTTAAAATAAACTGTCTTAATTACTGTCTGAACGTTCGCCGTCTTTTTTTTTATCGATTTCGACTACTAATACATATTGTTTACTGCCTTGGCAGCATTGTCTAATGTAGAAGCAGCGTAAAGCTCTCATTTGGAAATCCAGTGTGAAATGTTACCATCTTCCCGAAAACTCGCAAGCACTCCTGTGAATAAAATGTGACGATGGTACCATATATCCGAGTTTTACCATTCCTTTTATGTACGTAGAACTTGTGAGTCAGGTATTTGCAATTAGTTTTTATTCACAAACAACGTTTACGTATAAAAAGAGGTAATACACTACTTAAGTAAATACGTATGTATTGCAGATTTATGATTGTAAATACAACATGTAACTCGTAGTAAGAAATATTATATGTGTATTTAGACTAAATTAAAACAATAAATAGTATTTAACAAAATGCATATTAATAAAAAAAAAAAAAAAATAATTAAATGCTTATTAGCAATAATTAATAACAGCAATAAAAGTTATACATACTAACATATGTATATGAATGTATAAGCAGTTTTGCATTATTGTAAATTTCTTAAAAGAAATAAGTACGTGAGTATGACTGCGGTAATTAACCGCTGTAAGCTAAACAGAACCGTTCGCTACATCACTACATAGCTTTGCATACATTGTTCTGTAGTAACAAGAGGTGTGCGGTTGTCGTGAGAATGTTTTTATGGAAAAATCAAGAGTGGGCGTGATTTAAAATTTTAATTTCGTGCATGACTACCATTTTAAGGCAGTTCGCTAGGATAAGTTAGGTTGATTAGAGGGGTATATTTGCCCATGTCGTGCTACATAGCCAGTAGAGGGTTGTTGTGCGCTCTGTGGATTTAACCATGAACACTTCGAGTGATAAGTGTGTAGGAACTCCATGTCATTCACAAAGTTCCTTAATTTTCAATAGCATATGCCCCGTAATTGGGTTAAGTCTTGCAAGGTGTCTCTCCCAAGATGTATTTGTGAGAAGGCGGGGCACTGGCATAAATAGTGCTCCTATGCGTTTAAGATGTGCCAGTAGTTGAGATTAATTCGGGCTTACTAAGTCTTAGCAGTCCGTCCGTTGTTTCCTCATCTGGATCCCCCCATAGAATTCTTGCCCTGGTTTCCACGGTTTCGTTATTTCAAAGAGTTAAATATGCCCTATGTGCCCAGTTCTTTAGCTCAGATTTAACCGCATCGAAAAGTTTCGCGCATACCAAGCTTATGTTACTTAACTCTCTTGCTCTTGAAGCAAGTGAGTTTGCTCTTTCATTTCCGGTTATTCCTGCATGCCCTGGCTCCCCTATATTGCGCAGTTCACCATGGGACGAGTAACTGTTAATAGCGTTTTTGCAATCCCAGAGTAGTTTAAGAGTATTGAGTAGAGGCAATGAACACAATTGCAAATTTATGAATACTACAGAGCCATGAATACAAGGCATGATTTCTGAATATAAAATCATGCTTTGAACTGTGTTCAGTTCACTCTTTCAGTTGTACTTAGCTCCGCAATCGATTTGGAATCAAAGTAATTTTATATACAACAAGAAAAATTATTAGAATTGCCTCAGAGAAATCCTTAAAGTAGAATTCGACACAAGTATATCGTTAACAAATATGTATAGAGCTTATGGATAGTTTTATATCTACTTTCTATGGAAAGATTGGTAGCGTAGCTAGTGATTCTACTTCACCCAGAAGACACACAGCACAAAACTTCAGTATTCTTCGTCACACGCAGAAGAAAGAAAGGTAAATAAAAATTCAAAAAACGGTGGAAAACTACAACGGCGATCCAGCATAAAACTCTTCCTTATATTCTCCCAAGAAATAAATTCAAAACGTTGCTAAAGAATGATAAAGAAGATAAACTCCAAAGATATTTGACGAACCTTGACTCGTCAGTTACAAAAAATTAATCGCTACAACAAATTAATTCGCACAAAGAAATTTATGGAACACGGCTCCAACAACCGATTCAAAACTCCTGTCCAATCCAATATCACATTAGAACAGCCACTAGGGTCTGTAGCATTTACCTCGAAAAGTCCAATGAAGCTATACTTCTCTTGTAATTATAGCTTGGCTACGTGAGCCCCGATATTCGACATAAATGAGGTGATCTCATTCAACCACCTCTCCTGCGCAGTTCTTAACTGCTTACAACTGTTGAGGGTACCAGCAACAAATTCGTTCCTGGCCACCTGTTGTAAGCGGTTACCAGATCTAGCCAATTTATCTGCTATTTCATTTCCGGAGAAGTTAAAGGTCTTATTTAGTTATATCTGGCATTCATAAACCAATCTAGATGTTGTATAAGCACCCGCAAATGCGTTTATGGTGGCCTTGCTGTCAGTACATATTAGGATATGCTCCCCGTATATCCTCGTCCAGTTTACCGCTCTCCTTATCGCCGCAACTTCGGCCTGAATAACTCTACAAAAGTGAGCAATAGTCAATACGATTCGGAAGGTCAGGTGTCCTTCCTATTATCGATGCATTCCTTTCCACGTGCTAACTGCCTCCAGCCGTGTTGTCGAATTTATAGCAGTTTCCTTAACCATGCGGTTGGCTAGCAGCCAGTGTAACATCATAAAGTCTACAGATATATGCGCTAGCTACCATCAAGGCCGATGTACGTAAAACCCTTTCTAGTGATTTCTACCATACATGCGACCTATATACAAGTATGGGCTTCACAACCGTACCGAAGAGCCAATACAAGTTTCTGGTGTTTATTCCCCACTTCTTGTCAATGACCTTTCGGCACAAGGTCATTCCAAGCTTACATGCCTGTTGCCATGTAAGCTTGGAATCGAGAAAAGTGTCAAGATATTTCTCATCTCCTTTATTTTAAGTTCAATCCCCTTTACAATTGGTAGTTTGAACGGCAGTAGCTTATATTTCCGAATATAGAGGATAACCTCTGTTTTCTCCGGACTTACACTTAGACCACTGTTTTTGCTCCATCTACTTATGGTAGTCAGTGCCATTTGCATCTGTTGTGAGAGCATTTCGGGATATTTTCCTGAAACTGCTACAGCAATATCACCAGCATATGCCACTGTCCTAAACATTTTGGAGTCCAACTCCATTAATAGGGACTTCAGGGTAATTTGTCACAGCAGTCAGGAGAGAACCCCTCCCTATGGAGTGCCTCTGCTTGCCACTGTGCAGATGTTGGCCTGTCCCATACTGGAAGCTATGACCCTGTTAGTCAGCAAATTCCATATGAAACATACAGTCGACCGATCAATATTCAGTCAATTTAGAGACATAATTATGACTCCTTATTCCACATTATTAAAAGCAGTTTCTATATCTAGAAAGGCAACTAGAGTATACTCTTCTTTCTCTAGATTCTTCTCTATAAAACTCGCAGGAGAGTGCAGTGTGGTTTCAACACTCTTGCCCTTTGTGTAGGCATGCTGAGAGTTGGACCATCGGTGTATCCTAAGACGTATCTATAATCCGCCCCAGGGTCTTTAAGAGAAAGGATGACATACGTATAGTTCTGAAATCTTTGGAATGATGTGCGAGGCCTTTCATCCCTTCGGAATGAAGACCACTAAACACCTTCACGACAATATCGGTACATAGGACTGAGATAGGCCCAATATATCTTAATTAACAATGGCATTACAAGTTCCTGCATTTCTTTGCAAGTCAGCAGGTATGATACCATCCGAACCTGGTGCTTTTAATGTCGCAAAACTAAAAAAACGCAGAGAGGATATTGTCTGTATCAAGAGGTGACTGATAGTCCCCTTGGCCATTTTTCTCCTCGTAAATGCATTCTCCATCAGAGGGAGTGCACCTCGGAATGTGTGCATCCATGTGTACCACGAGGGTATCGATAGAAAAAACCATAAAAACACGCATAAAAGGTAATAGCACTTCAGGTTATGATGAGATCACAGGTAAATGTTTAAAGATTTGCCTAGTAAAAATCTTGTCTATTTAAAAAAAATATATTTAATTGCATTATCCGCATTAAGTACTTTCCAAAAATCTGGAAAGTTACTAAAATAACCGCTACTCACAAACCAAACAAAGAACCATGAAAATCATTTTACAGCCAACTGTAAAGCTAGATTTACACGATTGAAGGTATTTTGAAGTCTTATCAAAATTTTGAAAATTTATTTTGATGTGCTGTTTACACGTTTCAAAAATTTGATAAAAATATTCATTCAATACATTTCAAAATCTTTTGATAAAAATTTGATCAAAATTTGTTGAAGCTAATTTACACTATTGGTAAACTTTTTATATTGAAAATATTGAGTTTGATCAGGTGATTTGCTTTTTTTGTGAAATAATTTATTATTATAAAAAAAGCACTTAATAAGTACGGACGACGACACAATCATCATAGCATCAACATTTTTAATATTGGAGGAAGAAGTAGCTGATAATAATATACATATATATCACAATAATATACATATAATACTTTTAAGTGTGTAAATGTAACATAAAACAAAAAAAAAAACAATTTACATTATAGCGTGATCGCACAGCGTTAAATTGTGCTTTTCAGTCAGCTATGAAATGATTGGTTGCAGCAGCAATTTCTGACCAGCACTTATCTTTTTCATTTCGGATTCTGTACCCATCAATTTTAAAATTCGAAATCGGTTCGCGTACTTCAACCATTTCGATGAACAGTCTCAATTCATCTTCAGTCCACTTTTTCTGTTGCTTGCGATTGTTGCGCAAATTATCATTTATGATATCACTTTTAAAAATATTGATATACATATGTATGTATTATTGCACAAACATATAATTATTAAATATGTAATACTTATCAACTCATATTAATTTATTAATATTAATTTTATTCTTCAAGAAATTTATTTACATTGCCATGGCGTGCACTTGCCGCAACAAACACCCATTCGTAAATAAATACAGCTGATATGTATTGAATCAAAAGAATGAACATGCTGTCAAATTATTTATAGCTATCAATATTGCCAAATGCGATTTTGATGCTTGTTTACACGGCATCATTAAAATCGTCAAAAGTTTTGATCAATACATTTTGAACAAATTTTGCTGTTTACACGAGTTTAAAGCATTTTGAAGAACAATTTTGAAGAAAATTTCAATCGTATAAATCTAGCTTGAGGTAAAGAGTTTAAAGGTGAATCAAAACAAACTACTCATATACAACACAATCATAGCGCCAATTTGGAAAAACGGCATAAAAATCTGGTGAACTGATATCACAACTATCTTAAAAGCTATTCAGCGAAACCAATCTAAGGTATTGCAAACTATTTTCAACTCGGAATACTTGTTTAGTTGTTACATTTACAACACAACTTACAACTCTAGAAAGACAACTTTTAGTGATTACGTTTCACAACATCTGGGTGTTGTATGTCACAGAGTTGTTTTTCATTTGTAGGGCATATTTCCGAAAAAATACATGCCTGCATACAAAAAACTACCAAGTAAAGCTGCACGCGTATTTCAAATAAAACTGTTTTGAAATACAAAAATTGGTAATAATTATATGTACAGATGCATTTTTATTTGTATTTTGTTAATAAATTATAATAATTATATTTTAATATTTTTGCAAAACATATTTCATATGCCCTTAATTAGGTGTTGTAAGTTTTTGACAACATCTTATTATGTGTTTTTGACAACACTTGCTGCAATAGTTGTAAACCATAATCACTTTTAAAAAAATACAACATTAACACCCATATTCATAAAAACAATTGAAGGTTTATTATACGTTTATTTGACAAATATTCCGTAGAAATGCGTCAAATAAGAGCTTAATAAACTCACAATAATTATTATGAATATGGCCTTAAATGAACAAATGTTGTGAACCATAATCGGTGCCTATGTTATATATATATATATATATATATATATATATATATATATATATATATATAGGCATATGTTACGAGACTTTTTCCCCCAACAAATATATTTCACTAGACTGCCAACTGCTTAATTTACGGTGCAGTTATTGAAATGTATTTGTTGGGGGAAAAAGTCTCGTAACATCCGAGACTTTTTCCCCCAACAAATATATTTCACTAGACTGCCAACTGCTTAATTTACGGTGCAGTTATTGAAATGTATTTGTTGGGGGAAAAAGTCTCGTAACACATACATCGAGATGTCAAAACAGTATAAAAAGTCATCCATGAGAGCAATCTTAAACATGCAATTTGTTTAACACAACAATCTAACACAGAGATTAGATAGTTGATGGCGAACAAAATGAGAAAAAAAAATTTCCACTACTTCTTATCAAAAGAATAATTTTCGAGGCATCCGATTTAAATTTTTTTTTTTTTTTACTTTTTCGATGGAGCTCCCCTAAAGAGGCAAAGTACGGGGTAATAAAAGAGAGGCCCAGTAGATAATTAATCATAGTTTCCAATAATTTATTTCTCACCGATATTTTTTCCAACACACCAACCCCGTTCCACGCTTTCTGCGGAGGGCCCCACACAGAAATACAAAATCAAAAATGAAATTGGACTCCTTGATAATGATTTTTTTGATATGTTGTAGTGGAACTTTTTTTCCTCAGGCCAAAATCTATCCAAAAATCGACCCACAATAACGTCATGCATATTTTTGTTGATCCTTTCTAATGTATATTTTCCATATAATGTATATTTCCTTTATATCGACAGTCCCATTCGAAAATATGCTAAGTCTTAATAGTATGCTATAGAGGTGTTAAAACATTTTTTAATTAAAATTTTTCCTATTTACATGCTACGTGCACTTAAGCAACCTATGAATGCGAGAAAGGACCAACGAAAATATGCTAAGCAAGCTTGGAAAACGAGGTTATAGTCTGTGTTCATGCTAAAGTATGCTAATAAAGCAAGTACAACTAGGACATGGAACAAATTTTTATATTGAAAATAAACGAAAAAAATCTATATGAACTTTGTTGTGAACACTCGTGCCCTTCTTGAGACTAGCTTTTTTCACTTAATATATTTTGGAATAGAGCCATCGAAGTGTACTCTGTATTTTGTAAAATTATACATTTTTAGTGTGCTCAAGTTTTAACTTGAAATAATTCAGAATTAATAATTTTCCTTCCTCTTTTGCGAGTCCCAAAGTGAGCAAGAGCTGTTTTCCATTTAACTAGTTTGAAATTGTACAAATATTTGAAAATAAATACAATTACTTGTCAAAATAATGCAATCGAAAGCCCCGCAGTAATTTGTCTACACACTAAGCAAGCAGCGAAACATAAAAATTCAATTTCATTAATTTGCGACAGCCGAATTTGTTTTCAATTAAAAATACTTTAGGTCAAATATTAGTTTGTTGATGATGTTCTCCCTCCCACCACAGATCGAACTCACGTTGAGTTTTGTTTCACATGCAGCATTTATAGTATTTGTTTATTTTTTCCTTTCTACAAAACGCACATATGTACATACAATTAAAAACAAGCAACGTTTGGGCTTTAACTATTCCCTACAGCAAAATTGTAATTTATTAACTTTTTATGGAAATATTTGTTGGCGGAACTACTATATATTTATTTTTAATAATAATTAAGTTCAGGCAATTTCATTCATATTTATTATCCCAATATATACACCGCGAGAAAATGGGTTTTTTTTTAATGTGTGTGTAGATAGACTTAACCCTTAAATGCATGAATTTTCCAAATACATACACTGAAAAAATATATAGTATAAAACTTTACTTCCTAATGCATAAAAAAATAAAAATTTTATTTTTATAGTATAATTTATTAAAAAACGCTATGATGTAAATCTGCAACACTATGCATTTACATAAAACAAAAATATGGTTTAAAAATGAAAGTTTTTGAAACAATTTTTATCTTTAGTAAAGCAAAGCGCTACTTCACACTTTTCACATTTTTTTTTTGTGTGTATCCCTTGCAGCCTGGCATTTGACAGCGATTTTGCGCACACTTATCAGGCCAGTGAGCAATATTAAATGCATAGTGTTGCAGTTTTACATCATTCTAAAATAGGTCAAATTAAATGAAAAAAGAAAACATTATTTTCGCTTTTTTTGAAAATATATGTTATTCTATATAAAATCAATTTTTGTTAACACTTATGTTTGAAAATCACAAAATTATACTTCTCACTAAAACACAAGTTGCACCTGCTAGAAGAATTTTAATGCCGTTACTTTGTCCACGTGAAATTCACAATCAAAAGGTTTTAAAAACATAAAAAAGTACTGCCAAGCCATAAACTACACCAACTACAACTATTTTAATACACAACGATGAGTAGTGAGCGAATTAATACAATACCATTTTGAGGTGAGTTTAATGGTATGTTGCAGAACTACAACAACAGCATTCAAGGGTTAAGTCGTGTAAGGACACAAACGTAAGTTAATTACTGGACCTCTAGACGGATACTCTCAAAAGGTATTTAATTAATTACCTTCAGTTTGTATACCCTCTACATAAAGGGTATGTATGGACGGACTTGTTTCGCAAAAAGTACACCTTTTAAACGCAGTTTTTGAAGTCACTAGACAACTTATAGACCTTAATTTTTAATTTATCGCTTTTTAACTGTTTCTTCTTGTTCGGTACTGAAAATGGGCAGTATTTCAATATCGGGCTTGAAACTACTAAGATGTAGAAAAAATAAACTTCGGCTGAATGTCGTTTTCTTGGTGAAAGAACCTACCACTTCTTATTATAGTATTGTTTCGCATGTTCATGTTTGCAAGAGTTGGTAGAATTGAACTTAACACAATATACATACATATGTATGTATGTATAAGGTTAGATATGCAAAGACAATTCATTTAGCACCGTAGCAGCTCTACAGGTATACTTTTAATACGAATATTGAACAAAATTGAGTTGCAGCTGAGTTTTATTAGTTTTAACTGATTGCCTGAAGACAAAATACAAATTTTAGGGAATTTTTGCATATTGTAGTCAGCGTTGCCATTATTTTCAGTTTTTTCATTTTGTTGCTTTAGGATTTTGAAATGGAAAAATTTTTTAAGGTTTTGACAACAAAGTGCATGCAAATGTTCATTTTTCTCAAGATAATATGCATATTCAATTCAAGTGCGCCCATATAAGAAGATTTTTTTGTGAAAGTGTACATAAACAGGTGCCTATATATAATTTTTATTGCAAAACATTGTTTCTCAGTTATAAGATTAATATTAGCGGGTATCCCAGCAATTTCAATTCGCTACATAACTTGGTAAAGGGTACGGACATTTGACATGGCCGAATATATCACTCTTACTTATTGCTTACATAAATAAGGCTTCGCACACAATGGTTTGAGTATGAAGGGTATAATACCTCTGAAAAATGCTCGAGGAGTTGGGATCTCTAACTAGACAAATTAAAAAAAAAAATTTTATTTCAAATATAGAAATGTAATTTGTGAATAAACATGTTTAAGATATATTACCATTTGTATGGGCTAATTCATTTCGCCGAGGTTTTTCGTTACTCCCGACAGAAAAAAAAGTGTCACAAAAAGAGTATTTGAAAATAATAAAAAATTTTGGAGAACATTCTGCTTTAGTTTGCGAATCACCAATATTAATGCATTGACAATGCGTAAAATTCATAAAATTGTTAAACTTTCCCCAATTAAAAAGAAGTAAAAATTAACTGATTATATGCACTTTTCAGTGCATATGTTATGATTACAGGCGTATGTATATTTATTATAAATTTTCGATTTATTTGTATTCACATATTTTCAGATCTAAGTACATATTTATAGGCAGCTGGAAATTGTCATCTGCCTATCTAGAAAAAATTAAGTTTCTCCAAAAACATTACGAGTTTTTAAGTGTTCTTCGCTCTTTACGTTCTTTTGGCATTTGCGTAAAAAGAGTTTAAATTTTATCAAAGGTTCTTAGATATTTTAATTTTCCCAATTCTTAAGAAACGGAAAAAATTCAAAGAAATGACCCATAAGGAAAAAATTCATTCAACTCAACAACAAAAAGTGCTTGAAATTGCCAGTTGCAAAATTATGTACTTAAAGTTAACAGATAAATGTAAAATATCTACTAATTCATGTCCAAAAATGAACCTTTTCAAAAAATATTTGCTGTATTTTTCAGCTGTCTATATGCCGAAAAGGTTCATTTTTGGACCTGAATTAATACATTTCAATTGGCTCTTAAAGCAAATAAATAATTAAGTTCATATTTGTAAAATATCTACTTAAATTTTACTTTAAAAATCGTTAAAGTCTTCAAATTTATCAGTTGAAAAATGTTCTAACTCCTGCCATTTTACCGTTCAACCAAACACAGAAATCGCCTAAAACAACCCCAAACATAAATTGTTTCCCCCAAAAATTTTTTCCGAAAGAATTTAACAACCCAAATTCATCCCTAAAAGAAAAAAAACCCTAAATCTAGGGAGAAACCCCCTAAACTGGCAACACTGGTATGTAGTCGAAAAACTGTTTGGGAGAGTAACTTAGGGGATCAGTTATATATTGTATTCTTCTAAAGGCATCTTCGGGCTAGTTAAGACGATGGGTAGAAATTTCTAAAACTGTTCTAAAATTATTTTTTATATATCGTAGCTAACATGTTTCCTAATGCCAAAATCTATCGAAAAATCGATAATTCTCATACTAGACAATTTAAAAAAATCCTGACATCCTCTATAATTTGATGTTCAGTTTCATTGCAAGTAAAGTAAAATGGTGTTCCATTACGACCAGTATTAAATCAGCATTACCCTTCACCATATTTCTCACTGCACTTAAAACATAGAAATAGGCCACTACAACTCCTAGAACAATGTCCCCATCGTTAATACCTCCCGTATTGCTTGAGTCAGAATAAGCTTCAATTCAATTGAACTTAAAAGTTATCAAGAATGATTCCGTATTAGAACTACCTCTTCTGGAAGACTGTGTCAAAAGTTTTGAAAATGGGCAAGTTGTGTCTGGAATTACTTTATCAAGCACCTCCAAAAATCACTATCTGACTTGCGCTCTTTATGAGTGGCACTTTAAGGGAGAATTTTCTTATCTTTCTAGAATTGTATCACCTCTAAAAACACAGACGACTTCTTAAAATATATGTAACTTGTCGGTTTTTTGTCTTCATCTCAACGATTTAAAACTTAGTCATTCAATTAAAAACTTGTTTGCAAGGCAATAAGAAATACTGGCCTTAACCTGTGGTAAGGTTCTAATAATATTAAAATCCCTGCATTCCATATTCCATGCTAGCGTCCAAGGACTCTAAGTTTTTTTAATTCCCCAAAGTGGAATACTTATTGCAACTGTTGCCATCAGTACTTCCAAACTATCATATTCTCAGTGTACAATACTTTTTTCTGTGTAATAATGTAAGCTGATGAGTTCGTTTATATAACAATTACACATTTAAATAAACATAATGAATTATTTTTTTAAACTTGTTTTTTTTTCAACCTATAATCACAATTTGTCTGTGGTCTAGGTTGTTATTTTTACATTAAAACGAAAAAGTTACAGAGATTTAAAATAATATTGAATTTTATTGCATTTATTTTAATAAGAAGTCCTTAAATATGGTGTGATTAAAAAAAGGATACAATAAATTAAAACAAATTTGCAATTGGAGAGAGAAATGCTGTTTATGAGTGTTAAAAACAAGTGAACGAGTTACTATCACGATTCAATATTAATTAAACAAAAAATATATTTTGCGTCCTTGATGTGCAATGTGAGAGAAAGCAACTTTAATTGAACATAAAAGAACTGAAATGGTCCAGGACAAGCGATAATATTGCAAAACTTCAATATTGAATGGCAGCCTCTATTACTAATGAGATGTTGCGGGTGTTTCGATATGAACTACCGACTTTCGACAGTTGATAGTGGTCATATTGTTACAGCTATGAGTGTCCCTCATGTCATCCAATGCTGCAAATTATGGATAAATTTAAGCCCACTAACTGATTCAGTTTCGCTAAAATTAAACAGACCTCGCTCGTAGCTAAAGATAAACGACCACAGACATTGGCCTATTTTCTCTGAGCTGTTTTTGGCTGCAAGCTGATATTGATTTTCGTCAGAAAACCATCTTCAGTTGACACACCACTGAACGAATGGATACGTAACCAAAAAAATGTTCCAAGATAAATTAGAATGGCCATCAAATTATTCTTGAACTGGATGATGAGGATATTCGATAATGAAATAAATTATTTGCTTCTTATACCCTTTTTACACTGACTCACATCTATGTACATATGTGAAACGTATGGAAGATATTGAAAATGTGAAACAGTCGTTTACATTGACAACATCTTTCATCTTTCATTTACTTAGCTGTCAAAAAAAAGACGCAAAATTTTTGTGAAAAACAAAAAAAATTGTAAAATGGACTTGGAGGAGGTATTAGCCATTGGATTAGCTGTTAATTTGGAAGAACAAAACCTAATCATAATGCAGTGCGTTGAAATATTGGAGGCCATCATGGAAGATGATGATGAAGAAGAATTTTTGGTGGACATTGGTATGACCCTTCCTCGAAAGGTTTGGATGTTTGTAAGTAAAAATATTATTAATTATGTTTATTTTCTTATATAAGAAATATAAAATACATATATTTTTAGAATCGCTATGGAACATTTTGGGAAAAAGATGTCGTAAATAATGATGATGAATTTTTCAAAGAAAACTTTCGGGTCAAACGACAACATTTTTCATTATTGGTGGAGAAGCTCTCAATTCTGAAAAAAAACGACACAAACTTCAGGATTTCTATACCTTTAGACAAGCCGGTAGCAATAGCATTATGCACCCTTGGATCATCGGCAAAATACCGTACCGTTGGACGACTTTTTGGGGTATCAACTAGTACAGTTTGCAAAATTTTGCACGAATTTTGCAAAGCAGTTATTCAAGAGTTTTCTGAAGAATACCTTCCGTCGGAGTTTCTTACAGAATCCAAAGTTGAAGAATGCATACAAGGATTTAACACAATAGGATTTCCTCAATGCTTGGGAGCGATTGGTAAGTAAATGCATAGGTGTATTTGGTTTTAAATCAACTGATGATTAATAAAAAAATCTTTAAAAAGATGGATGCCACATTGAAGTCAAACCATCAGCCGCTGAAGCTGTCGATCATTATAACTATAAGGGTTGGTACTCGACGGTTTTATTTGCTTTGGTCGATTTCCGGTAAGATTTATTAAAAGTTAAACATTTAAGAATTTGAATACAACACTTTCCATTTAGTTATAGGTTTCTTTATGTGAATATTGGTTGCCCAGGACGTTGTAATGATTCATTAATTAACCGCAAATCTAAATTAAGTCACATGATAGAATCATCTGATTTACTTAAAGAAAAACAAAAAGAAATATGCGGCACACAAGTCCCAGTAGTTATCATTGGGGACTCAGCTTTTAAATTTTCCCCACAGCTCAGGAAACCCTATCCATTTTCGACATCGGCTTCGTTGGAACAACAAACGTTTAATTATAATTTGTCCAAAGCGAGGCGTGTAGTCGAAAATGCTTTTGGCCATCTTAAGGCAAGGTTTCGACGTATTGGAAAGGGTCTAGACAATCATCAGAAGTACAATAGCAGAATAATTATGTGTTGCTGCATTTTGCACAACTTCTTAAATCAACATAACTGTAGCATAAGCGACAGCTGGACAACTTCCATAAAGAACGCCCATCCACAACCTGAAAATCAAAATATGTACATCTACGGATCATTCATTGCCAGCAGAAAATATTAGATCTGCTATTAGTAAATTTTTATTTGATAGAGATTATTTAAATAATTAATCAATAAAACAAAAAACTCGTAAAATTAAGTCATTCAATTCGTTTAATTCATTTTAATTACATAACAAGAAAAAAATTAAAAAAACAACTACAGTAACAAAAATCCTTAAGCTACATTCACATTGGTGAAATATTTGCCCAAAAAACGGGAACCACTACTTCCTTGTTTTCACTTACTTTGGACAAGGTCAGGACTAGCAACAGATCGAAATTAATCTACATATATACCCAAACAACAACAAAAGACAAAACAGAAAATAAATGTAAAAACATTCAGTTCTATTTCGCTTTTTGTTGCTTGTGCCCATAAGTAAATGCATTTGAACTTGTTTGTATGCATGCATTTGACCAAAGTAAGCAACAAAAACCGAATATTGGGCAAATGTTTGACCAATGGCAACGTAGCCTTAACAATAAAACAAAAATAAATAAATTCATTAAAATATATAACGTTTTTTAAACTATAAAACAAAAAATAAATGACTTCAATTTAACAAGGCACTTTTCAGTCTTTAAGTCTCTACATTATGGCATTATTTAGTTTTCTCTCTCAAAATATCTAAGAGTTCCTTTTGAAAACTGGCATTTTGAGAAGAAATGGGCCTTTATTTATTTATTTGGGCCTTTTTTTCGTCATGCTGCTGCCTCTGCAGCTCAATACGCTCTTTGGCTATCTTAACAAGTTCGGAGCCATTATCGCCTTTCCTTTTTTTGGTAGCGTGAAGTTCGTCGTCCAATGAATGAAGCCGCTTAGCGGCAGTGGATGTACTTGGCTCTGTATCGAATTCGATGGTGTCATCCAATAAAGTGGACATGTCTATAAATTAAAAACTTACTTAATACAGGTTATTTTGAAAAAACTTCAATATGTACATACCTGTGCTTTCATGCATTGCCCCTTCAATATTATGTTGCTTAAATGAGCCTAAAATATTGTGCACCTTATTGTAGTGGCACCATCGCGAAGGTGTTCCACCTGTTGGCCCTATTTTATTTTTCTCCTGTCTGTAAAAGTGCAAAGAATTATCATATGAATCTCAATATAAATTTATTAAAAAGTACTTACTTATACTTGCGGGTGAGGTTGTCCACTTTGCTCCGAACGTCTATCCAGCTGCCTGAAAAGCCATTTTGCTGCATTGCAGGTGCAATTTCTTGGAAGACGTGAGAATTCTTACTTGCTCCACGCAACTCCTCAATTTTTTCTTCCCAATGGTCAAGCAGTATGTTCTCCCTTTCCACTGACCAAACCATGCGAACACCATTTTTCTTTTCCACTGCAATTAAAATGAATTTATTTATATTTAATAAAAAATTATAGCAAAATACTTACATTTTCCGCTCATTTCTTTATGCTACATTTGCTTTGTTTATTTTCTGAAATGTTATTTTGCTAGTGATGGTACAAAAGCAATCGATTTTCTGCCATTTTTTTTAGTGATGGCACTGAAAAAATCGAAAGATGTAAGATGGAACAAAATGAAAAAGGATCATCTTCTGCTGATGTAGAAAGATGTAGAATTTTCGCCCTGTATAATTCTTATGGGGAAGATGTAACATCTTTGCAAATTGATGAAAGATGTAAGATGTGTGTCAGTGTAAAAAGGCTATTAGACACGATTTCAATTGTTTGTATCACTCAATAAAACAACATTTTTCGATCGACGTTATAATTCATACTGAATCCAGGATTAATTTTTACAAGTGTGTTTTATACAAAGTATGTATGTTTCAAAAAATGGTATGTATGTAACAATAAATTAGAAATGAAGAAAATAAAAAATTAAATGACATATTTTAATGAGAACACAGGCGTCGGCATAAATTGCTAAAATTCAGTGGGAGTATAATTCATAGTATATATGTACATATGTAATTCAAATTTTTTGCTGTAAAAATATATGTACGTTGTGACAACAACATACTAAATGAGTATCAAGCAGGATTTAGAAAACACTACTCAACAGTAGATAATATATTTAATTTAGTAAATATAGTTAAAATATACGATTACTTGGGCAAATCAACTTATGCGCTTTTCGTGGATTTTTCATGCGCCTTTGACACAATACCCAGAAACAGCCTATTCTATAAACTCTATTGCCTTGGGTTATCATCAAAATTTATTCGAAAAAAAAAAAAATAAAAAAAATGTTATGTTAAAAACGTTATTATGTATAAAATAATTATTAATATTAGTATAGATATATATATACATATATGTATATAATTGTGTAGATAATAAGTATGTATGTAAAGCCTATTTATGAATGTAAAACCCTTTTTATTTTTATTTTTATTTTTCATTTAGTTTGTCAATTGTAATCATTGTTTTGAAATTTGAAAATTTATAAAACAATAGAAAACACATTTTCCTGAAGAAGATACACAAAGGAGTATCGAAATATCGAAAAAATTTATCAATAAATAAAAAATATATTTATTGAGAATTGAGTGACCTTAAGCTCATTTATAAAATCTAAAAAATTTATTCGAATTTTACAAGGCCTATATAAAAATAATGAAAGCTGCATATGGAATGGAGAATCCCTGTCTGAACCATTTTCTGTTGATGTAGGAGTAAAGCAAGGCTGTATTCTCAGTCCAATAATGTTCTCACTTTATATTAATGATTTGCCAGATGTGTTAACGGGCGGAGTAAATGTAGCGAATACAAATATAAAAGTGCTGATGTATGCTGACGACATTGTTCTACTTGCTGAATCTCCATCTGACTTGCAGAAAATGATCAACAATTTACACGATTATTGCATTACATGGGGCTTAAATGTAAATCTAACTAAATCTAAGGTTATGGTGTTTCGTTCTGGCACCAGGATTTCATCCAATCTTACCTGGCACTACGGTGAGGAAAATATCGAGATTGTTAATAACTACAAGTACCTGGGAGTAGATATTTCGTATAATCTATCTTTTAAACAACATTTGAGAAATAAGTTATTTGCTGCGAAACTTGCAATTAGCTCTGCATGGAATAAATACATAAAAAATTCACAAATATCTAACCATAATAAACTTCGTATCTTTTATGCAGCATCTAGATCCATTATGTGTTATGCTGCTCAAGTATGGGGTTTTAAAAAGTATGAAGAAGTAGAAAAGTTATTCAGATATTTTATCAAAAAAATGTTCTACTTACCAGAAACAACACCTAATTACATGATCCACCTCGAAACCGATTTGCACTCCCTATTCGTTACAACGCTAAAACTGCATTTTGTGTATATAAATAGAGTACTACGTATGGAACCTAATAGACTGCCGCACATACTTGCAAATGAAATAATAAACCTAAAAATATATTGGGCAAATGAGTGGTTTGAATTGTGCCAACAATTACAATATAATACTGTGTCTGAGAGACCGCTATCGTATCAATGCAAACATATACTTGATCAGCTGAAACGTAAAGAAAATGAAGATTATGTATCAAAGGCTAAAGACTCACAATTCCATGATCTTTACCACAACCTAAACCACAACGTCTCACAGTTACTCACTAGTTTTTCATCATACTGCACTGGACTAATAATTAAAGCAAGAGGAGATTTACTGGATATAAATGCAAAATGCTTTCGGTATAACTCTGTGGGTATTTGTTCTGTATGTAATTTGGATGCAACAGAAAATACATATCATTTTATTGGCATCTGCCCTTTATATAAGCAGTATAGACTAACATATTTTGGCAAATCTCATCTAGACTCTGATGAGGTTAATTTATTACTAAATGGCAAAAATTTTGAATCATTATATAAATATCTACAGCTATCTTTAAAATATAGAAAACTTATTATCAATGAATTTAACTAAGTTCACTAAAATACAAATTGGAGAGAGAAAATTATACATATGTATATAAATTATGGTTGTTAATCAGGTTTACAACACTAGTTTAAAACCTTATATTGATATGTTAAATGTAAAAATGAATTCATGTATAATATACTGTATAACATTACATATCTATTAATAAATAATAATAATAATATACATTGTGACAAATATAAGAATTAATGAAATAATAGGTTGATCCTGCACAGAGGACACCAAGAATACGTAGATTTAAAAGAATGCGGTTGCGAGCCAAAGAGCTACTGAGTTTAAATTATCAATATAATTTTGTAGCATCTTGTGATCAGCGGGAAGGTCAAGAATTAAAAACATTTTAAGCCCATCTGCAAACATCAAGATATTGGAAGAAAGCAAAAAAAAGAGTGGGCCGAGGCAGCTACTCTACTGCAGATAATCCAGATATATCATCAATGGGCTTAGAAAATTTATTTTTGAAAGAAACGGTCAGAGTTCTATTAATCAATGTGAAATTCATCCAAGTGTTACGCGTCCCTAATAATTTATTAATAAAAATTGTGGATGCTTTTTTCTTTCTTGTTAAGGTGATTGCTCACAGGCATGAAAATAAAAGCTCATATACATACGAATGAAAGTTTTCACTTTGCTTTAAATAAAAAAAAAAAAATATTTGTTAATAATTTTTCAGGCTTGAGTCGATTTTTACTTCCTCAAAATTGAGAAAGTTATTTTTGCAATTAAGCTGGAGTGACCAGCATTTTAAAAGAAGACAAGAAAAGAAGAGTTGAGGTTTTACTAGCTGAGGTACATAATATGACTGTTTCATAGCCACCACGTCGCTCATCAGCACCCAAATTGCTTCGAACCTAGGTCATTACTAATTATATACTGTTTTTATGCAGCAGCGCAAGCCAGATGTCGCTTGCGGCAGTACTAGTCAATCAAATACATCTTTATCTAAAATTTATAACAATGCCTTCGTCTAACCTGCACTGCATATCGGTGGACACAACGTATGAAGCTATAAAACATTTGCTACACTCATCTTTTAGATCGGATTTCAGCGAGCGTTTGCAACAAGATGAATTCTTTAAAAAAGAAACCTAATTTTAATGCTTACGGTTTGTTCGAACTCATTTATTTATTTCTCAACTTTGCTTATATGTTTTTAAAATGGCGGAAACATATTTATATCAACATAATTTACACTACTTTGAAGGCGAACTAGCCCTACGCGACGCCATAGATTGCAATAGATTCGATAATAGTGGTGGCACCTCATTTTGTACATGTAATTAAGCTGATTATGTATACACTGAAGTGTGGCACAAACACAACAAAAATGTCTTACAAGCATTTCATCAAATTACAATTAGTGTGTATGTATTATTTGCCCATTGCAAAACACATACTTCCGAAAACATTTCTTTTGTTTCGCGATCAAAACATTGAAGAAGAGAACACAAGTACAACAAAACAATGTTAAAATAGAACAAGGCTGAAGTAGAAGAGAAATGAAGTAGAACATCAAAACTATTTTGGAACATTCAAAACATGTTTGAATAACTCGCAGACAAACTTGCAAAGAAATTTTAGCATTTTTATGAACATAAAAAATCGAATGTATGTAGGTACCTATGTGTGTGTGTGTGTGTTTTTGTTCTAGCCCTGCCGGCTGTTAACTGAGTTAGTTAACTAGTAATGAATTATAAGCTAACTTTTTTACAACTGGTGGTGGTTGACACTTAGATTATTTTTAATGGAGATGACTGACTATTTTAACATTACGATGTCCTAGGAGGTAGTCAATTGTCCGACGCTGCATTACTTTTCAACTAACTTAAAGTTAGCTACTTCAAAGTCAGTACTCACAGAAAAAAATGTACACATCAAGGCTGATTTTACATTTTTCGGTGGTAATATTATATTTTATTAAATTAAATTTCATCCTACTTTTTTTTTTTTTTTTTTTTGTTAGCCTCTGGTGGGAATCGAACCACTAAGCCTCAAGACTGGTGAGCAGCCAACTTAACCCATTCAGCCATCGCAACATTTAAAATAGGCAATAGGCAATTTAATTCAAGAGTTATTTACCGTGTATATGTGTGTGTTGTTATTTGAATTTTGGGTTAACTCTGCATTACGTTTCAGCTAGGTTATAGCCAGTACACAAAAAGTGAATTACAAATCGATTGTATTGTAGCTAATTTGAAGATAGTCCATAAAAGTTAACGTTAAGTTAATTATTTTAGTAGTCGACTACTCACTGTCCGACAGGGATGAACTATAAGTCGATGTTATTTGTAGTCGACTACCAATTTGCTGGCAGGGAGTGTACTCGATGCTTTTGGTGTAATTTGCCGTTTTTTTATTTCATTGTCTGTTTTTGTTTTGATGTTCGACTCCATTTGAACATACAAGCACTAACAAAACTATAGAGAGAAACTTTTCAAATGGTGCTTGTTTTGTTTTAGTGAGAATCATGTTTTGTTATGCTTGTTTTGTTGATAATGTTTACACTGAAGTGCACGGCTTGGAAGTAGTGTGCTTTAGAATACAGAACTTTCAATACATTTTGTGCAGCTGTTTAGTATACACAAAATACCTGGACAGAATACAGAACGTACTCATAAATAGTATTTGCCAGAGTAGGAAAATGCGCACTCTTTTCATGCGCATACACATTTGCACTTTCCACAAAAGAGCAGAGCCAAAAAAGAGCAATTGATTTGGCACATTGCGCTTGCTCCTTTTTTTGAAGCGCCGGTCTTTGTGCAATGCGCATCTATTTTTATTTTTCGCTTTTTTGCTCTGCGCTTTGCGCAAATTGAGTGGCGCATTGCGCTTGCTCTTTTTGATAGCAACAGTGGTTTGTTTGATGTAGTTCAGTAGTTGAAAAATGTAATTTAAGGAATTTTGTATGTAATAAAAAATAAGTTATTACATGCATTCATACATACATATGCATGTTTTTAAAGTGTTTTTGAAGACTATTTTGTATGGAGAATTAAAAATTAGAGTTTTTTAATAATCTATAAATTGTTTTGCTACCTGTGTATTTATACATAGATATGTACATATCTATGTAAATGCACGTACATACACAATAAGCATTTTGGCTGCATTTTCTATTTCCTATACTGGTGGAAAACGATAAAAATAACTTATAGATGCTTTTTTAATTGCATATACTATTGTACGTATGTACTATTAATACATATTTGTTCGTTTGCTGGGATATACAACTAATGATTTAACTTTTATTTATTGTTAGTAATTAAACTTCAGCGAAAATATGGTGAAGCAATAGCCGCATATGAACTACAGCAATGAAATATAACACCAGCAAACTAATTTGGTCAATATTTAAAGTTGAGTAGGTACATGTAGTTTTGTCACTAAGCATTTTGTTAGTGACACAATATATAAACTTCATGAAAGAATATGAAGCTTTGGATCACATGACTCAAGTAGACGCAAATTCTATACCAGAACCAAATTACTTCATACCCCATCACTGTGTTCTTAGACCAGACAGTTTAACAACAAAATTACGAGTAGTCTTTGATGCTTGCACTAAAACTTCTAACGGTGCTTCCTTGAATGATATATTGTACACAGGACCTACGGTTCAAAGTGAACAATTCTACTTCGCTTTCGACGCCCACGGTTTGTCATCACCACCGACATAAAAAAAATTTATAGACAAATAGTAATGCATCCAGATGATAGAAAATTTCAACATATGTATTATTATTGGAGGGACAACCCAGCGATGCTAATAAAATACTACAAGCTAAATACGGTCACATATGGAAAGCGATCTACACCAAATGTTTAGAACGAATCGGTAAGTCTCACATTAGTATGTGCATATGGATGTACATACATACATATGTATATTTTTTTTTTCTTTTTTGTAGAACACTGCATTTCAGGTGTACGTATACATACATACTTATTTTAATAATTCAAGATGGACAAAACGTCTACCCGAAAAGTGGATTTTTTGGATGCTCATTCGCACATGCATACATATGTACATGCGTACATATCATTACTTTCTTTGTTTTACAACGTAATTTCAAATTTATGTGTGCAAAACAATAACTATAAAGCTTATTTACGAAAATTTTATATTTGAAATGCACACATGATGGTTTTTATGGTATTTTTTCGATGTTCACCGAATAAAGTTTGCTATCATTGTGTTCTTTGTTTTATTTTTCCATTTGTAGTTGCCTTAGAAAGGTAAGGAAGAACATCCTCTAATTTTTCGAATGTACTCTCATGTAAAAATAACTTATTGTAGTTTCAAATAAAATGATTTTTTTTTTCAAGAATAGGCTATAATTTTTCTATCTAAAATTTGGTGCTTTTGAGTTTTAAAAATTACAGTGTAACAAGCTCATTTCCCAAACTAAGATGTTTAGATCTGAAAGATGTTGAAGTCTGATTTGTTGTTTTACTAGTAGAAAAACTTAATAAATTTTAAAACAAACAAAAATATTATTAAAGTCTGGTATTAAGAAGTATGGGTAATATATTCAGTTGGGCCATATAATAAGTAATATTAGCGATAGTTACTATATATGTGAACACAGTACAAGTCGAAAATTGTAGCAAAAATGTTTAATAATGACAATTTAGAATGCATGTATTGATCACACATGTACCTGTTATATCATAATACTTCCATCGTTCTTCGTTCGCACGATCATAAAAACTTTTTGTTAGGTACAAATAATGCGCAGTACACAGATACCTGCATAAAACTTTTGCGTTCTTCATCCATTTGCATATAATCATAAAATATAATTGTACCTGCACAAAAATAACTCGTCGTTCATTCATATACAGTAAATATAGCGCGACAGTCATAAATAGGAAATAGTTATTGCTATTGCACTTGTGGTAGCAGTGTGGGTACCTGATTGACGCTGCTTTGCTGTAAGTAAAGAATTAGGTTGAAATTGACCTTTACTTACAGAAGGTCAAATTTAATGAGATGAATATATTTATTCTTTGCAAACCACTCTTCCGCTAGTTGAAAAAAATTAGATGAAAATTTTGATAAAAATATGCGCAACTTCCTTGTGTGACCTCATTAAGAAAACAAAAGTCAAAATGGATAATACATACTACACTATTATAAGAAGTGCTAACAAAATGCAGTGTTTACAGTGTAACAAGTTTATATCTGGTATAAACACATATAATATAAAACGCCATTATTCAAATGTACATAAAAAAAAATTGATACGAACAGTTTCTTACAAAGCGAGTACGAAGAACAAATCGAAGAGCCATTTTCAAAAAAACAGTGTATTACAAACCCATTTTGTAGTATAGATAAAAATAAATTTTTAAAAAGTTGTGTTGGCCTAGTAACAGTACAAAATTTACCTTTTCATATTTTTAATGACAAAGAATTTTTCAAAGTTGTAATTTCACCATGTGAAAACAAATTTGAAACAAACTTAAATTCAAAAAGTATTGTATCAATGCTGACAATCTCAAGTGCAAAAATCAAAGACATTGTTAAAAGCAGAGTGAAGAGCAAACTAATTTCATTAAAACTAGATATTGCCACAAGGATGGATAAAAGTGTCCTTGGAATTAACATCCAATATATAGAAGATTATAAAATTATCATTAATACAATTGGTAAGTACCTATACTGCATATATGTATATATACATACATACATATATATATATATATATATATATATATATATATATATATATATATATATATATATATATATATATATATATATATATATATATATATATATATGTGTATATTCCATTCTTATAACGGTTATCCAATTTGACTGTATTTTCTCCACTTTGTAAAGGTATGATACAACTAAATAAACAACACACTGCAACTTACATTAAGGATGAAGTAGTGAAATGCTTGAAATCTTATGATATTGACATTAGTCAAATATATTCTAACACTACCGACAATGGAGCGAATGTAGTGAAGGTGAGCCAGTTGTTGCAGAAGGAACATACCGAAAAACAGTTTGAGGACGAAAAGGAAACTACAGACGAATGTGATGAGAAGATATATACATACATCCATTGCATCGGTTTTTCCAGTAGTTATATGTGCAGCTCACACCATTCAGTTGGCCGCCAATGATGTTATTAAAAGCCTAGATGAGATTACTGAATGCAGAAAAGTAGTGAAGACACTTAGAAGGCTTGTTCGAAGTAGTGAGGATAGTGTTAAAATGCCTGTTCTTGACAACGCAACGCGGTGGAACTCCACTTTTAACATGATGCAATCATTGTTGAGTGTTAAAAATCACATAGAGTCTGGATTTTTGCAAGCTCTGCCTTCAACTTCCAAAGATGGCAATACGAATTTGAATTGGGAATTCATCGGGGAGTTTGTTACAGCATTCCAACCCCTGGCTAAATGCACCTTACAACTGCAGACAGAGCAGTACATTCTCGGAGATTTTTATAGAGACTGGTTAAACTGTGAAGTTGAGCTAGAAGATATTGTTGAAGAAAATAAATTCGCTAGGGACTTGCTATCGGCTATGAAAATTCGAAAACTAAAGCTTTTGGAAAATGATGCGGTAATTGCAGCATTATATCTTGACCCCCGATTTAATTACCAAAATTCAACTTTCTTGTCGGAGGTCCGGAAATTAAAAGCAATGGTAAGAAAATGTATTTGCATACTGTTGAATTTTTTTCCAATTGCAGTAGTTTTACTAACATAAGTACATTAAATCAGCCTATTAAAACTTACTTGTTTTATTACTTTTGCTTGAACTTAATTTTAATTTTTAATGAAGTTTGATGCTCTTGTGCCAAAAAGGAATAACGCATGCTTGAAGTATTTGTTAAAACTAAATTTTCTATGTTTTATAATGTTTTTCGTACAGGTTCATCTAATAAAGACTTATGAACTCATAAAAAAAATCAAATGCGCAGATGAATATAGCCAAAATGAACTCAGAAGTAGCTCTGAAAATTCATTTAATTTGGAAGCACCCAATACTAGCTCGTCCTATTCTAAGCTGGAGCGGCGTATTAGCCTGTTGGATAATTCATCACCGCAACAAACCATTTCAATAAAGCAAAAATTAGCTGATCTAGGAAACAAGAAGAGAGTTCCGTTCGAAACAGATGTATTGAAATATTGGAAAAATATAAATTTTGACGAAGACATCAGCAGTGTTGTGAAAGTTGTGCTTGCGGTTCCAGCAACACAAGTTTCGGTAGAAAGAGCATTTAGTGCCCTCTTGTTAATTTTAACGAAATGGCGTTCAAATCTAAGCAGTACAACTATCAATAATTTACTATTGACTAAATTAAATTACAAAGAAATAATGTCTTCCTCGATAGATATAAGCGATTGCCCCAATTTATGTAACTATTGAATTAAATTTTTTATATAATATTACATACTTGCAAATTCAATACTTTTCTTTTATTCTTATAATTTTAAATATTCCTTATCTGCATACGATGTGAGTACATGTACATATGTATGTAGATATAAAACTAAAAGAAATTTATGAAATGCGAGTGCTTAATAGAAATAATAACTCATTGACAACAAATAAAAACTGCAGGGTTTCATCTGAGAAAATTTAACTCGAACTCACAGGAATTGTTAGCAGCACTACCACCAGCAGCACGAGGCACTCGATCTCTCTTTAGAAAACGAAGCGAAAGCATTAGGACTAGTATGGTATACGCAAACCGACCATTTTGGGTTCAAGATTAATTTCGACTACAATAAATCTGATTTTACGAAACGACAAATGCTTTCCGAATTGTGTAAAATATTTGATCCGCTTGGATTCTTAGCTCCAGTTATTATTAGAGGTAAAATATGGTTACAACAACTTTGGTTAACAGGGCTCGATTGGAACGACCACTTGCCTCCAGAACTAGAAAAGTCTTGGCGGCTCTTCCGTAAGGAATTACAAGAATTACCTGATCTGCGCATACAACGATGGATCGAAGTGACAAATGGCAGCACATTTGAATTTCACACGTTCGCTGATGCGTCTCAGTTTGCATACGCTGCATGCGTGTATGTAAGATCAGTAAGAGGAAACACCTCGTCAGTGAATTTAGTCGTAGCGAAGACAAAAGTTGCGCCACTAAAAAAATTGACAATCCCACGCCTGGAGTTGTGTGCAGCTGTTCTAGCTGCAAAGCTTTTACAAAAGGTAAAGGATGCATTTTCCTTATATAACACACCTTCCGCTTTTTGGACTGATTCCACAACAGTGTTATGCTGGATTCGGTCGCATCCCACGAGGTTAAAAGAATTTGTCGCCAACCGAGTGGAACTAATTCAAGAGATGACAAACACTGATAGTTGGAAATATGTACCCACAGATCAAAATCCAGCTGATTGTGCCTCTAGAGGAATTTCTGTACATCAGCTTATTGAACACTCGTACTGGTGGAACGGGCCAAAGTGGTTGGCTTTAGAGAAGCCTCAATGGCCTTCCTTTGCGGTTAATATCCCAACAACGGTACCGGAAGCTAAAATCATACAAGCGCTGGCTACTCAAACCATACCAAATATGTATGATCTTTTTTCAAATTTAGATAAACTACTCGCTGTTGTCGCATGGTGTTTCCGGTTTTACAATCGATGCCGAAAATTATCCACCAGCTCAAGTGTATTTTGCAACTGGTCTGAAAGATACGCAGCGTTCAAACGGTTAGTATTCCTAGTTCAAAATTTCAAATTTCATGAAGAATTTGTTGCCCTTAAGCAAAACAAGCTGATTAGTAGACGGAGCAAACTTTTAAAACTAAATCCGACCTTAGATTCCGAAAACATTATGCGAATCGATAGTAGACTAAAAAGCGCAGACATACCATTTAATGAGAAATGTCCAATGATTCTACCAAAGAACAATCCGATTACGACTTTAATAGTAATAAGTACTCATCATCGTGCTATGCATGGAGGAACTCAAGCTACACTCGCAGCATTACGGCGTCAATTTTGGGTGATTGACGGACGTACAAACGTTAAGAAAGTTATCAAAAATTGTATTTTGTGTTTTAGGCAAAACTGCAATCCAGCCAAACAGATTATGGGCGATCTTCCGCCCGAAAGATGCAATATTACGTTGCCTTTTTTACACGTCGGTGTGGACTATGCTGGTCCGTTCATGATTCGAGCTACAAAGGGTCGTGGCTATAAAAGCTACAAAGGCTACGTTTCACTTTTCGTTTGTATGGCTACGCGTGCTGTCAGCCTAGAACTAGTCAGTGACCTGACCACAGAGTTCTTCATTGCAGCATTAAAACGGTTTAAATCAGTCAGAGGATGCTGCTCTGATTTATACAGTGATCACGGCACGACGTTTGTGGGTGCAGATACCTTACTACAAGAAGAACAAAAACTATTTCGTGCGCAACTTCAAGCTGGCGCAGTGTACTCCTCTCAAATGGGAATTCAATGGCACTTTATTCCGCCTGGTGCTCCCAATTTTGGTGGTCTCTGGGAGGCCGGCGTTAGAAGTACGAAGATATTACTAAAGCGTTCTGTCAATGTCACAACACTGACGTTTGAAGAATTTTACACTGTATTAAAGCAAGTAGAGGGCTGCTTAAACTCTCGGCCACTAGCAGTAGCTTCTGACGATGCAAGCGACCTAGTAGCCATAACGCCAGGTCATTTTTTAACAGGTAGAGCAATTACTGCCATACCGGAGCCAAATGTTTTAGATCAACGAATTAGTATAACACGCAGATGGAAACAAATTTCACAGATGTGCCAAGACTTTTGGAAACGTTGGTGTTAAATATTGAACAATGTATATTCTGAATTATAGTATTTAAGGGTTAATATGCAAAAGTAATATTCTAATTACATAAAACCGCTAAGATGACTACACAGTTATTTGTATGTATTATCTTTTGAATAGACATTCGTAAACGTGACATTTAATACTTATGGTCATTCTAGAAGTTACTATATACGAGAACGGTTAAATAAAATATACTCTTTAGTATTTAGAATAAATACCTGCGTTTCATTTACTACAAATATATAACAACTGGCGACGAGGATGGGATCCACGGGCTCCAGTTTGTAGTAAATGAATATTTGTACGTACATTGGAATCATTACAAGAGTACATAAGTACAACGTCAAAAGAAAAAAAAATACATTACACAAAATTGGACATACATTCGTACATAGAAGATTGGTTGCTGTTAAAATTACTGCGCCACGTGCTAAATTTTGCTGTGCAAATCGGATTCGAAAAGGCTTACGTACGTAACTTACACTAATTGCGGAGATCATCTACTACCCGTGCCATTTACATGCCTGAAATGAGTCCGCCTGAAGCAATACCGGCTACTACTGGAGGAGTTCCTCCAAACTTTTCCATCGAATTTTTTGACGAGACTAAAAGCAAGTTTGAGCGCTGGCTTCAACGTCTGGAAGGGGCGTTTACTATTTTTAAAATTACGGATGCTGCTATAAAAGTGAACTACTTGTTACATTACATTGGGCCTTAAACTTTTGACTTACTGTGTGACGGAATTTCTCCGGCGAAACCCGAGAGTAAAAAATATGCAGATTTAGTGAAAGTGCTACAAGACCATTACAACCCTCAACCATTGGAAGTGGCTGAGTATTATAAGTTTCATCATAGGGAACAAGTAGAAGGTGAGTCAGTGCGCGATTACGTCACAACTCTGCGAAAAATGGCAATTCATTGTAACTTTGGGGGTTATTTGCTGACCGCCTTGCGAAACCAACTTGTATGTGGTGTCAGAGACAAGCGAATTAAAGACAGGTTGCTGGAGACAAATGGTTTGACGTTCGACCGGGCGGTGGAAATTGCCACGAGCTTAGAGACGTCACAACAAAATTCCGTTCAACTTAACGAAGCAGCGATCCACAAAGCTTCTATACTTACCGTTTCATCAAATAAAAAAAAACGGGATAGTAGTACTGTTACGTGGAAACCCCGTTTTAATCAAACGACAAACAACAACTCTAATTTACAAAAATCACGTGGTCGAAACCAAGAACATAAATTTACAAAAAAAAACAAATTAAATGTTTCCGATGTGATGGCCCGCACCTGGCTAATGCATGCTTCCATATAGACACAGTGTGCAATTTTTGTAGCTTGCGTGGGCATTTAGAAAAAGTATGCTTGAAAAAGAAAAAAAGTAATAAGCAACAAATTAATAATCTTCAAAACGAATATAGTGAGAGTGAAGACGAACCACTAGTGTATATAAATACGGTAAGCGACGAAGACGAATTTGCGGAAAGATTGTGGATAAACGTGCGTATACAAAATCAATGGATAAAAATGGAAATTGATAGTGGAGCTGCCGTGTCGGTTATGAGCCACCGGGATTTTTGTAAATATTTTAAAAATATTATAGTTAAAAATACTAACATTAAGTTAAGTACATACAATAATACCATGTTAACTGTCATGGGTTTTGCAGAGGTTGTTGTTGCCTGTCAGGACAGCAATACAAATAAGATGATGAAACGAACTCTTAAGCTGTACATTGTAGATTCCGATAAGCATCCCCTTTTTGGACGGGAATGGTTATTTGCATTCAATGGGTTACCAATTATCAACAGGTTCAGCAACAATGCTAAAGGTACGAGTTTTGCTTCTTTCCATGTACATTCGCAGTGTATACAAAAACCTCAACTAAAAAGTTCTAAAAGTTTTCCACCCCAACTGCCACTGCTTCTACGAAAGTATCATGACCTGTTTAATGATGACGTTGGGGAAATTAAGGGTGAACCGGTTGCAATAGAGTTAAAACCAAATGCGACGCCTATTTTTGTTAGGCATAGACCCGTGCCTTTTGCATTTCGTGATCCTATAAGTAATGAAATTGAGAGTTTAGTCCAGCAGGGGATCCTCAAGAGGGTCGATCATAGTGAGTGGGCCACACCGGTTGTACCCATCGTTAAGGCCAATGGAAAAATACGGCTCTGTGGTGATTTTAAGATTACTTTAAACAAGTTTATGGTTGCCATAGAGCATCCGCTCCCCACTATAGACGAGCTTTTTCAGGCAATGAATGGTGGTGAAAAATTTTCGAAGGTTGACCTTCGGCGTGCGTACCTACAGTGGAAGGTAAGAGAGGAGGATCAAGAGAAATTGACACTATCTACATTTCTAGGCGTTTTCAAATGTACTCGCCTTTGGTACGGCCTAAGCTGCGCCCCCGCAAAGTGGCAAAAGAAAATCGAAGAGATATTGTCTGGCATCGAAGGGGTAGCAGTCTTTATTGATGATATTTGCGTTACAGGCCCAGATGATAAAATTCACCTGGCTAGGTTAGAAGCCGTGTTTAAACGTTTGAGTTCTTTTGGATTACGCATAAATCCAGAAAAATCTGATTATTTCCAGGACTCAATAGAATATTGTGGTTTTAGAATAGATAGGCACGGTATACATAAGACAATAGGTAAGGTCGATGCTATTGTGAAAGCTCCACGTCCTACGAATGTATCGGAGGTAAGGTCGCTGTTAGGGTTAGTGAATTACTATGGCAGGTTTTTACCAAATTTATCGAACGTGCTTGAGCCGCTTCATAAACTGTTGAGAAAAAATTACCATTTTAAATGGACAGCGGAATGTGAAAATGCTTTTGAAGCAATAAAAACTGAGATTATATCCGACAGGGTTCTGGTACATTACCAAAAAGATAAGCTTGTTGCTCTGTTGTGCTTGTCAACAGATGCTTCACCAGTGGGTGTGGGAGCAGTTCTGTCCCATATTTTCCCAGATGGCAGTGAGAGACCAATTCAATTTGCATCCCAGTCCTTATTGGAAAACCAGCGTAAGTGGTCACAGATAGATAAGAAAGCGTATGCCATAATATATGGCGTAAAAAAATTCTACCAGTTTCTTTTCGGGCGCCATTTTACTTTGAACGTAGATCATAAGCCTTTAGTACAAATTTTCGCTTCTGATAGGAGCTTACCACATATGTCTGCTATGCGTATGCAGCATTATGCGATTTATTTACAAGGTTTTAATTATACAATAAAATACAAACGTTCGGAGCAGAATGCAAATGCGGACGCTATGTCGCGACTACCAATTCCAGCAGGAGGTTGTAATAAGCTGGAGGAGTCGGATTTGTTTGAAATTAACCAAATAGAAACAATGCCAATCACAGGAAAACTTATTGCAGAAGAGACTGCAAATGATACGGCTTTAAATAAATTGCTTAAGGGAATCCAAAAAGGTACTATGCTGGATTCAAATATTCGATTCGGGATTAATCAAGATGAATTTGCGATTCAAAGTGGTTGCATTATGAGAGGTTCACGAGTGGTGATTCCACTCAAGTTTCGGAGGACTGTATTAGAGGATTTGCATTCGGTTCATTTTCGCATAACAAGAATGAAAGAACTTGCTCGTAGTTTTTGTTGGTGGCCAAATATTGACAACCAAATAGAGAAGTTCGTGCTAAATTGCACAGTTTGCAGTAAAAATAGAAATAACCCGGGTAAGGTTGACACACACCACTGGTGTTACCCTTCCAAGCCTTGGGAAAGAGTGCACTTGGATTTTGCGGGCCCGTTTATGGGTGTTTATTTCCTAATCGTAATTGATGCCTTTTCCAAGTGGCCTGAAATACACATTATGAAAACGATAACCACTGATAAGACTATCCCCATATTGCAGAGAATATTTGCAACTTTTGGGATACCAGCAGTAATATGTACGGATAATGGTACGCAGTGAATAATATAATGCATAAGCGAACTGCACCGTACCACCCGGCAACAAACGGACAGGCGGAACGTTTTGTCCAAACAATGAAAAATAAATTGCGTTGTGTAATAGCAGATATTGGAAGCTTAGAGACAAAACTGAATAATTTTCTGTTCCTGTTACAAAAAATCTCCAGCGGAAATGTTGTTTAGCTATCCGTTTCGATCGCGATTGTCGTTTTTAGTACCAGAGAAAGTAGAGACAAAACAAGTTGAAAACGGGAATGCTATGAAGAGTAGGAAATTTGAAAAGGGGGAAAGAGTGGCAGTTAGAAATTACATTGGAAAGGAAAAATGGAATTTTTGGAGAAGTTAGGAAAAAAAAGGGGAAATTGCATTACGAAATTGACCTAGATAATGGAGAAGTGGCACGCAGGCATGTCGACCAAATGTTGAATGCAGGTAACCAACGCGTGGAGCATAATTCGCCCAGTGAAGTCCCTGAGGAGCAACAACAGCCTTTAACATGTCCGTCATCAAGCACTCTACCAAATATACCTATAAACGATTCAGAAGATAGTAGGGAAAATGTGATGGCGGATAATAACTCAAATACCTATCCCCGGAAAAGTAATAGAATCCGAAAACCCGTAGGCAGACTCAATTTATAAAACAGAAAAAAAAACAAAATTGGATTGAATTTAACGCAACATTATGTTGCATAATACTTATGTATAAATTGATGAAATATTGAAAAATGTATATTTTGAATTATGTATTATATTCTTGATTTTTTTTGGATTACGTAGTATATTTTTTTTAAAGGGGGAAAATTGTTAAATATTGAACAATGTATATTCTGAATTATAGTATTTAAGGGTTAATATGCAAAAGTAATATTCTAATTACATAAAACCGCTAAGATGACTACACAGTTATTTGTATGTATTATCTTTTTAATAGACATTCGTAAACGTGACATTTAATACTTATGGTCATTCTAGAAGTTACTATATACGAGAACGGTTAAATAAAATTTACTCTTTAGTATTTAGAATAAATAGCTGCGTTTCATTTACTACAAATATATAACAGTTGGTCTAGCGAATATCTATATAATCTTCATGCTCGCACGAAGTGGCAGATGCCATCCAAAAACGTTGAAGTGGGTCAGCTAGTTCTAATAAGAGATGAACGACTTCCTCCCAGAAATTGGCTACCAGGACGCATTGTGGGAACACATCCCGGTCCCGATGGCGCTGTCCGAGTCGTTACTTTAAGGACGCAGACTTCAACATTGCGGCGGCCGATTTCAAAAATATCAGTGCTGCCTTTTGAATATACTAACACGTCCGAAGACGGTGGTCGACTTGATCACTCCACGTAGATGTTAACTTCTCAGTTTCAATGTTGATTTGTTTATTTGTCTTTGTCCGACAAGGTGGGGGTAATGTTTACCTTAATGTACGTTATACAATTGTAAATGATCTGTAAACTAGAGCGACTCTACACAAAATACAATGTAATGTAAAGCATTACTTGGTGGTTGGATCCCGTCTTTGGATCGTGGTATTAGTAGTAGCGGACTGAAGGTGAAGCGTACACGTTGCAATGTACAAATTATAAATTAGTATAAATAAATAAAAAATAAAGGTGAATTACAATTGGAGATACGTGTCGGAGTCGTTTTTTCTTACTTTAGAAACTCCGTGGCTGGCATTGCACAATTAGGACATACATAGATTCTAACAGCTGTATAAAAACTCAACTATGTTTTAAGCATTTTTTTCTCATATGCATATTAACCATAATAAGCTACAAAACATTATCATAGAGTTTTTGGTGCCACACAAACAAAATATATATGTATATGTAAATGTAGATGCATTGAAGTTTTGAATAATATTTTCATATGTATGTATGTATGTATGTATTTTATACAAATTTAAGTTTATATTTGTATGTTGTTATGTTACGCACTGGTTTGATCACGAGAGGTATGGTCATGATCCCTTGTAGTTTGGTAAAGAGGCATGATATAGGTCTTCAATCCGGCTATTTTAAATGTGGTTCTTTTACCCGCAGAAAAAAAAGGCGCGTAAGCATATAATCACACTTCATGCCAAAAGTGGAATTTAAAAATTAAAGCTCAGTTATATTTACTCATGTATGTATATATTCATAATTTGGCTCGGTGTCGGCCAAAAAGGTACATTTACATTCTCCCCTCTAGTTTAAAATTAAAATCCATTGACAATTCAGTAACCTGTAGTTTGATAAATTGTTCCTAGAAACAGCTCTCCCTTTTACAAACCTACATCGATATAATTCAAGTCTACCATTCCCAAAGAAAATTTAACGCTTTAGTTAAATTAGATCATGTTTTCCAATTCAATTCTCTCTTGTTTATTTCAATGTAAAATATACTTTCATACATACATGTGTATTTTTTATAAATGTAATGATTCGACTTAACGTATGTATATACATTACTCTGTTTTGACTTAAAATAAAATAAAATCTTTAATTTGATGCAGTACAAAAGTAATTGCAATAAAGTTGTTACTTAGTTACATACATCCATCATGGGAATGGATGGAATTGAATACCATCCCATAAAAAAACTCAAGACAGCAAATTATTATTGATAATTTCGTTACTTACAAGAGTTAATGATGTTGGTACTTATTGTTTCAAGTCACTTTGTTAATTTGATGGGCCGATTTGATGCACGAATGCTATTTTTAGAAAAACAAAAATATTCAAATTCTATTAATAATTGATCTTCTACTCTCAACTAAAGATACTTGTATGTATGTATGCTTAATTAAGCACATAGGTATGTTTTACCGTGAAAACTTAAAACTTAGGGTTAGCAGATATGATTTCTTTTTAGGGTTCCGTACTCATCAGAGTGAAACGGAACCCTATTACCGAGACAAGTACGTCCGTCCGTTCGTCCGTCACAGCGTCCATTCTCCGAAACGGTAAGAGCTAGAGAGCTGAAATTTTCACAGGATGTTGTTGTACCTTGCCGCTACAATAGAAAATACTAAAAAAAACAACAAGTCGAAAACTACCAGGTGTCCCCATACAACGAAAAATTAAAATTAGCTATAACTCTCGAACCGTAAAAGACAGAAAGCTGAAATTTGCATAGTGTATGTATTTGTAGATGCTTTACAATAACCAATGCTAAAAACAACAACAAGTTGAAAACTACCAGGTGTCCCTATACAACCTAAAGTAATAATTAGCCGTAGCTGCTAAACTGTAAAATACAGAGAGCTGTAATTCGCACAATATATGTATTTACATATGCGCTAGAACAACAAATGCTAAAAACAACAACATGTCGAAAACTACCAGGTGTCCCTATACAACGTAAAAAAACATTAGCCGTAATTTTCAAACTGTACGAGACAGAGAGATGAAACGTGCACAATATATTTACTCGCATATGGCCTGCAATAACAAATGCTAAAAACAACAACAAGTCGAAAACTACCAGGTGTCCCTATACAACTTAAAGTAACAACTACCCGTTACTCTTGAACCGTGAGAGGTTCAAGGGGGATGAAATTTGCACAATATGTGTATTCACATATGCTCCACAACAACAACTGTAAAATTACCAGGTGTCCCTTTACAACGTAGAGTAATAGCTATAACTCTCGAACCGTAAGGGATAGAGAGCCGAAATTCGCACAGTGTATGTATTCCCAGATGCCTTACAACGGCAAATTACAACAACAACAACAAGTGGAAAATTACTAGGTGTCCACATACAACATAAAGTAGCTGTAAAAACAGAGAGATGAAATTTATAAAATATACATATGTATTCACATACGCCATTCCATGCATACATTACACATACATACGTACGGAACCCTAAGTGTGCGAGCCAGGCTCGTACTTGACTAAATTTATTTCTTCTTTCCGGGGAAAAGAAGCTTTCTGAGGAAAGCTTTGCTATGATAGATAAAATTGTACGATTTACTCTTTCGATTTGTCCATTGCCTCTGGGTACGCCTGTGGTTGTCAGAACATGTTCGATGCTGTTTTGAAGACAAAATTCCTTAAAGATCTCAGACATAAAAGCACTACTTCTGTCACTAATCATTCGAACGGGACTTCCAAAAGTATCAGACCAAATAACCAAATTTTTTACAACTTCCTCAGAATTAGTTGTTTTTGTCGCAAACAACCATACAAATTTGGAAAATGCATTGACCGTTGCAAACACGTATTTGTACTGCTTTGCAGTAGCGTCCATTGGACCTAAGTGGTCAATGTGCAGCGTATGTAGGGGAACGTCACCTTTTTCTATATAATTCATAAACCCCTCCTTTTTTCCCAGCAACTTGATACAGTTACTAATAATGCGTGAAAGTTTCTTCTCCAAATGTGGAATATAGAACTGCTGCTTAATTGATTGCATTGTCACCTGAAGGGAAAAATGATCTTTCTCGTGTGCGTCCTTAATGATTTCGTATTCCATCATTTTTGCCACAAACAGCAAATCGTGTCCATCAACGTTTCTATATAGTAGACCTGCTTTAATTTTATAATTTTCGTAAGTAAGGCTCTGTTTTTAAAATAGTTGTAATCGCTTTAATTGTTTCGTCCTTTTGTTGTAGGTTATGAATTCTTGCAGTTACTTCTGAAGACACAAGATACACTTCAACTGGGTACCTGCTCAATGAATCAACGTGCCTAATTCGTGCAGCAGCACGATGTTCGACCGAATACTTGAAATCCTGAATATACATTATCCACTGTGACACATCTCTTGGCAAATCTTTTTTGGATATCGTTTGTTTAAATGCGGTACAATCAGTTACTAGCTTAAACTGAATTCCCAGCAAGTAATTTCTAAATTTTTTAAGCGATAACTAGGCAGCTTTTAACTCTAAAATATAACTATGAAGGCGACCCTCTTGTGTGGATGCTTTCTTGCTACAGTAGAATACTGGATGCAATTTACCATCAAATTTCTGGAGCAAAGTGGCACCAAACCCATCTTTGGATGCGTCGGTATGTAGTTCTGCTTCTCTATTGTAAATACGTAAAACTGGTTCTTTGACTAGTGCTTGCTTCAGCAGATTTATGGCATGCATCTTTGTGCTAGTAATTTTAAACTTAATATCCTTTTTCAGCAAATCCGTAAGAGGCCTAGCGATTTGTGAATAGTCTTGAATAAATTTTCTAAAGTAACCCGTTAATCCCAAAAATGATTGAATATCTTTGACATTTTTAGGAATAGGGAACTTTTCTACTGCTCTTGTTTTACCTTTACCAGGCCGAATTTTTCTATCTTCAATGCAGTGGCCTAAGAAATCTATTCGGGTTTTCATAAATTTGCATTTCGCCCATTTAAACCTCAAGTCGTATTCAGCTGCTTTTGTCAGTACTATATTGAGTTTCTGTAAACATTCTTCTGATGATGTACCATATATGACAATGTCATCTATATAAAGCTCCATAACATCTGAATTGATCAAATCTTGAAAAATTAAGTTAACATACCTGACAAAATTCGCAGGGGAATTGCAGAACCCAAATGGCGCTTTATTAAATTCAAATAAACCCCTTTTTGTGACAAAGGCCGTAAATTTTTTGCTTTCTTCAGCTACCGGCACATGAAAAAACCCATTTTCTAGGTCCATAGTTACAAAATATTTTGCTTTTTTTAGTTTCAACGGCACATCATCAACAACTGGAACAGGAAATGCATCTTTCAGAACCATAGCATTCAGCTGTCGAACTGTCTCCGCACTTCTTTTTCACGACCACCACACGACTTGCAATAGCAGAATATGATTTTCGTATATCCCCAGTCTTCAGCCATTCTTCAACTTGATTATTAAGTATAGTTTCTTCTGATTCTGGTAAACAACTTGGCGAGTGACGAAATGGATGCATTGTATCGTTTGGGATAATATTCATGATAACTGGGCACTCTTTTTTTCAATTGTCGGCTTATACAAATTAATCATTTCCATTACTTTATCTTTACATTTTGGATCAACATCGATTTCGCACACTTCAAAATTATAAACTGTTTGTTTCATTCTGGTCATAATCGTTCTTATATTTAAATTTATATCCATTATCATAACAAAGCACAAAATTCTTTATAAAATCAAATCCAAGAATTGCTTCAACTTTTAGCGACTTATCCGGAACGATTAAGAATTCGTGATGTTTTTCTACGTCGTCAACGTTTACTTTTCCACGTAACGCTCCAACAGTGTTTGTTTTGTTATTACCGAGCCCACACAGCACTGCTTTACTAGCCGACAGGCTACGATTTTTTAATTTCTCTTCAAAGACACTTTTTTTCAATATCGACACGTCCGCACCAGTGTCAATCAGACAGTTTATTTTTATGTCATCAAATGTAATAAGTTTATAACGACTGTCTTTCAAAATTACATTGACATTTTTCACCGAACAATATTTTTTATTTAAACAGTTTTTCGATATGTGCCCGAAACCGTTACATTGAAAGCATTTTGGCTAGTTTCTACACTCATTTCTTTTATGTTCTGTTGAACCACAATTGAAACAATGATATTTATTGTCCACCGCATTATTAACCGATTTATTCCACTGTTTATTTTGTGTATAATTTTTTGATTCGTATGTTCGTAAATGTCGTACAATTCTCTTAACTCTTTAAACGTTTTGGCAGTATATAAATTCTGCTTAAATACACTTTTTGCGTTCAATCCATCAACAATATATCTTATCGTAGCGCGTTCTTCAATGTCAGCCAAAATTGCGATTTTTTTCATATTAAGTACATACTCGTGGGAAGATTCGGAATGTTTCTTTCTTCTTTCACTCAACATTTTGTAGACTTCTCCACTGTCATAATCTTTATGAAATCCATTTGTTAAAATAGTTTTTAGCGTTTCATAATCGCTCACTATTTCGGAATCCAGAAAAAGTTTGGCAATTCCTGTGATTTTATTTCTTGCATGTACGTATTTTTGTTGACTACTCAGCTTAGAAGCAACTGCATTATGCTCAAACTTTTCAAACCACTGTATTACATTAGCCCATCAAAGTCACTCAAAATTTTTTAAAAAGTTTCTACTGAAACGCTTTCATTGTTCTTTTCCTCATTATCTTTTTCTATCTTTGTTGCAAGCAATTTTATCAGATCACTTAATTCATTATTATTTGTTGCCATTATTTCGGTTTGTTGTGTAACTTTGCACTCTTTATTATTATTTATACTTTTGTTATCTTTTTGTTCTTCAGTTAATAAATCTATTGAATCAATATCTTGTATAATATCGGATTCACTCTTTCGTCATCCTGGAACTGCATTAAGAGAATAATTCTGCTCTTTTACTTGCTCGTTAAGAACTAAATTTTCGTTGTCACTATGTTCTGAGTTCTCTAAAATTTGGTTTACACTTTTTGCTCTTCTTTGATAGATTTTTGTTTTCAAGTTGTCTTCATTCATTTAGATATTTCTTTTACATACTTAAAAAAATAGTTATTTCATAAATATAAAAACATTTAATATCGTCTGTTTCGCATTGACCAAACCGTTGTATTTCTCTTTAAAACTTGATTTAAACCAAAAAAAAATATGTACAGTCTTGTATTACAGTAAATAGTATAATAGCGAGACTGTTTTAAAGAACGCATGTATTTGCGTGAGGCATGGAGTGGAGCCCCCAAATGTAACATTTAAAACTCGATATTTTAAGTTTAATAACAATTATTTTATTATTATTGGTTTAATAATTATTATAATGTTTTATTATTATTGGTTTTTTTTGTCAATTAAATTTCAATAATGATAATGATTAATTAGGATATCATTAGCATGTTAAATATTCAAAATTTTATAAATGCAGGTAATTTGAATATAAAGTTATTCAAGAGTAAGGAAAAGGTATGAAAGGTATAAAATTATAATTATTTTAATTCAGAATTGTTCCACTTTAACAATGTTCTTCTTTTATTACACAACTGATCACCTGAACTATACAACTTCTTTTTTCAACTGCCTTTTATCAACTGGTTTTTATCAACTGTTTTAATAATTACCCAACTTCGAATTTTAAAAAACGGAATAACTTGAGAGTATGATAATAGAGCAATAAAACTGCAGCGCAGAGCTGTATCTCCTTTACATATATATATACATATATATATATATATATATATATATATATATATATATATATATATATATATATATATATATATATATATATATATATATATATATATATATATATATATATATATATATATATATATATACATATATATATATATATATATATATATATATATATATATATATATATATATATATATATATATATATATATATATATATATATATATATATATATATATATATATATATATATATATATATATATATATATATATATATATATATATATATATATATATATATATATATCCATCCACTGGTTTTTGCCAAACCGCGAACATGTGTCTTCGATCGATACAACCGCCCATCGGATTCCGAGGATGAACGGGTGAGTTTGTCCCAGTCCACCGAGTGATTCCAGCCTGAAACACGCCCAGTAGTTTTCTATACTGGCCAGCTGGAGACGTACATCAGGAGAAGGAGTTACTACACTCAATATATTGCACAAGTATGGGTAACTTGGACCGTTGTAGAAACAGACAATGACGTGGAGGATCCAGAGCCACTGGTGGAGGATCCCATAACACCAAAACGGCTTGCAATATTAAACGGTGAGTGTAGTTGTAAACCGTCTGAAGAGGTCGACCCACTAGATGTAGAGGAGTTGAAGCTGAGTGGTGTGGACAATGACTTGCTATCGCTTGACAACATAAGCCTTGGAAGCCTAGAGGAGCTCGTGAAAAGGGCAATCGATGAGGAGATGAGAGCAGAGAATGAGTTCGAGGCATTGCCGGACAACCTGAGGAAGGAGATAGAGGTAGCTAGGAAGAGCGGGAAGAGGCTGTGTTTTAAGAGAGTATGTGATGGGGTCTCTTATCGGAGTCGAATTTCCGCTGCAGGGCAAGTTACCATCCGTAACTTATCGAAGGAAAGGCAAAAAATGTGAGGACCAAAAACTTTGCGAAATTGTTGGCAACATTTTGGTATAAGAAAAAGGAATATATACATAAATAAATAAAAGAAATTTTATAAGACACAATCAGAGCTATTCGAGAAATCACTTTCCCCACAAATACGTGCTCGTTTCATTTTTTACTATTCTAAAATACATATCTGTATTCGTTAGAGATGAGAGTGATATACAAGCACAAACATATGTTTTCTTTCACTTCATCTGTATTCTAAAATACCTTGTGACTGCATTTTATTTCCAATATTGTTCGACGCTGATTTTACCGCGTTAAGCACAAATTAACAAAAATTAAATTAAATTATTTGTAAAAAATGTAAGTACAAATGTATTTTAACTAAATTTGGCAATAAAATATATATGTATATATTTCTTTTTCTTACATATATATATATATATATATATATATATATATATATATATATATATATATATATATATATATATATATATATATATATATATATATATATATATGTATGTGTGTGTATGAAGGTCTAAAAAGCAAACATCGCCTCAACAATTTAGGGCTATGGTAGAGTTTATGATGGCACATCCTGACATTGGCACAGGATGCAGCCAACAACGCCCGGAAGAGCAAAATAAGCTATGGGAAGAGCTGAGCCAAAAACTAAACTCCATTAGCATCCCAACAAGAGACGTACCGTCGTGGAAAAAGATAAGTTTCTATATTGCTTATATGTACATATGTACATACATATGTGTGCTTATGCTTTTGTACAATGTATGTATGTACTGAAAAGGAAACTACAGTTAATAAAAGTATTTTATAGGTATGGAGAGACTTCAAGGCAAATACTAAAAAGAAACTGGTTAGTAACAAACAACAAATGGAGGGTACAGGCGGAGGACCAAACAGAACCGTTGTTTTAAACGATTTAGAGGAGGCTGTGTCGTCTTTACTTAATTTGCATACATCAGTGTCTGGAATACCAAATGTCAAAACATTTGGAATTGACGAACCAACGGAAAACATTGAATTCCTTGATGAAAGCAGCATCGTAGGCGACGATTCAAGTTTCCAAATAGCTACAAGTTCCGGTACAAAGAGACGTAAGACTGAACCACATAATCTTTTAGAGCAACAAATAGCATTGCAAGAATCATTTTACGAGAAGTACATATATTACTTTAAAAAAAGAAGAGCTTGGATACTTAAAGAAGATTGCAGACGGAATTCAATTGCTGCAAAATAATAATAGCAAGCAATAAATACGAATTTTTTAACTTTAGCTTTGTGGAGTAAATGCAAACCAAGCTCGGACAATGCATTCAAGTAAGTTTGTTGCTCCCAAACCAGCCAATAAGAGTTTAATAACTATTTTGCTTTTATTAACTTTATAAAACACATGCATATCGCTCATTTACTAATGCAACGTCATAAATCAAAATTTAAAATTTTGGAGTTAATCAAAAAAAATTTGCTTGCCGATTCAGACTTTATATTTTAAATGATCATCGAACACAAAGAACTTTTCTTAATTACTTCGAATTGGATCAGTTACTCCAACGTAATGTGTGAGCTTGGCTTGGAGATACTCTTATATTAGAAAAAATTACTAAGTTCCTTATTTTAAAATATGTACATACATATGCACATTGCATTTATGTTATACATACTTATTTTAGTCAATGTACAAACTTGAATTGAAGACTGATACATATGTAATAACTTCCCTTTTGTTGATTAAAATACTTGTTTTATTGTGACTTTATATTATAAACTTAATTTGAGTTTGAATTTTTTACTTTTCGTAGTGCCTTCAAAGAAAAGCAGTTTAATGAAAATAACAATGCACTCGTACCTCTTAACGTTAAAACCAAATTTTATTTAACTACTCATGTACTTAACATACATATATGATATGAACTAATTATTTTTTATTTTGCGATGAATTGAAATAAACAAATTTACTTTTCATTACAAATATATGGTTATTTTTTTAAGAAAGCGTATTTAAAAGCTGTGGGGTTCAACGAGTTAATTATTTTGGCAGAAAATTAGCTTGAAAACAAAAAATTAATTTACTTTTTTGGAACATTTCTGTATGTATGTATGTATGTATGTATTTATATTGTTCTTAGTTTTAAAATGTATTCAAGATGTCATCTCTTAGCAATATAGCTTGCCTGGAATGAGTCTGGTAGTCCTCGTCTGTTTCAATGATTTCTTCGCTATCTGAAATCATTTCAGGATCATATAAATGGTCTTCGGGTTTCAAGAAATGTATTCTAATATTATGTAAAGCACAGCATATGTTTATAATACGTGCGGCCTTTTCAGGACTGTAATGGAGACCTCTTTCATTTGAAAGACATCGAAAACAGTTTTTTAATATGCCTATCGTCCTTTCTATTATATTTCTCCCTTTGGAATGTGCTATGTTGAACTTTGACTCTCTGCTTTCAACGGCTGCTGACCTATAAGGCGTTAAAAGCCACGGCTCTAGTGGATAACCAGCATCACCCAATATGCGGCAACTGTCACCGTGATGGTACTGATTTTCAAAGTATCTCCTTATATTTGATAGCTTCCAAATATGGGCGTCATGGCAGCTGCCGGGGAAAGAACTGTTTACGAACCGTATTCTGTTGAAATGGTCGCAACCCTTAGTAATAGTAAAATAAGTAATAATAAAATAAGTATATACTTATATTGTTGCATAAATTTACAGCAAACGTACATACTTTGTAGGTATATTAGAGTGCAAGTTTCTTGTAGTTTTAAAAATTTATACCTTACACTGCCTACAACACATGTACGTACATATATATATCATAATTCTTGTAATTTATACTCACTAGCATAACATTGAGACTGTGATAACCTTTTCTGTTGTAATATAAGTGGCGAGCAGTTTTTGGCGTAAAAATCTTTACATGCGTTCCATCAACAGCCATGATAATGCCAGGTATAGATGATTTTCGAAAGAAATACATTTGAGCTTCTGTTTTTGTTCGCTCTTCCATTTTTATGTTTATCCATTTAGGACATAGCTTCTCTTCGAATGCGACTAATGTTTCAGATAAAATTTTTGAAAATGTTGGTTGAGATATATTCAGATGCCAGTCTTTACCAACTCCATGCTGGTAATTACCTTCAGCAAAAAAACGAAGGACTGCTGCTAGCTTCTCAACAGGCCGTATGCACCCTAGACGCATTTGAGGTTGGATTATGTCTTCTAATTCGGACAAAATATATTGGAAACCTTCCTTGTTGATTCTAAAGTTTTTCCTGAAACTTAAAACAAATTATTCCTTAAGGTGCCTTTAGACTATGCTAATATTTGTCCAAACACAACAAATAATTGTTTGCGCTAATAGTATGGTTTGTGACAAATGTTTGGGCATGGGTTTAGATTGCACTAATATTTGTTTGAATTTTATTTGCCCAAATAACAGAAAAATTTGTGTCAGCCACGTTTGGTACAAATATTTGTGTACCCCTTTACACTATACTAATAATTTTATTTGCCCGGTGTGTATGACAAACCTCTGTCAAACAATGTTGTTATGTTTATAAAATCCATCTGTCAAACAGTATCAAATTGTGTTTGTGAATCAATGTGAAAAGTTAAAATGTTTAGCGACAGTGATATTGGAGATTTATTATTAATAACTGCTGGAGCTATAGCAGTTTCAGAAGCCCAGCAAAAAGAAAAAAAAAAAGATCCAGAAGAATGTGGGTTCGAGCTTGGGTCCAACGCCGTAAAATGGAAGGATGTTGCCAAAAACTTCTGAAGGAATTGCGTTCTGAAGAACCTTCGCTGTATACAAACTTCGTGCGCATGGGCTCAAATGACTTCGATTACTTGGTAATTTGATTACAATATTCATCTTATTAACATTAAATATATGTTCATGTTTTTTACATAAAGCTGAATCTAGTGGCGCCGATTATAACAAAGAAAACCACACATTTGCGGGAACCAATATCTGCGTCTGAAAGATTAGCTCTGACTTTGCGGTATTTAGCAACTGGCGAAAGTTTCTCATCGCTGCGATATGTTTTTAGGATTCCACCATGCACGATATCAGGTATTGTGCGATGCTATTTACAATGTTTTAAAAGCAGACTTTATGAAGGTAACAGTATTTTTAGTTGCAATGTTTCAATTACGTTTTTTTTTTAAATTAAAAGGTTCCGTCGAATGAAGAGGAGTGGAAAAGCGTTGCAGATGAGTTTCTGGAAAAATGGAATTTTCCAAACTGCATTGGTGCCGTAGATGGCAAGCACGTGGTGATGGTGGCTCCTAAGAACTCAGGAAGCGTATTTTATAATTATAAAGGTCATGCAAAATTTATACAAAAATAATTGAGAAATTAAATAATCTTCTTTTTTTCTATTTAGCAGGCACACATAGTATTGTGCTCATGGGCATTGCCGATGCGTCATATAAATTTATTTACATAGACGTAGGAACAAATGGTCGAGTTTCTGATGGGGGCGTTTTCCGGAGAACTGCATTTTATGATGCGCTACAAAAAAATTCTCTCCATCTTCCTCAACCTGTGCCATTGCCCGAAAGGTCAAAATGCATGCCGTTTGTCTTAGTGGCTGATGATGCCTTTTCTGCAAGCACAAATCTTTTGAAACCCTTCAATAAGAACAGGCTTGATGGTATTCAACGCATCTATAATTATCGCCTATCGAGAGCACGACGCGTTGTAGAGAATGCATTTGGCATATTGTCAGCACGATTTCGCATTCTCCGCAGCCCAATACAGCTTAATCCCGAAAAAGCAAGAAAAATAACCACTGCTTGTTGTGCGTTACACAATTTTTTAATGATGAGGAACGCAAGAACTTACTTGACGTCTTCATTGGTTGATCGTGATAATGCAGATGGTAGCATTACTCTAGGAGAATGGCGGAATGATGCAATTGACTCATCTTTACATCCTCTCACAAGACAACGTTCCTACAACAGCGAAACAATAGACGAAATTAAGAATGAATTCAGCCAGTACTCCATAAATGAAGGAGAAATACCTTTTCAATATCAACAAATATACATAACTGAATTGCTGTCTATTTTTTTAAAATAATATTTGTCAGTTTGAAGTATATTTTTATTATTATTAAAAAAATTAAGGCACATTCTATGGCAATCTTAAGATTAATGTTTGGGAAAAAAAACTAAAAATCAGGCACAGTCATTGGCAATCTTAAAATTAATGCTTGATAAAAAAATATAGCAAATTCGTTGGCAATATTAATATTAAGAAAATATCACATTCATCGTTGCACTTTCAATTAAAAAGCTGGTTCAAATTCTCTTTTAACTCTGTCGCTGCATTTGTTTGAGCTCACTTAATTCTTTAAACAAAAAACCTCCAAGACTTCTTCTTATGTTTGCAGCATCGCCTTCATTCAAGGCATTGAGCTCACTGACCATGTAGCGTCCGAATTCCTCATTAGGGTTTAATGATTTGCGCCTGTCCTTAATAGTTTGGACAACATCACAAAATGTTGCCATGACATTTGTTGTTGTGTTGTTCGACGAGGGCGCAGATAATAGGGATGATTCTGTACGAAAAAGGTTTTCCGATTAATGAATACAATTAATGAATACAATCTCATTAGTTTACCTTCGCTTTCAGATTGAATACATAAATTTGTTGTTGTTGGTTGCAGCTGGCTAACCTCCGCACGTCCAACAAAAGCCATGGAGTCGAAATATTTCCACTTTGGTGCATTGTCTGCACCTTGTCCAGATTTTGTTTTTTTGCTAAGGTAGCCCCGGTACTGAATTCTTAAATTCGACCATTTTGTGCATATTTATTCCCTTCCAATATTTAGCATAGCGGTATGCTATCTCAGTCCATGCATTATCCCGCATGGGTTTATTATGGTAGTCAGCACTTGATGCATTCCAAACGCAAGGATGGCACTCCACTTCGCCGATCAATTTTAATACATCTTTTTCGCTCCAGTCATGCGTAATCTTCTTCCTTTTTGTTTTTTTGGCAAATGATGGGGGAGGTTCAATAACTGCTGTACCGTTGCTGTCCATTATCTTTAAGAAAAATATGCGTTATAATTAAGAATTAATGAAACGCACTTTTTACTTACCAATCTGTCAAATGAATTGACCAGTATTGCCATTTCAATTTATTTCAATTTTCATATGTTAAGCACTGTGAAAAATAACTGTTGGCAACCCACGTTTCTACAAATATTTGTCGCTGTTTGTTCCCCCAAAAATTTTGAGAGAACAAACAAATTATCGAGCCAAATGCAAAACTTTCTTCACAAACAAGGAGTCGAAAAATATTTGGAGGCTAACAAATTCGAGTGATTACACTAGGACAAACAAAATTTTTATGATTTTACACAAATATTAGCATAGTCTAAAGGCACCTTTAGAAATGCTACATATGTACATTAGACTGACCGATTTTTTTTTATTTTCAAAAAAATTTCATCTTGTTCTTGGAAACTTTCGTCACTGACGGATCGCGCTAAAAATTGAATATCGCATTCATGATATCATACCTGATATTTTACATTGCGCACACATTAAGAATTAAAAAATATAAAAATTTCTCACGCAATCTACGGCTTGTCCAATGCACACATGTATGGATATATTTTAATGCATGTTATGTACTTACTTGTTGTCGTTCATTAACATCACATCCATAGTTTGTTTTCTTAAACTTTTGATGTGCCCTCTAAGATTGACGGGTCTTTCATTTATAAAAAATGCAATCGAATCCATTTTAATTAAATTTCTTTTATATTTTGGCTTTGCATTCATTGAATGTTGTTTACATTTTTGCTAGAGATAACAAAAGATTCGATTTTTGAAACCGATGGATGAATTGGTAGAGTGGCCTACTAAGAGTCGTCCCCGAGGTCGCAGGTTCGATTCCTGCCGAAGGCTCTGGGTGTTTCTGCAGACAAGCAAGAAGCTTCGTAGTTTTGTATTTGTCTAATAAAAAAAAAAAAAATATTTGCTCGCACGTATTTTAGAATCTGTCGGCGTCGAGCCGTCGAATGTGAACGTTCGACGACGACGAAGTGAAGGGTGAATTATCGAATAGACCTGAATATTTTCTGTGGAAGGCTGGTGAATGATATTCATCAGTCAAGCAGTGGAGGGGAAAGTATTAAACACCACACGAGACGGATAATATCCATCGCATGGAATTTCTTTCGCTTCAGACGGCTATAACTAGAGGAATGGTAGTAGCGTTGAGTTTTTTTTAACAGTGGGAACGTGATGGGATCGACTCAGGAGTATTTGATCAAGGAAAGAGAGGAAGGGAACAAGGTCAATAGAAGTGAAATGGTGAGAGAGGACTGCAAAGTATGTAGTTGTGGTGTAGCACGGAGACAGGTATTGCAGTTTTGTAGAAGCGTACGAGATATAAAAGCGGAGGACCCTGGAGTATGAGGAGAGTGAGTTGTGAGCTGCAAACAAATCAACATTCAGTAAGAAACAAGTAGCAGGTGTGAACTACTGCACCGTGACAACAGGTTATACATATGTATGTAGGTGAAGGGAAGGGAACTAGAGCCGGATGAAATCCAGCAACATGTATATATATATATATATATATATATATATATATATATATATATATATATATATATATATATATATATATATATATATATATATGATTAAATTCTATGTATGTTTAGGTTGGTCTATTTAGAGTAGGATAAAATCCAGCATAGCCCGTCTGAACAATACTCAGTGACGAGGTCGTTCGTCAGGGTTGTCTTTCGATTTTCACCGCCAGCTATACCACATAGCTGTTGGATGAAATCCATCGGGGTAGAGTTTGCTATACAGTTATTTTTGCTTGTATCCGGATGACATCCGGCAGGGCACCTACAAAACCTTCTTAGCTAAGCGAATATGGAATAGGATTATTCCTACAGCCTCTTATTGCTGCAGGAATAACCCTTTAAGATTAATTGAATTATCTTTAGCTAATATCCTGGAGAGCTCCGTGGAAATCGCAGGATAGTAGTCGAGGCAACTAGTACCACGACCGTACTAGGAAAAGGCAAAAATGCCGCAGTGATTTCCTAGGGGAAAATTGTAGGAAATAAAAGAATACCTCGTAGCTTTAATTCCAAGCTCATTCTCATCTTTTATTTTCATTTGTACTAGCTTATATACACACTGTAAAAATTTCAGCTCTCTATCTCTTACGGTTCGAGAGTTATAGCTAATTGTTACTTTTCGTTGTATGGGGACACCTGGTAGTTGTCGGTTTGTTGTTGTTTTTAGTATTTGTTGTTGTAGCGGCAAGGTACGACAACATCCTGTGAAAATTTCAGTTCTCTACCTCTTACGTTTCGGAGAATGGACGCTGTGACGGACGTAGAAGTCTTGGTAATAGGGTTCCGTTTCACTCTGATGACCTAAAACCGTAAAAACAAAAGACAATTCAAAAGGTCTATTAAGACCTAAAACGCTTTGTCGTCTGGCGCCTATGCTTTCCATACGTTCTACGTCTTGTACGCTCTTCCGAATTCAAGTTACATACATACATACTTGCAATGCTTTCTACGCGCCAAGTTCTTTGCAGCATACTAAGTATATGTAGCATACTAAACTAAGATTTTCCTATATTAGGAAGCGAAATTGAGATTCTAAAAGAAAATAATGAAATCTATGGATTTTATCGATATTGTTCCTTGTGCAATAATATGTTTAAATATATTGAAAACACTATTAAACATAATGGTGATGATACTCAGTACGTAAAGGTAATCGATTGAAAATTTATTAAAACTTACTTTATTCGCGACACTGTTTGTACACCTTATAACAAAAACTTTGTTTTTGTTAGAAATTCTTATTGTTGGCAGAAACGACACAAACGTATTTTACGACACAAAAGTATTCATGGATCATGTTGGTAGTAGACTCATCATCACTACCAAACACAGCAGAATTTTCTCCGAGACACATATGACGCGTAAAAAAGTACAATGTGCTACGCATGCTGTGTAATGCTAGGAACACAACTGGTTGTATTCCTAGCATTAAGCTGAAGTTACACAGTACGCTTTCTACGCGTCGACGCTTTTCACGCGGTTGTCAAAAAAGTAGGAATAGTGCATTTGTATGTGACAAGTTACAGAGCACAAAGCATAGAACGCGAAGACGCGTAGAACGCATAAAGTAGACCTACTTTCTACTTTTATATGCGTCACAAGCGTTATGAGAAAATGTCAGCTGTTTTTAATAACCAATGATGTGCCTACTCTCAACGTTATCGATAAATACCTTTTATATCGTAAAATAATTTATAAAATCTTTTGCAAAAATAAAACATTTTTAATAAAAAAGAAAAGTTTTGTTACAAATTTTATAAACATTTTCACGAATAAAACAAATTGTAATTGTTTTTTACAACACTTTTTTCATTAACGAAGTTTGGATTCGATTTATCGATTGCGTTTGCGTACTGAGTATCATCACTGTTATGTTTACAAATATTTTCAATTTATTAAAACAAGCGATATGGAAGAGAAGCTAATACATGCAGTTAAAAACCACTAGCTTTTATATAATAAAACCTTGCTGCTCTATCGGAACAAAAATAAAAGAGCAGCTGCATGAAGTGCAATAAGTAAGGAGCTTAATTTACCAGGTATGTATACACATACATATGTACAATTTTGGAGCTTTTCGTAAGCTCTTATCGCACAAATAACAAAGTTTATGAACTCTATAAAGTCCACTAATTCTTTTAAAATTTCAATTTCACTTTCCATTTTGTTAATATTTGTTTTGTATGCTAAAAATATTTGCACAACAGCTGATCAAAACAACAAAATATGAAGCGTTGTATGTAACAAGTAGTATGAAACGCATAGAACGCGTAAAACGTATAAAAAGCATGAAAAGCGTGGACGCGTCTAAAGCGGGCCATGTAACTTCACCTTTAGAATTTCGCCCAACACGACGAATACGCCGGCTAAAATTCGCTGTGTAAATTCGTCATATGAAGCACAGAGTACACAGAGATGTTAAAAGTGACATTTGAAAATGGCCCAAATCAACTGCTAGACAGTTTGTCTAAAGAGATAGGCTATAGTATGCATTTTATACGAAAAACCACCACCGAAACAGCACAAATTTGATAATTTAAATTAAATTAAAAGTAAAAGATTGGTAAAAAGTGGTCAACTAAAAATCCTCTTTGGTTTAGGATTTGATAATATTTGAGTGTTCGGAAATTGACTACGCAGAGCATGTATTTTTTCCTCACAAAACCACCACTACAAAGTACAATTAAAACACTGTCCTTAAAAAGACACAAAATAAAACATAATTAAATATTTATATTAAATTACTTTTTCAGGTTCAAGTTCAATCCTTGGTTAGTCCCTTCTTAATTAATATCAATTAAGTAAAGAAAAGTAAAATTCTAATAGCTAGGTGGACAACCGGCTGTTTCTGGGTAGCACCCTATGAACTTTGGACGTAAAAATGTTAATAACACAGGGCACGGTGTAAATGTTCAAATTGTATGTATCAATAAACGAGCATCTAGATCTCAATGATGCAAAACCAGAACAGCTCTCATATAAACAGAAAGCAAAAAATAACAGTCTTCTGAGATGATAGAATATCATCCATAAAAAAGTCTGTAAAAAAGTTTATTAACTTAATGTTAATTAAGTTAATGTTAATGTTAATTAAGTATATAAATAGAAAGTAAAATTGCGTGAGATTTGGTTGCCGAGTGGTTAAAGTGGCTGTGCCAAAATTGTGAAATTCGACACATCCAAAGTTCATAGGGTGCTGATGAAGGGTGTTTGCTACCCAGAAACAGCAAGTTCTCGAGCGATTGTGAAAACGAGACGTACAGAACTTCGCGCTGACTTGATATCTCGTTCTGGTCGCGTTTCATCTCTGTTCAAACTCTGTGGCTTTAGGGTAACTTCTATTAATAACACTTAGTAGCTTATGCTTTTGAAACTGAAAAAGACGTTTTTTATGGTTCCGTACTCATCAGAGTGAAACGGAACCCTATTACCGAGACAAGTACGTCCGTCCGTCCGTCCGTCACAGCGTCCATTCTCCGAAACGGTAAGAGCAAGAGAGCTGAAATTTTCACAGGATGTTGTTATACCTTGCCCCCACAACAACAAATGCTAAAGACAACAACAAGTTGAAAAATACCAGCTGTTCCCATACAACCTAAAGTAACCATTAGCCGTAGCTGCTAAACTGTAAAATACAGAGAGCTGAAATTCGCACAATATATGTATTTGCATATGCGCTACAACAACAAATGCTAAAAACAACAACAAGTCGAAAACTACTAGGTGTCCCTATAGAACGTAAAATAAAAATTAGGCATAACTCTCAAACTGTAAGAGACAGAGAGATGAAATGTGCACAATATATGTACTCGCATATGGCCAACAATAACAAATGCTAAAAACAACAACATGTCAAAAACTACCAGGTGTCCCTATACAACGTAAAGTAACAATTAGCCGTTACTCTCGAGCCGTGAGAGATAGAGGGATGAAATTTGCACAATATATATACTTATATTCACATATGCTCGCCAACAACAATTGCTAAAAACAACAACAACTGTAAAACTACCAGGTGTCCCTTTACAACGTAGAGTAATAGCTATAACTCTCGAACCGTAAGAGATAGAGAGCCGAAATTCGCACAGTATATGTATTCCCAGATGCCTTACAACAGCAAATTACAACAACAAGTGGAAAATTAATAGGTGTCCACATACAACATAAAGCAGCTGTAAAAACAAAGAATTGAAATTTATAAAATATACATATATACATATGTATTCGCATACGCCATTCCATACATACATTACACATACATACGTACGGAACCCTAAGAGTGCGAGCCAGACTCGTACTTGACTTAATTTATTTTCTAAATTTTTTATGCTTATTATTTATGTCTAATATTTTTCTTTTATGATTCCTCTGTGATTTTTTGTTATAAATTCTTTGCTTCTTTTTGTTAGAACTAAAAGAGATATACATATGTATATTTATGTATGTTTTGGTTTTTAAAAGCCTAGTCTCGTTTCCTTTTTAAACTACGTTACGTAAATTTTACTAAATCAAAGCTGACTACGATTTTGTTAAGACAAACGCGTGGTGAAGAGGTTTATACCCTAACTATGACAGCAATAAACTGCGTTATCACACTGTTGTACCAATTTAAACGGTATCGATTGCATGCAGCATTGCCAACGTTAAGATTTCAAAGTGGATTTAAAATTTTATTTCTCGGTGGTTTGATATTCAGTTCATCACGCCGTTATTTGATTAAATTTTAAAACAATTTCTCATCATTCAACTTTGTGCATTTAAAGCTTAAAATTTACTCAGTTGCAAACATTTTCCTTCGATTGTGAACGACATCTCTCACTCACAGTTAATGATACTTTTCTTTTTTCATTGCTTTTGTGTGTTAGAAATTATACCTACAAGAGTTTTTTTTAGTCAAATAATGTCTTTTTTTTTAAATCAAATAATTAATTTTTTTAAATCAAATAATAATGTCTTATTCAGCACAAATAATATTTGTAGTTCTACATAGGGCACCCCATAGAACTAAAGCCCATGTTCGTTGAAAGTGCTGAAACCCTCAAACCAGAAATTTTACATAGCGACATCTTTTTTTTTTGTATCAAAATTGAATCCAACTATTTATTTGCTATGAGAGCCAAAAATAGACCTTATTAATTTTTTTCTGTCTTTTTCAGCCATCACGTAGCGAAAGTTGTCAGGCAATTGCCATTCCCAAAATACACACACACATTCCTCTCTTCATTCTTTATTGTTCTGGCTCAAAATCTATGATTTGATTGATGCTCAGCTCGTCAGTAGACTCGAAAAAACTTAAAACAATATTTGAACTTGACTACATATTATATTATTCTCACAAAACATAATGAGAAACACAAGCGTTCAAAATAAACCTTTAGTGCAGAAAACAATTTCATCGTGTGGCGAGACGATATAAAAGTCTACAAAAGTACGGGAGTACTAAAATTCACATTTCTATTCCATAAAATAACACATGTACATATGCTTTGCAGGTACTTTTACAAGAAATAATTATTGAAAAACATCAAAATCGTTGTTTTGGTTGATTCAGATGATCTGTTTTGTTTGCTATTGCTTATTTTTTGTAACAGCTGATTGTTTAACTACTTGACCCATGATACAACTAACAAGGTAACCTTTTCGTTACAATAAGAACAACTTCAATAAAAATAGCATGCATTTTGTTTTTGTACAACTTATGCAAACTGTCAAAAAGACGCCACTTCCACATTTACAGAAGAGAGATGCACTGAGCTTACGCGGATTTGCTACCTCGTTTTGGCTGCCGTTTATCTCTGCAATCTCTTGACAACCTAAAGTAGTCAGATGATTAACGGTTTAGCTGACGAGGCTACCTTGTTAATTGTATCATGACTTGACCAAGCGAGTACGAATGAAAAGTGCGGGCTGTTTCGTGCAAGAACAGCAGGAGTATTTTTTTTTCTCAAAATCTCTCACACTTGCACGATATTTGAGTACGGGAACAAACTTAATTGTTCGGGCAAGTGAGAGAGCTTTTGAGAGAGAAATATTCTTGTTCTTCGTACACGACACAGCCCATGATACAACTAACAAGGTAGCCTTTTCGCTACAATAAGAACAACTTCAATAAAAATAACATGCATTTTGTTTTTGTACCACTTATGTAAACTGTCAAAACGACGCCACTTCTACATTTACAGAAGAGAGATGCACTAAGCTTACGCGGATTAGCTATCTCGTTTTGGCTGCCTTTCATCTCTGCAATCTCTTGACAACCTAAAGTAGTCAGTTGTTTAACGGTTTAGCTGACGAGGCTACCTTGTTAATTGTATCATGACACAGCCCACACTTTTTCTTAGTATGTACTAGTTTGGGCACACAGTGAAGCAATCAGCTGTTACAAGAAGTAAACAATAACCCCCTAATTCATAAAAATTTCTTATTTCAGCTTATAAGCTGGTAATAGTTATCATACACTAACAGTGTTATTAGCAACTCATAAGAAATTCAATTCATAAACACATTATATGCGTGAAATAACTAATAAACTCTTTTATTAATTTTGTACTTTATTGTTGGCAATACCATGCAATGTTCACTCTCATTTTGTGCCTAGTGCTGCATATATGAGATGTATGTAAGAAACTGATTATTTGGGTAGCTGCGAAAAATGCAAAATATTATTTACTTATATAACATAATTTTGTTCGAATATGAAATAATTTATTGGTTTACCTATTTTTATTGCGAAAAATATGTATACAAGGCTTTGAATTGTAAAAAAATTGTTTCTAAACACATTTGTTTAACGACTGGTACCAAAAGTAGTCGACTACTTACTCTCTAGCATTTGTTTGTGTAGCACTATAATTATTTGCAAATATTTTTCATGAAAACATAATGAAAAGTGGTAAATATTATTTAATTCGCTAATATCTTTTATTAAAATTAATTTATTGATGAATTCTTTCTTCGCAACTCTTCATCAACTCAACGAATGTCTCTTTATCAAACGCTCATAGTTAAGTAGAGGCCAATGCGTGTGTATACATTGTAAATACAGGCAGGATCGCTACTGTTGTTTGTGCGTAGATATGTATGTGTATGCATGCATACATACATATGTACATGTCTATTCAAATTTGCAATAGAGATAGTACTATACATATGTATGTATGTATGTATGTAGGTCTGTATTTCTTTGTGTATTGTATCGATATAATTCGTCAAAATATTTGTAATTTATATGAAAACTAAAGAAAAATTTGTTTGATAAAAGAATGAGATGATTTTTGCAGGGTTAAAGTGTCTTTATGACTGTATATTACTGATTCTTAGAATTTCGTAGAATTTAAAGTACATATGTATGTATGTACATATTTTCGAATTTCATAGTTTAATGTGTAATGATAATTTGGTGTAAGAAACAATGAAATGCAATCATATACACATTCAAGAAGCAAAAAATTTGATAAAAAGTGTTCAAATAAAAAATCCTCAATTCAACAATTTTCACTATTAAACGCTTATAGTTGGGTAGAGGCCACAATAAAAATATCCAATTTATAAAATGGTTATAAACAGCATAATAAGCTATAAATCGATTATGAATACACTTTTCTGGATTTTTGCTCATAAGTTGTTTATAACACTCTTATAATGTGTTTATGAATTAGGCCGTAAGAAACAAAACAGTTCAACTGAATCAAACAACACCGCAACAATTTCGATGTTTTTCAATTAGTATTTCATATAAACCCACCTGCAAAGCACTATAAAATTTTAATACGTGCAGAAAAACACATCATCTTCCCAAAATGTATGTTTCATTACAGCATCAAAATATAACAGATGTTATTTTTGGGGTTGAAATGTGGTTTTTGGTGTTCCTTTTACTTTTTTGGTTTTGTAAGATCTTACAATATTGTCAGAAAATGTATAGAATATTTTTTATCAATTTCAACAATATTGAAAGGAAAAGCATTGGCAGACCACCGTCCTAACAATTAATTGTCAGTTATCTGGCAATCGTCTGAACACTTTGGCGTTATCAATGCTAGTCCATTGTCAGGCATTGCATAAATTCTCAACACCTTACAATGGCTTCATTGTAAGGAATACTACATTTTTCTTTAGTATTCCTTGTTATTACGAGAGGGAGAAAAAACAAGAGAATAGTAAAAAACTGAGTACAAAAGGCCAAAAGTTGCAGAAAAGAGAACAAAAAAATGGAAATCATAGATTTTGAGCCAGAACAATAAAGAATGAAGAGAGGAATGTGTGTGTGTGTATTTTGGGAATGGCAATTTCCTGACAACTTTCGCTACGCAGAAAATCTTGAATCCGTATAAGCTGACAATTTTCGTTGGTAGCTAAATTTATTGTCAGGCAATTGTCTAGCAATGAGATTTGTCTGAACTGATAATTTTTTTAATGCTGACAAGTTTGTATTTCCAGTAGATTGCCAGCACGTTGTTAGGTCTTACAATATTGTAACGAAGCTTTATTGAGAGAAATTCACTTTACCGAACGTTGCCCAAAAGTACGGCAACAAACTAGAGATATGCGTGTGAGGGTTTTTTGGCTCACGTCACGCACGCTTACGAAGAAATTTTTTTAATCATGCATTTTCAGGCACGAAATTTCCTTCAAAAAAGCGTTGTCATGGTTTTCAAGATCTATTTTCTGTAAATAGATTGTGCATGTCTACAATATGGAACCACGCCTGATTGTTCGTAGATGTACTGAACTGAATATCTTTTGGTGTAAATTTGGAAGTTCTTCCCGACACATTTTCTGAGTACCTTCCTCTCAACAATGTCCAACTCCTTAGAAAACGGAAATCATAGGGAAATTGGTGAATTTTTTCACTCCCTACAAATCGACCCGCCCTAATATATATATGTATATATATATATGTTGATGATCATATAGCAGCAATTCCAAAAGATGTAATATATAATGTGTTGGATAAACTTAATGCTTATGATGAAAGAATAAAATTTACAACAGAAGTTGAAGAAAATGGGAAGTTAAATTATTTAGACACAACAGTGTATCACAATAAAGATGGAAAGATAATAACAAATTGGTATTGTAAGGAAATATCATCAAATCGTATAATAAATTATTATTCAGCTAATCCAAATCACATGAAAATTAATACGGTTAAAAATTTCATTAAGAAAGTTTTTATGTTATCACATAAAGAATTTTGGGCAATTAACCTTAAAAGAATAAGAGCAATTCTTATTAAAAATAACTATCCGAATAAAGATATAAATAAACTTATTTGCGAAGTTCAACAAAAAAACAGGAATTATAATAAAAATGTATACAGAATACGCGCAAGTTATGAATACCATTCAAACGATGAAGAGAATATAACACCAAACAATGAAATACCATCATCATCAACAACTAATTACACTGTGCTTGAATTTGGAACTTTTTTTTTGCCGACAAACGGGGCACCCAGTGACTAAACCTGAATTCAGTGGTGCTATCCGTTTTTCTAGGTTAGCTCGCATTTTCAAGATTTACCGTTATTTTAAAAATGGAGGAGGTTGCACTACATGTTTGTATTATATAATACAAAATATATAATACAAACATTTTCTTCAAGTGCACCGCTTGTAATTTTAATGAGTATCTGAAACACCGTGTTAATAAGTCAATTACTGAAACAAAAAATTAGCTACTTTTTACGTCATTTGATTTGATGGAATAATTTAAGGTGCTCTTCAAGTGAAGTACAAATTATTCAAAAAGGTTTCATAACACTTTTTTAACACATCTTAATGTTAGATAATTACAAAAAACTTTTTATATGAACATGCAGAAATGTACTTTAATTAACAAGAAAAATTTTTTTTTCAATTTTTGAGGCTTCGTCTGGTAACAGGTTGAAACTACAATTTTTCATCTTTTGTGAATAAAATCAAAAGTTGCCCACAGATTTTGGTTATTTAAAGCTCGTTTTGTTTCAAACATAATTTTTTATATACACGGGAAAATTTGTTGGCATAGTTTAATTTTTCAATTTTTATGCAGTTTTAAAGATCACAAAATTTCAAGAATTTGCAAAAAATAATTTTTTTTTTCAAAAAAATTTTTTTAATGAATTACATATATATCAGATTAAAGGTTATTTTATTGCGGAATTTCGGTTTTTTACTAAAGTTCAATAAACGAAAAATTTTTTTAGTTAGTTCAATACATGTAGTGCAACCTCCTCCATTTTTAAAATAACGGTAAATCTTGAAAATGCGAGCTAACCTAGAAAAACGGATAGCACCACTGAATTCAGCGTACCCGAATTAGGTTTAGTCACTGGGTGCCCCGTTTGTCGGTTTTTTCAACTAGCACAGTGTTATGAATCAATGTCCTATGTTCCATTATTATCAGAAAAATTATCAAAAATATGTAAATATTTTACTCCAAATGTTCAACTTGCAATGAAACCATCACTAAAAGCTAATAATAAAAATTTTTTAAAAAATCTAAAATCACCAATTGCAGTTGGACAAAAATCAAACATTGTATATAAAATCAATTGTAAAAATTGCGATTTAATTTATATTGGAGAAACTACGCAGAAATTAATTAAAAGATTGAAACAACATGAATGTGATTGCAGAACTTTAAAACAACAAACAACAGCTTTAGCCAAACATGCTATATCAAAGAAGCATGTGTTTGATTTTCAAGGTGCAACAATACTAAAAACAAAACAAAACAAAACAAAGTTGCAGATACATGAAGTAAATCAAATAGCTAAGTATGAACAACTGGCTTGCAACTATAAAAGTGATAAAAAGGAATATATTAGTTCATATGGTAATTTAATTAAACCAATAAACTACCGAAGATGGGTTATTTTTTCAAAATAAAAGTAAGCTTGTAATTTTTAATTTTCAATATATTTTTAAAAAAATTAAAATTTTCATTAATCAAAATATTTTTATATAGCATAAACAAAAATAACGAGGTAACATTTATAATAATTTAAATATTGTAATATTTCTAATAAAACAATTGTATTTAGATCCTGAAGATGAACCGAGAGGTTCGAATTATATACATAGATCAAAGAAAGGAGATGAATTTTTATTACAATATGCATACATCAAAAAGAGGCAATACAAAAACAAAAGATAAGAAAATAAAAACTTTTTTGATTCAAAGCATTTTGTGTTTTATATTTTTAATACATATTTTTTCTACACTGTATTTTGTATTTCAAATACTTGCTTTTAGAATGCAGTATTTTGTATTTTAAATACATGGAATGAAAAGTATGTCTTTGTTTTTCAAATACACAACTTTCAGGTATTTTGTATTTTAAACATATTGGAGCATGTATTTTGCCCAGCACTGCTTAAATTCAAATTTCTTCAGTTGGTAGTGCAGTGTGTGTAGAACATTTTTTTTCAAGTGGTTTGTGTCTTTAATAGAAAGTTGGGCGGTGCTTTATATTAGAAGTTCAGAAAAGGTTGTGTTAACGCAGTGCTTGATGGAGTATATACATATAAATTTTTCATGATAACAAACTTTTCTCAAATTTGGTCAAATTTTGCCTTTGTGAGACGGTAAACTCATACAAAAATCGGCATTAAGAAATATTTGCACAGTTACAACTGCAATCGCTCATTTGAGTGCTAACTGCAAGTTTTATTAACTTATTAGAATCCAATTTCGAAACTGCTATATGCCTAAATAATTGCATACTTAAACATGCAGCGCTGTGCTGACTACCGCATGTCAAAATAAGCTGTATTTTGACTTGTTGTTTGTATGAATTAGTGTTGTTGTAGCTTATGTATAAATTTTTGTTTTGACAAAGTTAAAAACTTGCGCCACAGAGTACACAGAGATGTTAAAACTGACATTTGAAAATGGCTCAAATCAACTTCTAGACAGATTGTGTAAAGAGCTAGGCTATAGTATGCATTTTTTACGAAAAACAAATGTAAACAAAACAAAAAATAACACGTTTTTGTGAACAACGACCACCGAAACAGCAAAAATTTAATAATTTAAAGTAAATTAAAAGCAAAAAATTGATAAAAAGTGGTCAACTAAAAGTCCTCTTTGACTTAGGATTTGATTATACATATTTGAGTGTTTGAAAATTGATTACGAAGTGCATGTATTTTTTGCTCACAAAACCACCACTACAAAGTAAAATTAAAGCAATATCTTTAAAGTTACAAAATAAAACACAATTAAATAATGTTTAGCACATTATAAACAGTGAATACTATAAATTTTTATATTATAAAAAACCATTTAATTTACTTTTTAAGCATTCATAAATTTATAACACAAAAAACCACCACTTTTTCTGTAGAAAATGCTTTTTGTTTTGTTTTGATTACAAGTTCTCGAGCGATTGTGAAAACGAGACGTACAGAGCTTTGCGCTGACTTGCTACCTCATTCTGGTGGCGTTTCAGCTCTGTTCTACTTTGTGCTTGCGCTGTGAGCAATAAAATACTCATGCTATTTTTTTTTTTTATATAAGAAAACAACAAAAAATCAAAGAACTTAGCTCACGCATTTTGAAGAATATAATACATGCTGCTTATACTAAAAGAATTTTGTAATTTTAGTGATTGTTTAGTAGTTCGTTGGTATAAACCGCTTTTCGTCCGTGTTGTTTCGTCATTACCGAAATTCCGACGTGCATTGTGATTTTCTGGTTTTCTTAAGTTCAGGGTGCTCGTCATAAAAATAACCACATTGTAGGTACATGTCTATTTGTTTTTATGTTTGGGGTCATAACAAAAGCTAAATACATACAGGCGTGGATATATGAGTGTAACATTAAAAATTCAATAATTGATAACAATCAGCTCTAATAGCTAATTTTGCAAACACTTGTTTAATATACATATGTATGTACATACATTAGCTTAGCTGTAGTGCGTGTGTGCGTTACTAAAAACCACACACACACGCACACAACTTATATCTCGCTTTATCGACATACGTACACACGTACGTACATATTTCTTCCATCTCCAATAAAACATACATATGTACTTGGTTATTCACTTTTATCAAAAAATATTAAATATTTTTAGAAAATGAAGAAAACTTTAATTCTCTCCTTTCCCACATGTACATATGTATTATGTACATACATATATGTATGTATGTATAAAAAAGTAAACGAATGTGCGTGAGTGTGGCGCTTTCGCCTTTATTTTTCTCCACGTTTTGTCATGAGCTGCAATTTAAAAATTCTATTGTTTTCCCTTTTCAGTAGTTAATTGTTTGTGTATAGTAATTGGAAAAAAATATTGTGCAAATTCCAAAAAAAAAAAAAAAAAAAAAAATAACGCGGATGTTCTTAAAAATTAGAAGAAAAAAAACTAGTGAAATACATAAATATATTCTGTTTGTAGATATATACATAAGTACATATTAATAAATATGTATGTAATTTATGTATGCATGTCTCTACTTGATGTACATACATATGTGCTGAAAATCCTTTAGGTGTGGTAGATTTTGTAAAAACAAGCATTTAACTTCTTTACTGTGTTTATTTAACGTAAGCAAGATTCTACATATTAAAAAAAAATTAATCTTATTAGAAGTGAATCAACAGAGTAAATTAAATAACAAAATAAAAACAAACAAAAAGTAACGTCGAAATTTATTAGCTCAATAGCAATTAACGCCACAGTCGCAGCAGCAGCGATCGCAGCTGACAAATCGCTTGTACAATCACCCAAGAACTCTATTACAACAACAACAAGAAAAACGATGGCAGCTACGAGTTTTCGCATGTTTATGCGAAGTTCAAAGGAATTTACGCTCTACACGCGTCGCAGCACCGGCATACGCATTCTGCCCACAACAAATATTTTTGTGGTAAGTTTCATTGTTTTGCCGTTTGGTTAGCTGAATGTTTGTTTGTAGGTATGTAGATAATTTATATTTATGTACGAGCCTAGATACTACATACATACATACATAAATACATCTCAAAGTACATGCTTATGTTTGTTTGAAAAAATGCACTAGTGAAGTTGCCAAAAAATAAATTATTACAATTTGCGAATACAAATAATTTCGACTATTAGCTAATGAAATATGAATGAATACAAATATTTTCTACTGGTCTTGCCGGAAGTGCTGTCTTAAGAGCACATGAGCTCTTTTTACTAAATGGGATCTAAAAAAAAAAAACAGTTAAAAGTGCTCTAATATAAAAAAGCCAATAAAAGTATAGAACTAGCAAACACTTCTTGTCAACTCCGTTGTTTCCCGTATAACAGTCCACTTGTATGACGCGCAGTGGATCATTTTACGGAACCAAAAATGATTTTTCCTATTTTAAAGAAATCTTATTCATTAAAAAGTTAATGGAAACAAATCTCAGGGGTCGAGAAACTGGAACTCTGATAATAAACTACATTGAAACGTACAGGACGATCCAAAAGAAAAGTTTTCAAAAAATTAATAATTTTAATAGTTGTTCAACACTTTTATTCAAAATATTCGACAAATCTGAATAGGTATGAACTAATTTCTATTTAATTTCAAGTGATATAAATAAATTGTTATCAGTTCGTCGTCCCACAAAGTGAACTAAATAAACTTTTTTAGAATGAAAATTTTCAGTTTTAATTCATTTTACTTCCAGAAACTAAGAAAATATTGCATTTTGAAAAATTTAATAAACATATATGTACATATATATGAAGTTACAATTTCAATGAACCAAAGCGGCACAAAATGTTCAAATTTCTTTTCCTTAACATTTGAATAGAAGTATTTAATGTTTCATACATTTTTTTAACGGAAAAATTCTTTCAACAGGAAAACACAGTGATAAAGTGGAAAGTTTATCCATAAAAGTGAAGTTACACAGCCCGCTTCGGACGCGTCGACGCTTTTCATGCGTTTTCCGCGTTCGATGCGTTTCACACTACAAGTTACATACAATGCTTCGTACGCGCGATATTTTTTTTTGTTTTGATCAGCTGTTGTGCAAATATTTTTAACATACAAAACAAATTTTAGCAAAATGGAAAGTGAAATTGAAATTTTAAAAGAATTAATGGAATTCATGGTAAATTAAGCTCCTTGCTTAATGCACTCCAAGCAGCTGCTCTTTTATTTTTGTTCCGATAGAGCAGCAAGGTTTTGTTATATAAAAGCTCATGACTTTTAATTTCATTTATTAGTTTCTCTTCCATATCGCTTGTTTCAATAAATTGAAAATATTTGTAAACATAACAGTGATGATACTCAGTACGCAAACGCAATCGATAAATCGAATCCAAATTTTGTTAATGAAAAACGTGTTGTAAAAAACAATTACAATTTGTTTTATTCGTGATAATGTTTATAAAATTTGTAACAAAACTTTTCTTTTTTATTTAAAACGTTTTTTTTTTTGCAAAAGGATATAAAAGGTATTTATCGATAACGTTGAGAGAAGGCGCATCATTGGTTCTTAAAAACAGTTGACATTTTCTCATGACGCGTATAAAAGTAGAAAGTAAATCTACTTTATGCGTTTTATGCGTCTACGCATTCTACGCTTTGTGCTCTGTAACTTGTCACATACAAATGCATTGATCTTACTTTTTTGACAACCGCGTGAAACGCATCGACGCGTAGAAAGCGTGCTGTATAACTTTAGCTTAAGACTAAATACAATATACAGTCAGAGTCATGAAGAGCCCAGGTGGTAGGATGGCTACGAGCTGCTGCTGAAAAAAAAAACTGTATACAATTAGTTATGACCTGGGTTCAAAGCCAAGTCGGGTGCTGATGAGCGACGTGGTGGTCGTGAAACAGCCATAGTATGTATGTAGAGTCTTTAAACATGTTAATCACTCCAATTTTATCACAAAAAATCTTTCTCAATTTTAAGGAAGTAAAATTCTAACTAAAGCCCTATAAAACTATTAACAATTGTAAATAATGTGGTTCGACTATAAAGTTAAAAAAGGTCTGTATTTGTGAATAGTAGGAAATGGCATCAGAAAGTGAAAGTCGATTTTCGATTTTTCGACCAACCATTTTTTATTCTGATTATTTAATCGATTAATCGTAGCTCAAAATCGATTTTTTTTAAAGTCGATTGATATATTTTGCATAAAATAAATGCACTACAACTAGAATTTTTACAGGGTGCCAAACGTGGCTGGGTGGCATTTTTAGGGTTCCGTACTCATCAGAGTGAAACGGAACCCTATTACCGAGACAAGTACGTCCGTCCGTCCGTCCGTCACAGCGTCCATTCTCCGAAACGGTAAGAGCTAGAGAGCTGAAATTCACAGGATGTTGTTGCACCTTGCCGCTACAACAACAAATGCTAAAAACAACAACATGTCAAAAACTACCAGGTGTCCCTATACAACGTAAAGTAAAAATTAGCCTTAACTCCCAAACTGTAAGAGGCAAAGGGATGAAATTTGCACAATATGTGTATTCACATATGCTCCACAACAACACTTGCTAAAAACAACAACAACTGTAAAACTACCAGGTGTCCCTTTACAACGTAGAGTAATAGCTATAACTCTCGAACCGTAAGAGATAGAGAGTCGAAATTCGCACAGTTTATGTATTCCCAGATGCCAACAACAACAAATTACAACAACAACAACAAGTGGAAAATTACTAGGTGTCCCCATACAACATAAAGTAGCTTTAAAAACAGGGAGATGAAATTTATAAAATATACATATGTATTCACATACGCCATTCCATACATACATTAGACATACATACATACGTAGGGAACCCTAAGAGTGCGAGCCAGCCTTGTACTTGACTTAATTTATTTAAATATTCACTTATTTTGTATTATAAATTGCACTTTATGTTATGTTAAGCGGGCTGCCGGTCATGAGACCGGCCCACTTGGGTCCTAGAAATGTCCCGTTGAGCACGTTTTATTTGATCAAATTTTCACAACCAAACACTTGCTTTGTTTTCTCTTTAATAACTTTAGTGGCGGTAGCTTTCTATAGCAATAACAAAAACTTCTTTTGCTTGCAGTATGTAATGAAATAGACGTTTCTGTTGTCGAACTTCTACAACAGGTATTTTTGTTATGCTTTGTGGCATGGTACAACTAATTAGGTAGCCTTATCTTCTAAACCGTTAACCATCTGACTACTTTAGGTTGTCAAGAGAATGCAAAGATGAAAGGCAGCCAAAACGAAACACCAAATCAATGTCAGCTCTGTTATCTCTCTTCTATAAACAAAGAAGCGGCGGCGTTTTGACAGCTTACAGAAGTTGTACAAAAACAAAATGCATGTTATCTTTATTGAAGTTGTTGTTGTTGTAGTGAAAAGGCTACCTTATTAGTTGTAGCACGCTTTGTGGCTTACCGTTTCGATTAATCGACGCCAAAAATTGATTTCAGCATAAAATTGGCAATGCATAATCGGTCAGAAAATGAGATAAAAATTGCATAAAATATGCAATAGCTCCAGCATAGTCACTCCTAGAGGGGTAAAATATATGACTTACACCTTTAAGGAGCTGTAGAAAATGTGCTACACTAACACACCATTTTCACATGCAAGTAATTTGTTGCAAGTTGTGTGTGTGTACACATTAAGAAATTCGCACAGTGTATGTAACACTGTGCGAATTTCGGCTCTCTATCTCTTACGGTTCGAGAGTTATAGCTAACTGTTACTTTAGGTTGTATAGGGACACCTTGTAGTTTGCGACATGTTGTTGTTAGAATTTGTTGTTGTAGAGCATCTGTAAATACATACACTGTGCGAATTTTAGCTCTCTAACTTTTACGGTTCGATAGTTATATAGCTAATTGTTACTTTTCGTTGTATGGGGACACCTGATAGTTTTCGACTTGCTGTTGTTTTTAGTATTTGTTGTTGTAGCGGCAGGTACAACAACATCCTGTGAAAATTTCAGCTCTCTAGCTCTTACCGTTTCGGGGAATGGACGCTGTGACGGTCGGGCGGACGGACGAACGAAGAAGTCTCGGTAATAGGGTTCCGTTTCACTCTGATGAGTACGAAACCCTAAAAACGAACTTAAAAGCCTGTTAAAAAATTTAGAAATGTAAACTATTTTGCATTTGTTACTCTGTGACAGCAAAGACTTGATATGTTCTTGCCCTCAGGCGCAACAATGAACTACAGATCATTTTTCATTTTGTATTGAAATAACTTTTTATCTCATGAATATTGACCACTTTTTTCTTTGCACTTGCTTGTTGGCCCAGCGCCAGCACAAATGGAATATTTTCTACTTATACATTTCTCTACTGGTGGATAAACTGATGCAAGTATGTATATTTATGATCATGATGCCGAGCGCCAGTGGTTCTTCTTATGTTCTGAATCGTTTATGGCTCTCTGAGAAAAGTAAATCAATTCTTCATGCTTAAAAGTACAATAATCAAATTAAGCATATACTTAATTTTGGAATGGAAGCATGTAGTTGAGAATAGGTCAATTTGTTTTTGAAGCAACAGCTTGCCAAATTTCCTGTTCTTATTATTTATCACAGAAGGAGTATTGTTGCTATGATTTTAAGCAAACTAATTTCATAAAAAAATCGAACTTTCGAATCGAATTTCTCCTTTTACTGAGTGCTGTAAGTACGGTTTGACTGCGAAAAGACACTTCTCTTATTTTAATCGTGTACATTTCAAAGTACTTTTATGTAAAAAAGAATTCCGGAAAAAGAAGTCTGTTTAGTGGGCAAAAGCTCACTTGCAGCAATGTTTCGTTTTAAGTTTTGCTCCATATCTTAAATAATTTCGTACTTTTGAGCAATAGCTTAATTTCCTTGCAATATGTTTTGATTAACAAATCTCAATTTAGCCTGATGTCTGCTCACCGTGTAACTCTACTTCTAACTCTAAAGAAAATTTTTGTGAGTGGGACAAGATTCCATATTAGCAACACAGCGGTCCCAGGTGAGTTACAAATTTTTTTATTATTTTGGAACAGTACTCAGGGACGACCCCTATTTATGCATGCACATCATACTGGAACTAGGAAGATAGGTATTTCGTAAAAATATGCTGGTCTCGCTGATCTCGTCGGAGCAAAATCCTTTATAATTAGCGACAAATCCCACACTGCTATGATACTCCAGAGTTTGATACTCTAATGTCACTGATAAGCTTCTTTGCCCTCTTCTGTACACGGTCGAATAGCTCCAAAATAAGCTTTGAGCACCGGTCCAAACATGAGAGTTGTATTAAATTTTCAGTCGGATATACATAGGTGGTATAAATAGTGAAGAGATCGGATGGAGTGAAGTATGCCTTGCACCGTTTCAAAAAACCAAAGCACTTAAATGCTTCTTTTGGGATGTGAAAAATATGCTCAGTCCAGCGGACATTGCACTGAATATTTAAGAGCTTCCGACTCCTCAATGTTTATGTCACCCATAAGTACAGATGAGGCAGGCAATATTGGGACTTACGAGCATTGAAATCGACCATATTTTTACGACCCCATTCGGAAATTATACGCTGATCGTCATAGAGCGTATCAGTCATAGACGTTTTCTTGGCATTGATCTGCGATATACTAGGCCTATGATTAAATAAATACGAATGGCAAATGCTGCTGTTGTCTGCAAAAGAATCGATACCCAGTAAGAACAGTACCGGTCAAATAACACGTTAAATAACAAGTTTTCATAACCAAAGTATAGGTTAGAAATTCTAAAACTTTCAATAATTTTGTACAGGCCTTTGGGAAAGAACTAACCTATTCTCTTCTGTACGTGTGAACTGATATCTCTTTCTTTTACATTATTGCTTAGAACAGAGAACATTATAGTGCTCTTGCTCGCACACATCAGTGCTAACGTGTATATAACCGGTTAGTTAACGGTAGCGATAACCGGTAGTATTATGCTATAAATAGCTTGTTAGTTAACCATTACTGATATTGGTTAGTGCTACTGAATACTACCAGTTATTGTATTCCTAAAAACTGGTGATTGCTACTGTATTAAGAAAAGTTCATTTTAATGTTTTTAATTCATTTTATTTTACGAAGAAAAAACAATATCTTAAAAAAATACTTATGTATGTATATTAAATATAATAGAAGCAATTAATGCTGAAGGCCTAAGCTGCCATTGCCTAAAAATGTTAGCTTTTAATTTTAATTATAAGGCTAACAGAATAATAAATAAATAAATAAATGAAAAAAAGCGGACGGGCAACTCCCTACACTTTCCGCTCTATCAATAATTACAAATTTATTTATATTTTTGTATATTTCCACTTTTCTTTTAAATTCTTTTTTTTATCAATGCTTAAAGCATTTTGTTTAGATTTTTTACTTTTATTTATATTTTTATGCATATTTTTTTAAAACTTTCATCTTTGTTTTCACGATCGTCTTCAATTTATTTTTTTATGACAGTTCTTTGCCGTTCATATCTATTAGTGCTGCCATCTGCCATGATGAAAAGAGTAAGGTATAGCACGATTCTTTAATCAAAAAGGCTGTTTCTTTCTAACTTAAGGCGCTTATGGAATATAAGTGTGCGTATGTACACTTTGAAATTTTAAAATCTTTCAATGTATAGGTGTATCGGTTAGGTCGGTTTTACTGGGTAGGGTTTGAAGTTTGACAGAGAAGAAGATCACTGAGAAAGATAAGAAATAGCGTAGGGGAAAGAAACCAATAAAGAAAGTTTCACATAAACAAAAACGCGCAAAAAGAGCGCACAAGAGTAATTTACTTTTCTTATTTTACTTTGCTAAAACAGATAAAACTAATATTGGTATGTTACCACATGCATTTCGCAAATTCCTTCACTATTGAAAAAAACTTACACAGTCGAAGCATGACATGACTTTTGCGTTTTCCTTTTTAAAGCTTTAAAAAACACATAAAATTTCATCTCTTATTGATTTCAAAAGTAAAGTGAGTGCAGAAAAGTAAACATATACATATGTATGTATGTACATGATTAGTTTTACTCTTTCGTTTTTCTGTATCAATGGAAACAAATATGTGAATGGTATATCTGTTCTGTGTATATTTACAGATATGCGCCTGTACGTCTTTGATCTGTACTATATCGCCAAATCACATGAACGTGCTCCTTAAAAATCTTTGTTATTTCGTTTCCTACCGGGGATTTATTTCATCGGCAGCATACTTTGTGTTGTGTTCTTGAAGAATACCACATTACAAATGCTAAAATATATTTATTCTTTTAATTATGTTAGGAAAGTAAGAAACATATACATAAATGTGTTGAAGTGAGTCGAATGAATGGGAAAATCAGGGATATATTGTTATATATATTTCAATGCATACTATTGAAAAAACAAGTAATGGTGTTGTTGCCATCTCGACGTTTCGGAAAAGGGTTTCTTGTCGACCTTCTATTGCGAATATAACAATTCTCCCTCACTGAATTCAATACCGCATATATTTACTATGATAGCTATGTAGGTGCTTTCCTTTGTCGACCAGTTGTTCTCTGGCTTGATGTTGATTCAGCTTCTGCTGATATGGATGGTTGCGGTTGTTCTTGTGGTGGGTTTGCTGTTGCAGTTGTAGTAGGCACTGTAGTAGTATTATCACATAATACCTGTGCCGGTATATGAGGTCCTAGAACCTGATATTGTTGAATTTGTTGATCTGACACTGGCTGGGTTTCTGATTCAGATATATGTAGGTGATTGGTCTGTTTCTCTTGGTGTGGCAGGTAGTTGCACATTAGTGGTGCGTAACTGATTCAAATGGCGTTTAAGTGTGAACCCATTATCAAGACCAACAATGTAGTGAATAATTCCAAGTTTCCATGCGGGCTTATTAACGCTATAGTAACTTGCTTGAACACGGTCTCCCTCACTTAGCTGTCTAATCATTATGCCAGGATCAATATTTTTACACAGCTTTGAAGACTTTAAGGCATCTAACTGATCCAATTTGCCTCCCAAGATACTGCTCTGATGGCGATTTCCCATTTTGCAGCGGGGTCGCCCTGTAGTGAAATAGTATCTCTCTAACATTTTAAGGTATGGGGGATATATCGCTTGACATGTCTGTGAGGCGTTTTTTTTAGTGTTTGGACATTCCTCTCTGTCAAACCATTCGTTGCCGGATGACCAGGAGCAATAAATTTTTGAAAAATGCCAGAGTTGCGGCAAAATTTAGTAAACTCATCATTTTTAAATATGGCTGCATTATCGGATACCATCACATTTGGAAATCCGTTTTTAGCGAATATGTTAGATAAAATTGATGTGGTTGATTCTGATGTTGGTGCAGATGCACACACGCCAACTTCTGCCCATTTAGATTTTGAATCGACAACTACCAGAAATTGTTAACCCTGATAGGGCCCTGCGTAATCAATGTGAATACGTTGCCAATTTTGTTGTGGTTCCTTCCATGGATGCAAAATAGTTTTGGGCGGACTATTTCGATCGATGCCCAGTATACGCACGTCCTTGCCAATTGCTTCATTTTGGTTATTCCTATGTGCGTGTAATGGAGTTCTCTGAGCACCGCTTGTTGAAGTGCACTAGGAATCACGACCCTCTTCCCTTTGAATACGACATCGGAATCAACGGTATACTCCGAATCGACTGTGTTTGAATTACGTAACTTATGATCCTAGAAAGTTGTGCATCTCTTCTTGTAGCATTTCGAATTGAATCGTAATTTATTTCTAACGAGTTTATTTGTAACAAGGTGGAATCGCAAATAGAGTGTACTTCTTCATCCATAAAATTGATATAAGAAATGTCTGTGTTTAAAGGAGCTCTCGACAAGCAGTCAGCATTAGCATTTTCCTCCATTTTTTTTTTGTAACTACCACGTAGTTGTAGCCAGTCAGGAAAGCGGCATGCCTTTGAAGTCTAGACGATGTCATTTGAGGTAGTTTTGCGTTTTGGGGAAAAATCCGCGACAATGGCTGGTTGTCCGTAATTAATTTAAAAAGTCGACAATAGACGTAGACACGAAAATGCTGCAAAGAATACACTATTGCCAAAGCCTCACGGTCAAGTTGGGAATAGTTTTGTTCACCCGCTATGCCTGTGGGTGTAGCATCACATGCAAGCTGAACCTTCAAATTCGGGTTGAACGGCATTAGCACTCGATCACTAGCAATTTCCTTTTATATTTCATTGAATGACTTTTGACAGCTCGAGTTCCATTTAAAAATTTCTTTTTTTTTCTTAGTAACTGACGTAACGGTATAGTTAATGTAGAAACATAGTATATAAATCTGGAGTAATATCTTACCATACCAAGGAATCTTCGGACATCGTCCACACATTTTGGTTGTGGCCTTAATTTTAGAAACGGATTTTCACAGGAATTCGATTTTCCTTTGAAAGAATGAACATTTTGAAGTATTCAAGTGAAGGTTGTACTTTTTCAGTTGAGACAAACAAGATTTTGAATTTGCCTGGCACTCGGCTAATGACTCGCCATGTGCAACGATGTCATCGAAATAGTATTCTGTTTTCGGAGTTTCTCGCAATATTTGATCTATGATCCTATTGAATTCAGCAGGTGCCGTTTTAATCCCAAAAGATAGGCGATTCATCCGAAATGCACCTCTATGCGTTGAAATCGTTTGTATTTCGGATGAAATTTCATCAACAGGTATGTGCAAATAAGCTTTATACAGATCAAGACGACAGTAGAATTTTGAATCTTTTAAGCTATTGAAAATTTGGTCTATTCTACGTATTGGATAATGTATGTGTGTGAAGTTAGCTCCGTCAGTTAGCTTCGTTTTTAACATCTCTGTTTTTCTTTACATTTTCTTAGCCAAACACTGTTATTTTAACAGAATGATCTGTTTGCTAACATTTCTACCGTATTGCATTAACATTTTCAGAGAAAATATTAACATATTTTTAAAAATGTTTAATAATGATAAAAAAAACCAAAAGGTGGGGACAAACGAACAATTGGGGGTAATAGCCATCATATCAAGTATTTTAGCCCCGTTTACCTTTTGTTCAAAATGTTTATAGGTTTTGAGTAATCGGGCCATGAACATGGATCATACTTAACATGAACGTTTTTGCACGTTTTGCATTAACATTTTCAGAGAAAATGTTAACATATTTATTTATGTTAAAAACGAAGCTGTGAAGTTAGCTCCGTTTTTTATGAAATATTTAAAAAGTTTGATTAATGATAAAAAAAAAAATCAAAAGGTGGGGACAAAAGAACCATTGGGGGTGAGAGCCCTCATATCAAGCATCTTAGCCCCGTTTACCTTTTGTTCAAAATGTTTATAGGTTTTGAGCAATCGGGCCATGAAGATGGGACATACTTAACATGAAAATTTTTTCAAAGTTCAAAAAAGGTCAAAATATCAAAAGGTGGGGACAAACGAACAATTGGGGGTGATAGCCCTCATATCAAGCATCTTAGCCCCGTTTACCGTTTGTTCAAAATGTTTATAGGTTTTCAGCAATCGGGCCATGAAGATGGGACATACTTAACATGAACTTTTTTTCAAAGTTCAAAAAAGGTCAAAATATCAAAAGGTGGGGACAAGCGAACAATTGGGGGTGATAGCCCTCATATCAAGCATCTTAGCCCCGTTTACCGTTTGTTCAAAATGTTTATAGGTTTTGAGCAATCGGGCCATGAAGATGGGACATACTTAACATGAAAATTTTTTCAAAGTTCAAAAAAGGTCAAAATATCAAAAGGTGGGGACAAGCGAACAATTGGAGGTGAGAGCCCTCATATCAAGCATCTTAGCCCCGTTTACCTTTTGTTCAAAATGTTTATAGGTTTTGAGCAATCGGGCCATGAAGATGGGACATACTTAACATGAAAATTTTTTCAAAGTTCAAAAAAGGTCAAAATATCAAAAGGTGGGGACAAACGAACAATTGGGGGTGATAGCCCTCATATCAAGCATCTTAGCCCCGTTTACCGTTTGTTCAAAATGTTTATAGGTTTTGAGCAATCGGGCCATGAAGATGGGACATACTTAACATGAAAATTTTTTCAAAGTTCAAAAAAGGTCAAAATATCAAAAGGTGGGGACAAGCGAACAAAACCTATAAACATTTTGAACAAAAGGTAAACGGGGCTAAGATGCTTGATATGAGGGCTCTCACCCCCAATTGTTCGTTTGTCCCCACCTTTTGATATTTTGACCTTTTTGACCTTTGAAAAAATGTTCATGTTAAGTATGTCCCATCTTCATGGCCCGATTGCTCAAAACCTATAAACATTTTGAACAAAAAGTAAACGGGGCTAAGATGCTTGATATGAGGGCTCTCACCCCCAATTGTTCGCTTGTCCCCACCTTTTGATATTTTGACCTTTTTTGAACTTTGAAAAAATTTTCATGTTAAGTATGTCCCATCTTCATGGCCCGATTGCTGAAAACCTATAAACATTTTGAACAAACGGTAAACGGGGCTAAGATGCTTGATATGAGGGCTATCACCCCCAATTGTTCGTTTGTCCCCACCTTTTGATATTTTGACCTTTTTTGACCTTTGAAAAAAAGTTCATGTTAAGTATGTCCCATCTTCATGGCCCGATTGCTCAAAACCTATAAACATTTTGAACAAACGGTAAACGGGGCTAAGATGCTTGATATGAGGGCTCTCACCCCCAATTGTTCGCTTGTCCCCACCTTTTGATATTTTGACCTTTTTTGAACTTTGAAAAAATTTTCATGTTAAGTATGTCCCATCTTCATGGCCCGATTGCTGAAAACCTATAAACATTTTGAACAAACGGTAAACGGGGCTAAGATGCTTGATATGAGGGCTATCACCCCCAATTGTTCGTTTGTCCCCACCTTTTGATATTTTGGCCTTTTTTGAACTTTGAAAAAAAGTTCATGTTAAGTATGTCCCATCTTCATGGCCCGATTGCTCAAAACCTATAAACATTTTGAACAAACGGTAAACGGGGCTAAGATGCTTGATATGAGGGCTATCACCCCCAATTGTTCGTTTGTCCCCACCTTTTGATATTTTGGCCTTTTTTGAACTTTGAAAAAAAGTTCATGTTAAGTATGTCCCATCTTCATGGCCCGATTGCTCAAAACCTATAAACATTTTGAACAAAAAGTAAACGGGGCTAAAATACTTGATATGAGGGCTCTCACCCCCAATTGTTCGCTTGTCCCCACCTTTTGATATTTTGACCTTTTTTGAACTTTGAAAAAATTTTCATGTTAAGTATGTCCCATCTTCATGGCCCGATTGCTCAAAACCTATAAACATTTTGAACAAAAGGTAAACGGGGCTAAGATGCTTGATATGAGGGCTCTCACCCCCAATGGTTCTTTTGTCCCCACCTTTTGATATTTTGACCTTTTTTGACCTTTGAAAAAAAGTTCATGTTAAGTATGTCCCATCTTCATGGCCCGATTGCTCAAAACCTATAAACATTTTGAACAAACGGTAAACGGGGCTAAGATGCTTGATATGAGGGCTATCACCCCCAATTGTTCGCTTGTCCCCACCTTTTGATATTTTGACCTTTTTTGAACTTTGAAAAAAAGTTCATGTTAAGTATGTCCCATCTTCATGGCCCGATTGCTGAAAACCTATAAACATTTTGAACAAACGGTAAACGGGGCTAAGATGCTTGATATGAGGGCTATCACCCCCAATTGTTCGTTTGTCCCCACCTTTTGATATTTTGACCTTTTTTGAACTTTGAAAAAATTTTCATGTTAAGTATGTCCCATCTTCATGGCCCGATTGCTCAAAACCTATAAACATTTTGAACAAAAGGTAAACGGGGCTAAGATGCTTGATATGAGGGCTCTCACCCCCAATGGTTCTTTTGTCCCCACCTTTTGATTTTTTTTTTTATCATTAATCAAACTTTTTAAATATTTCATAAAAAACGGAGCTAACTTCACAGCTTCGTTTTTAACATAAATAAATATGTTAACATTTTCTCTGAAAATGTTAATGCAAAACGTGCAAAAACGTTCATGTTAAGTATGATCCATGTTCATGGCCCGATTACTCAAAACCTATAAACATTTTGAACAAAAGGTAAACGGGGCTAAAATACTTGATATGATGGCTATTACCCCCAATTGTTCGTTTGTCCCCACCTTTTGGTTTTTTTTATCATTATTAAACATTTTTAAAAATATGTTAATATTTTCTCTGAAAATGTTAATGCAATACGGTAGAAATGTTAGCAAACAGATCATTCTGTTAAAATAACAGTGTTTGGCTAAGAAAATGTAAAGAAAAACAGAGATGTTAAAAACGAAGCTAACTGACGGAGCTAACTTCACACACATGGATAATGTGCGTCTCCCAATCTCTGATTTACGCCTACCTTATAGTGGACGCAAAGCCGCACTCCACCATCAGCTTTAGAAATGACCACTAATGGTGAACCCACTGCTGGGCAAAATACATGCTTTGGTGTATTTAAAATACAAATACTTTTTCTCCACGTATTTAAAATACAAAATACTGCACTCTAAAAGCATGTATTTGAAATACAAAATACAGTGTAACAAAAATATGTATTTAAAATACAAAATACTTTTAATCAAAAAAATTTTATTTCTATTTATAAGTACCAGCTTTTCAAATGTGGTATCAGACAAACATCCTCTTGAAGGCGAATGAATAAAAACAGCTATCGAAAAAACCTAATGATTTATTATTAAAAAACGATATTTTATCGAAGGGGAAATAACGGAATTAAGAATGAAGTGATAATGAAAAAACGTTTGACCAAAGACTATATAAAGTCTATCCAAGTCAACATCTGACTGGCATTTTTTTCTCTTCTTGTTTTAGATCAAAATGTCAAAAGCTGTTTTTTCCTTATATTTTATTTCTTCATTGTTTAACTTTCTGAAAGCTTAGCGACTTTCTCAATGTGTTTGCATTCAGTTGCGTTTACTTTACACAGGTATTCTGCGTTTGGTAATTAAATTGTGGTATTGCCATTTTTTGGAAATAAAACAGTAACAAAGTTTTGCGCTTTTAGTTGATGTATGAATGGAATAATTTTTAGTAATTGAAAATGTGTGTATTTTGAAAAATGTATTTTGGGAGCACAAGTATTTGAAATACAAAATACTCAAGCGGTTGGTATTTAAAATACAAAATACAAATACATTCGTGAGACGTATTTAAAATACAAATACAAAATACGTATTTGTATTTTAAATACGTATTTCAAATACATGTATTTCAAATACTGCCCAGCCCTGGGTGAACCCCAGTCACTATTGGCCAATTTCGTGATGATCCCAGTTTTTTCTAAATCATCGAGCTCCTTGTTAACTAGTTCTGCCAATGCATAAGGAACTTGACGTTCATTGTCACGCAGCTGCAATGAAACTCTGTAACTAGGAATACACCCAATTTAGGCAAATTCGGTCATTAGATCTGCTGGTAGGTTCGTATCAGTAATAGAATTGGTTACAGGCAGATTTGAATTGATTTGATCTAGCTCAGTAAGATTGATACCCAGGCGTCTTATCCAGGTTCCGCCTATTAATGCTGTGCAGCCGTCAGATACAATATAAATATCATCAAAAATCGAAATATTATTGTATTTTTGCGTATAGGAGCGGAAAACTATATTTGTATGCGCTATTTCGTTAGACAACCTTAACGATTTGAACAAGCTTCGGGGCAAACATGAATATCCTGAGCCGGAATCCACTTCAAATTTGATGTTTTTCCTTTCGATCGAAATATTGGCACAATAGCGCTCAGAATTTGTTATTGTAAATTCCGTAATCAGAACTATTGCACTGTACTTGATTTGTTGCGTTTCATTTCGTGTTTTGGCTTTATTTTTAGGTCCGGCGATATGACTATCAGCCAACAGAGTAGCAATGCAGACCTTTGCTACATGACCGTGCTTTGCACACAAATTGCATTTTAGTTTTGAACTGGAGCGACACTCTTTTGCAAAATGGTCGTTCCGACCATAAAACGTAAACATAGACCAGCAATACCTGTTTATAATTAATTTTTCGTTTGTGTTGAAATATTGTTGAACGATTTTTCTTTCCCGTTTTCCTTTTATTAAAAATTTTGCTTATGCTTACGCTGCGTCGAGCGCTAACGCTTTTGAAACAATGTCATCAAATTTGAATGACTCTTGTCGTTAATGCCTCGGATAAATTGTGCCCTGAGGAACACATCCACAATCGAACTTCCGACACAAATGCACAGTCTACAATATCAGTACGAAGTGTTGCCACAAAATCTGCAATTAAATGAGCCATTGCGACTTTTCCAATGGTTTTTGAGATTTAAGAGCCATTTTGGAATACCTTTGAAGTCTTGTTTTTATTTTTGATCTAGTTTGTTCCAAATGACCTCCTTAGGTCTCTGAACATGACAGTATTTTCGCTATTTCATGTAGACCCTATTTTGCACCAGCTGTAGCTTGGCCCCTGAGAAGCAATTACATATGATGTTGATTGTTCCTCAATTCTCTTTTCCTCCTCTTTTTAAAATACATGACGCAACCGTGCATGTCTCCCCGAAGTACCCCTACACCCGTCCGGGAAGGCGCCATATTGACAATTAAAAAAATTTAATAAAAATAAAACATTTTCATATTTTTTTAAATATTTATTATGTTCCAAAGTTTTCTTTCAGATAATTAAAAAAAAGTTAATAATTTTGTGGTTTACTTAGAAAAAAATACCTTTTTTAACTGTGTTTAACATTACTGTGGAACTCAGTTAACAGAGGTGTGGGACGTATTTAACTCACGAATTTATCTCCACACCCTTTTTGAATGTAATATTAGCATCACTAGGTCCAACAGAATACAAATTGCAAAAAAGGTGCTCAAGGCCAAAAAGTTTTAGTATGCAACAATAGACTTAAAATAGTTCTTGAAAACCAGTCTGAATTTAAAGGTGACAAGAATGTTTACCACCACGTACATTAGAGTAGATCGATTAGTAAGAAATCAAATTGGTCGATATTGTGCCTTCGATTTTTCGATGGCTTTTGGCACGAGCAATAAAAGTTCCTCCACCATGGCATATTAAAAAAATTATTTTCAAGGAGTCCGAATTTTTTTTGTTATTACATCTGTCAGCAAAGTGACAATAAGTAATTGGATATACTTAGGTGAGATGTTAATTATCTTAAATCAATACTTAAGATAATTTATATCGTATGTTAGAAAAAATGTGATATGTATACATACATATAAAAATCATTTCTTTTTACACAACATCTTGACTTTTCTGGTAACGGGTAACTAGTTCTGATGGTGCATTTTGCTTAAGTCTTCTGGGTGCCGACAACTGTCTGAGTTCCGTGTTGGAATGTTGTATTAAACGAGTTGTATGTTTAAGGCGGTTGATACGGATGACTTATTTCACTGTTTTGACATTTAGATATCGATGTATGTCCTCATCTCTAATATACCATTCAGCGTTCACTATAGTTCGCAATATTTTGGACTGGATTCGTTGGATAATTTTTATGTTCGTTGTGCTTGCAGTGCCCCAAATTTCCAATTGTTAAACCTTTTGGTTTAATCAAATTTTATTATTTTTTATATTGAGGTTTTATTCAAAATGCTTTCTTCCAAAAATTTATTAATTATGTATATATGTTTACAATCAAACTTCCAAATAGGGGCTGTGATCGTTTTGTATACGAGCAATTTATTTTGAGTTGACAGCTTGGAATTTCTAACTAACAGCCAGAAAAGTTGACTGAATTTGTTGTTCAATTCCTCTTTCTTTTGCGTGATGTGATCTTTCCATATGAGCTTAGAGTCAATTGTCATTCCAAGGTATTTTGCCTTTGTGTCCAACGGAATTGATGAGCTATTTATTTTAGCCTGCTGAATAATTGATATTTTTCTATTAGTGTAGATTACTTTTACACTTGTTGTTTTATCACTGTTTACTTGTATTCCCCAACTGCGGAAGCACTCCAACGTGTTATGGAGCAGCTGTTGTAAATTGTGCACAGCCCATTTAATGTTTTCATGTGATGATAGTAAAACAGTCTCATTAGCTAATGTAGCTATCATTTTGTTATTTGATGTAGGAGTCCGAACTAAAAAATATATTTTGCCAGTTTTGGGACTGATAAGTGTGATGAGGCGAAAATCAAGTTTAAGAAAAATGTGAGTTAGGGTCTTTAGTACTAATTAGTGGCGGGGTATTTTTTTAAGTCTACTGAGCTCCATTAACAAAATATCGGTCCCATATACATGGCTGAAAAAGATAAAAAATAATTATGTCCGTGTACCTTTTATTCATCATTAATGAGAATTCTGGGAGAACTTTTTGTTTTCTCATTCTTCCGAAAAAACAAAAATTTCCTTGAGAAAAAAGTTCGAATCGACTTTAGCATATATTTTTTTTTAATATTTTTATTATAATGGTACCGATTACCTTAAAATGAAAAAGTATGCTGCCAGATGGTTACAGATTTTGTATGCAAATCCGGTGTTGGTTACACCACAGAGGAGAACATCACTAAGCCCTGCCGAAGGCCGGTTGACCAAGACCAAGTTTTGCATAATTCTGAAAAATTTAACGATATGATATTGAAAAAATACGATTTTGGATGTTTAAACCCCCTTTGGAACTCGCGATGTTACATTCTATCTACAAACTTCCTTCTGTCATCACTCTTTAACCAATATTTTTCTTAGTAAATTCCGCAACTTTAACATCGAATTATTAACAAACTAGAGGCCTCCGGCATACTTTGACTTAAATTTTCACAGGCCCCCTCTACAACCAATTTCTTTTGAAAACAGGCTCCTTATTCTAAAGTTTCTCCATCAGTTCCGCTTGAAATTAGATATGCACATAGATATTATAAATTGAAAGAAATGTTAGAATTTCTCTCTTTTTCTCCAATTTTTTCTCGTAAGATAAGGAAAAAAAAAACACTTGTTTAATTATAAACACAAGAAAATTATTATGAAAGTCAATTTTATGGATAAACAAAACACAAAGATGTATATAAATATTTGTGAAAAAGTGATATAAAACACAAATATTAAGGTGGAAAACAAACGTTACAATCTCTTGCACATAGAAACTAAGACTAAAGAGTAAACAATTAAGTATCAACCATGATACAACTAACAAGGTACTCTATGAGCCTTTTCGATACAATAAGAACAACTTCAATAAAAATAACATGCATTTTGTTTTTGTACAACTTGTGCAAACTGTCAAAAAGACGCCACTTCTACATTTACAGAAGAGAGATGCACTGAGCTTACGCGGATTAGCTATCTCGTTTTAGCTGCCTTTCATCTCTGCAATCTCTTGACAACCTAAAGTAGTCAGATGATTAACGGCTTAGCTGACGAGGCTACCTTGTTAATTGTATCATGAGTATCAACAAGCAACAAAAAAGCCTGCTTAATACGAGGAGATGCCACTGTTTTATGTTTTTTGTTCCCAATCTGTAATGACTCTCAGTATCTTGTCTCGACAAAAATGTTTTCCGTGAGAATAATCATGACTGAGCTGATTAACTTAATTTTTTTTTTATATAAAAATTAACAATTAATGTCCATAGATTGTCAGCAATAAATCACTATTTATAGCAATTTTATGTTAAACTTTCAAGTTTTTGATTTATTTTCAAATTTACTATTTTACTATAAACGATAAAAAAAGTGTCACATTTGATTTGCGCGACTTATTTTAGTAATTTTGTATGGGATTTAAATGTGTGTTTCTACGATTTTTTAACGCTCAGATTTACCTTATGTGCTGTTTCCATCACTGCCGCCTTGTCTAGAAAAGTTTTGTGCAGAGAACATGAACTAGTCGCTTTATTGCTATTTTGAGCGAATTTGAGTTCATAACGTTTTGAGTGTATTCCGAATAGTTGACTTATTAAATGCGTTTCTCTATTAAAAAAGCAGAGTGTGCATGAAAACTACATGAATAGTTAAACAAGTATTAATCGATGTTAAGTGAATTGCAATACATTTTTAATTGATAACAAATTGCTTACGAGGTTAGTGCGAGAATGACTTGACTTTTAGGTGCACAAAGCACTTAACTGGCTGCTGACGAATTAATGAAAAAAATGGTAGCTTTGCTCAAAATTGAAAATAGTTAATTGCATATGATGATTAAACGTTATTTTTTCGTAACAAAAGGCATCACCAAAATCCAACAAATGGATGATGAATCAACTATGTAAAGGGTTGTTCAATAAGAGCGCTACAAAAGTTTTTTTTAAATAAAACAAAAACGGTTTTAAATATCAATAAAATTCTTTATTTCTGTAAAAGCACGTTTAATGCCGTTGTGTATGAAACTCGATTTCTTTTGCATGGCCAACACGGGCACGTTTGCAGAAGTCCAAACACGCTAAACCCAATTTTCGACGGTTTTCAAGCATAAATTGGCCAATACTGCTGCAATTTCACATTCGATATTCGTACGAAGTTCATCAATTGTCGCTGGCTTTTTGGCATAGACCATAGACTTGACGCAGCCTCACAGGAAATAGTCTAACGGCGTCAAATCGAGCGACCGAGGTGGCCAATGGACTGGACCGTTTCGTGAGATAATACGTTCTCTAAATTTGGTTTTCAATAAATTCATTGTCACATTCGCTGTGTGGCTTGTGGCTCCGTTCTGTTGGAACCATATGTCCTCCAAGTCCATATCATCCAATTGGGACCAAAAATATTCGGTTATCATTGAACGGTAGCGATTTGCATTCATGAAGCCGCCGGCCAATAAACCGCACTAAACCGTAATTTTTTCGGGATGCAATGATGACTCATAGAGTACGTGTAGATTGCTGCCTGACCAATAATGCATGTTATGCCATTCAGGCAGAAATGAGCCTCATCATAAATTGGACGTAGCACTCTTAACGTTGAGGCCACTGACTCGGAATTTCGGTAGTAAATTTTAATAATTTCGGCTCGTTGTTGGTTCGTATATCTTTCCATTATAAAATGACAAACCTTACTGAAGAGCAATGTCAAAAGAGCAGCAAGAAATATAGCGTCGTTTGCTGTCCCTGTTGAAAAACCCGTTACTTTCAATTGTTAGAATATGGCCCGCAGGGTTTTTTCGTCAGGCTAAACTTGCAGATTGCCAGTAGCAACTGAAAAAAATCTACGTAACGATATTAGACTATCGGTGGATGGAATTGCTTGTGATGGCTGAGATTGTAGGCATCTCAACGGAAAGAGTACAATATTTTTGGCATAAGTAACTGATATATGAATACACATCCATCTTCATCAGGCTGCAATTGCCCACATTCGCTGCCATTTGTAGATTTGTGCGTAATAATATACCAGAAACGGTAGCTAAATTAACGTAGTGCATTTCATTGGGTGAATTCTGTCGGGTACCAAGGCTGTGCTTACAGCATCTACCACACTCTCCAGATACCTGCGGTCTAATCGCCAGTTTTAGTGCCTGATAAAATATCTAACAGAAATAAAGCTCCTTTCGAACTGGGCGTCCTCATACATCTAGGCCAGGGATGCCCACGGCCTATACGCTTGGTACGTTTTTGTTTTTGTAAAAGCGCGAAGCATTGGCTGAGCATTCTAATATGTATACACAACTCTTTGTATGAAATACACACATATCCCAAGTTGAAAGCAACAACACTTTCATATGCACATCAATACGAACGCAGGCTTTGTTGGTACACATTGGTGCCAAGCGTAAATTTTGTTGTTTCTTGTTTTTTTGTTTTCATGATTTTGTTGTTTTTTTTTAATGATTTCGTGAGTATGAAACACTTGAAGAAATCATTTTTGTTATGAGTTTTTCCTTTTTTTCTTTGTGTGCGTCAATAAAGTGTATACGTATTGGTGTTTACGCTTCCATAAGAAGATTTTGGGCACCCCTGATCTAGGCCATCGTATCGAGCTCTCATACTAAGTTGATTAAATATGCAAGGAACGCTTTTAATGACCTGTCAAGTTACATAAGGGTGTACAGATAAATTCGTGAGTTAAGTATGTTCCACACCTTTGTTAACTGAGTTCCAAAATAATGTTAAAAACGGCTTTTTTATTATATGAAAGTGAACATTTCAAAATAATTACAAAACAAAAAGTTTTACTTTTGTTAGATTATTCTAAGTGTCAACACGGCGCCTTCCCGAATGGTGTTAGGTGTACTGCGGGGACAACAATCAACATCATATGCAATTGTTTCTCGAAAGCGGCGACTATATACCTGTTTTTAAATTAGAAGAAATAGCTGTGAGGCAAACAATTTTAATCGAATGCAAAGATTGTTTTTATACCCTTCACATAAATGTGTAAGGGTACATATAAGTTTGTGATTCCGTTTGTAACGCATTGAAATATCCATCTAAGACCCCATAAAGTATATATATTCTGGATCAGCATCAATAGCGATTACGATTGAGCGATGTCCGTCTGTCCGTCTGTCCGTCGGTCCGTCTGTCCGTCTGTAGTCGTTGAAATACCGTTTCTGAGAAAACGGTTTGAGATAGAAACCTCATTCTTTCGCTAAAACGTGTGAAACCCCGGTAGTGGGTATGCTATTGAAATTCAGTAAGAATGGTCCGCGGATAGCCGAGATATATTCAAAAAACTGGGTTTTGAGGGATATTTTGTGTAATTTTTGTATTCAGATTTTTGAAAAAAAATTTTTTCTTAAAAACTAAACCATATCATTTTTAGTGCTCATTAAATCCTAGAAATGAAGGAATTTTTGAAATCGGCCCATATATATCCGAGATATAGCGTCTCCCGATTTTTAAAGAAATCGGCTTTATTAGCCAAATAAGACAACTTTTGGCACCGAAGATCAATCAAGATGGTATATATAGGCTATTTAGAGGCAAAAGTGGAAAATTTTTTCACATCGGCCCATATACACTCGAGATATAGCGCCTCCCGTTTTCTCAAGAAGTCGGCTCTAAAAGCCAAATAAAACAACTTTTGGTATCAAAAATCGATTAGAATGGAACATATAAGGTGTTTAAAAGCAAAATTGGAAAATTTTTGAAATCGGTCCATATATATCTGAGATATAGCGACTCCTGATTTTTCAAGAAATCCGCTCTTTAAGCCAAATAAAGCAATTTTTGGCACTAAAAATCAATCAGAATGGTACATATAGACTATTTAGAGGCAAACGTGGAAAATTTTGGACATCGGCCCATATACACTCGAGATATAGCGCCTCAAGTTTTCTCAAGAAGTCGGCTCTAAAAGCCAAATAAAACAACTTTTGGTACCAAAAATCGATCAGAATGGTACATATAAGGTGTTTAAAAGCAAAATTTGAAAATGTCTGCAATCGGTCTATATATACGTGAGATATAGCGTCTCCCGATTTTTCAAGAAATCGGCTCTATAAGCTAAATAAAACAACTTTTGGCACCAAAAATCAATCAGAATGATACATATAGGTTAGTCAGAAGCAAAACTGGAAATTGTTTTGACATCGGCCCATATATGTTCGAGATATAGCGCCTCCCGATATCTCAAGAAGTCGGGCCTGGAAGCTAAACGAAACAGTTTTTTTTGCACTAAATATTTGTCGGAATGGTACTTACAGGCTGTTTAGGGGCAAAATTAGAAAATTTTTGGACATCGGCCCATATGCACCCAACTTTTGGTACCAAAAATCAATCATAATGGTACATACATATGTATATAATATTATATACATATGTATATAATATTTGCGATCATGTATGAATGTATGTATGTATGTATGTATGTATGTATGTAGATACGTTTGTATGCATGTAGGTACCCTGCCAGCAAATTGGTAGTCGACTACTAAAATAATTAACTTCACGTTAACTTTTATGGACTAGCTTCAAATTAGCTACAATACAATCGAAACGTAGTGCAGAGTTCACTCAAAATTCAAATACTAACATACACACATACACGATAAATAACTCTTGAATTAAATTGCCTATTGTCGCATTCGTTTTAAATGTAGCGATGGCTGAATGGGTTAAGGTGGCTGCTCACCAGTCTTGAGGCTTAGTGGTTCGAATCCCACCAGAGGCTAACAAAAAAAAAAAAAAGTGTGATGAAATTTAATTTAATAAAATATAATTAACTATTACCACCGAAAAATGTAAAATCAGCCTTGATTTGTACATTTTTTTCTGTATGTACTGACTTTGAAGTAGTTAACTTGAAATTAGTTGAAAGGTAATGCAGCGTCGGACAATTGACTACCTCCTAGGACATCGTAATGTTAAAATAGTCAGTCATCTCCATTGAAAATAATCTAAGTGTCAACCACCACCAGTTGTAAAAAAGTTAGCTTGTAATTCATTATTAGTTAACTGAGTTGCCGGCAGGGTATGTATGTATCTACATACATATGTATGTATGCATGCAAGTATGTTAGCATAAACAATTTTTTTGCTTTGGTGTAAAAATGTGTATGTATGTACATATGTATACACGAGCTTGAAAATGAAAGTGATATAAAGAATTGTTGAAAAAAGGGTACGCAATGAAATTCTTTTAAACAATTGCGTCTTCAAATTCATTCACACAAAAAATCATTTTGGGTTTCCCTACGTACTTACATATGTACATACACACATACAACAACGTGCACAAGAAAAAAATAATTTTGTAAAAGCAAGCAATGTAAATATGTATGTATGTATATATGTATGTATATAATCATTGTTTTATGGAACACACTGAAAATATTCAATAATAAAGAATTTATTTTAGAGTTTTCTATTATAGATACATACATACGTATGCATGTACCCACATACGTAAGTAAATTGAAAAGCAAATCACACTTAATGGCAATGTTTAGCATTATAATTCAAAAATAATGCAATTATATGCAATTTTTTGTTAAATAAATTTTACTATAAAGTTAACTGATAAATAATTAAGAAATACATTTTGCTTTTCTTTGCCTGTGTTAAATCCCGGTAGTGGATCTGATATTGAAATTCAGAAAAAATCGGCCCATTTAAAAGCCAAATAAAACAACTTTTCGCACCAAAAATCAATCGGAATGTATGTACCATTGTGAAGGGTATTTAAGATTCGGCCCAGCCGAATATAGCACTCTTACTTGTTTTTCTAATGGTCTTGATCAATCTTGCTATTTGAGAGGAATAAAGACAAGAAGCTGGGTTACAGACCAACCTAAATTGGTTCATCAAACTTTTTTTCCTGTCTAAACCAGACATATCTATACAAAACTGATGGTTTACACCAAAGGTCGCTTGATGTAGATGCTTTGGGCCTAAAAAATATTTTGAGAAATGAGACGATTCTTGTAAATAAAATGAAATGTATCCATAAAGCCACAGATTTCTCAAATTATCGTCGTATTTTAAAATTATTTATTCAGGTCCAAAAATGAACCTTTTCAAAAAATATTTGCTGTATTTCTCAGCTGTCTATATGCCGACGACATTTCGTTGGTGCTAATCAACTCATCAGCAGACTTGAAAAATTCTTAAAAGTTTGTTTGAAACTTAACTACTTATTCCACAATTCCCATGAACAGAATGAGAATCAGAAATGTTCAAACAAACCTTTAACAGCAAACATTTCTTTTTTCTATACAACGAGTCACCATTGGTGACTACGATTTGTATTTTTGAAAGTATCAAAAATACAAATCGTAGTAACCTGTGGTAAACCCTGTTCTGAAGGTAGATGGTAAAATTTTGCTGTCTCTCTTATAATAGTTTTCAATATTATTATAAGCTGCAATTTATTTTTCTGTTGAAAACTTTCAAGAAGCAAAAATAATCGGTTTAAAAATGGCCAGGTTAAGAAAAACTGGTTACTTTCAAATTTAACTACGAACTCGATTTCGAAAAAATTATGTTCTCATTTTACTGAAAAACGCTGTAAAAACGCAGAAAGAATTTTGGAAACTGGCTTTAATAATGATGGATTTATTCTAAAAGCAATTTTCTTTAGCAGTAAAAGAGTTTTCCATTTCGAAAAATTTTTAAAAAGCAAAAATTACCCATTTTTTCGGATTAGGTTCTTAACGAATTCTGTGATTTTCTCAGAATAATAATCTGATTAATGATAGACAATTCAGTTTTAAGTACAAACACTCTGCGATACACGGAATACACCTTTTGACATCTAACATTAATTGGAATTTAAATAAATCTCATTGTACAGGCGCATGTCTTGTCGATTTTGAAAAAGCTAAAATTGTACTAAACTCGATGCAGTAGCTTAGGAGATGATCGGGAGCAAACGCAGCGCCGCAAGATTTATATGCATATAGATATACGATATAATATGTCAAGCGCTAATGATCCAGGGTTAGCCCATGTGTAACTTTAACTTCAGTATGTGAGCGCTGTAAGTGGGGGATTTTGGAGAAAAATGTAAACAAATCTGTAGTTTGTAAACGAATTATCCGCTTGTAATAAAATTTCATACACTACTTAAAGAAGTGTCACTGAACTTATGTTTTGAGTTTGTACTTTATTTCAAGGGTGCCTCACGCCACTTCGGAATCGGAAGGAGGCTATGTCAAGCAGATTTTGATCTGAATAAAACGATTTTTCGTAGGAAGATGAATATAGTAAACAGATTGATTGTACGACACAAATGGGATAAACAAAATAAAAATTTCAACTTTTCAGCGAACCCTGGCCCACTATGTCATTATTGTAGACGCCCAATCTGCAAAAACTGTTTATTGTACCTCTAAAACAACATTCTAATTAATGTGAAAACAATTTCGCTACGAAAACGTATGAATGGAATATGTTTTCTATTACTTTAGGTCTAAAAAAATATACCTTAATGCTTTCTGTCTCTTTCAGCTCCGAGTTTGTTTGAGCATTTCTGATTCTCATTTTGTTCATGAGAATTTTGGAATAAGTAGTTGGGCTTCAAACATTCTTTTTTGCTTTTTCAAGTCTACTGATGAGTTGTTTAGCAGCACCAAAATGTCGGCGGCATATAGACGGCTGAAAGAGACAGAAAGCATTAAGGTCTATTTTTTTTAGACCTAAAGTAATAAATTTCATTTGGCTCTTATAGCGAATAAATAATTAAGTTCATTGTTGAATATGTTTTCTGTACACAGTTCAGCACAGTTCAAGAACAAAAATTGTCGATCATGTCGTTTGAGACCTTTTGTCGAATAGGGCTCGATATGGAGAATAATATTTATTTTTAGCTTTATAGTCGAACTATATGATTTACAATTGTTAGTAATTTTTATCAGGCTTGAGCTTGATGTTTACTTCCTCAAAATTGAGAAAAATTTGTTTTTTGGTGATAAAACTGGAGTGACCAGCATTTTTTAATGCAGAAAAGTTGAAGCCTTACTGACTGGGGTACATACCATGACTGTTTCACGACCACCACGTCGCTCATCAGCAACAAAATTGCTTCGAACCCAGGCCATGACTAATTGTATATTGGGTTTAAGCAGCAGCGCGTACCGGTTTAAATTTTTTCGCCAGGCCCCGCTGGCGAATCTATATGATTTACAATAAGATTGTCAATAATTATATCGGGATTGAGTTCGATTTTTACTTCCTCAAAGTCACTTTTATTTCTTATTGAAAACCTCAAATAATATTTCTGGATAACAACATATAATACCAAAGCAAACGATTTCTAAAAGTAGAAAAGTTGGATTTAAGCAAATCCAATGAACAGGTTTTCATTAAATTTTCACATCAACTTTCTCTACAAGTTCATGGTTAATGAAAAATATACATATATAAATATTACAGAACCAATTGCTCATGTAGTCATCGTAGATAAAATTCTGGGAATTCATTTGTATATTCATATAGGGCGCTTTTTTAGCTGTAGCACAACTTTTGCTGTTGATAACTATGGTTTCGCAGCTGGGAGTGTCAAACTGTGTTGTTATTTCTGTTTAGTAAAGCTAAGTCCATTTTTTCGTGAAATGGCTACATCAATAAGTTCAACCGTCCATTAAAATTTACTGGTTGGTGCATTCTACACATTGACGGCATCATCGGCCCTACAATTGCGGTCTGAATTTTTAATCAGCCAAACAGCAACAGGATGATGCAGTTTGCCCTGCAGGACGATTAACAATCCATTTATTGCAAAATCGAATGGGCATATGCCTGAAATCATGTATAAAAACGAATTGTCATGCATTTACCTGCCCGACTGTGTTAACAATTCTCTTTTGAAACTCTTAAGAAATACCCTATAGAAACGTACCACGTTAATCTCTTAAGCCAACAACTGTTTTGTGAACATTTCCATTTATGTACTTGTTTATCGAAATTCTAATTTGTCTAAACTTTGTTGCAAAAATATTTTAACGGCTTATCCATTTTGCGGTTTCAAAAGTAAACGTAAATAAACCACATATAAAAAATTTTTTTTCATGATATTTCTTTTTTTTATTATAAAGTTTGAACGTTGACATTATGTGTGAAACACTACATCATTTAAATGACCACCACGCGAAGTGCTGCAAGCATTGATTCCTTTGAGGTAATGCTCGACCACTTTTTGACATATTGGGCGGTATTTCAGCCATAACTTGACGAATGTTGGTTTTTAAGTGCGCAAGAGTTAAAGATTTATCTGCATAAACACGGTCCTTCGCGTAGTCACACAAAAAAAGTCTAATGGTGTCAAGTCGCATGATCTTGGTGGCCAGTTGATATTGCCACGACGAGAAATTACGCGGCCAGGAAATGTCTCTTGCAATAAAGCGATATTCGCTCGAGTTGTGTGGCAAGTGGCACCGTCTTCTCTAAGTCGTATTCTTCAATGGCAGGCAAAAAAAAGTCGGTTATCATATGACCATACGCTGCGAATTGACGGTGACAGTGGTTTCCTCGTCGCTTTCGAAGAAGTAAGGTCCAATCACACCTTCGGACCAAAGAGCGCACCAAACAGTGACTTTTTCTGGATGTAATGGCCTCTCTTCAATTATTCGATGATTCTCGGAACCCCAAATAATACAATTTTGTTTATTAACATACCCACCGAGTGAGAAATGCGCTTCATTGCTGCAGAAAATTTTGCTCGAAAAATCGCCGTTCACCGCTGGTTGTTCAAGCACCCTTTCCACGTATCTACGACGCTGCCAATGGTCAGCTGGCTTCAGTTGTTGTGTGAGCTGGACTTTATATGGATCTAAATGCAAAATACGCCATAATGTGCCGTAAGACAATCCTAAATCCTGAGAACGACGAGGAATCGACACATTCGGGTATTCGGCAACACTTTGACTTATAGCAGCGATATTTTCAGCGGACCGAGCGAAACGATGATGCACAGGCATCAGTCTCTTCACAATTTTGCCAATTGCTTGCGTAGTTGGACGATTATGTAAACCATAATCTCTTCTTAAGGTACAATATATTTCAGTCCTATACTTTTGAAACCACGAAATGGATAGCCCGTTATTTAAGCTTTTTCAAACTTTGTTGTAAATTTATATGCTGTAAACATCTTTGCTTTACAAACAACAACGGCAAAACATTACCAAATACATACACAGTTGCTTATATGTACATACAAATATACACATACTTGGACACATTTGAATAATTTGTTAAAACAAACAAGTACTAAACTGAAGAGTATTTTATTTCAATTTGAGTGCGTTTGTTTACCTGCAGTTTTTGCTAAAAAGATGTAATACTTTGAAATCTTGCAAACTTTATTGCTGAATTGGACTGCTTCATTGAAAGATACAACAGATGTGGCGATTCCTGTTATGTCTGTCTGTGTATTAAAATCAAAATATATTTGTTATGTACGAAATCAGCCGCTAAAGTATAAATAAATGAATTTTGTAAAGAAAAATGAAGATGCACAGATCCCCGACAGGTTCCCGAAAAGATTTTTCATATATTCAAAAATGATAACACTATTTTTTAAAGCCATAAATATTTATCTGTAGCGTGTAGCAGGCCAGTGTAATAGATGGTAGTGATAGTTGTTTCTTTTTTTTTTTTTTTTTTGTTTTGGTAGGCATGCATGTTCCGGCCACTGGCTCGACGGCAAATGGGATGGGTCACTTTATTTAAATTTATGGTAGCTTCCTGCTAACTTACAATATAAACTACAGAATCAATATTTTAAATGTTGCATGCTATAGAGAAATTCGAAGAGAACAGTGCATATAGAGAGAGATGAAAGCGTAGGAGCTCAGTTAATTAGCAAGGCGTGTATAGGTCTTAAAGCGCCAGGTTCCCTCCCATCCATGGCCAGGTAGACTACTGTACATTAGGAATTCTTTTACCATGGTCCCAATTTTGGTATGCCCCTATTCAATTAATAAGTCTTTATATTTTTCTTTCTTTATTATTCGATATTTCGCTAACAATTTGTTAGCATCGTCAGGATTCCTAAAGCTTTAAAAAATAGTGTTGTCAATTTTAGCAATAGAGGTCAAAAATTATAGATAAAGTAATATTCAAAAATGAACTTAACTATTATTTGGTTTTTTACGACCCATGTTTTATATTTTATATATTTATTTTCTTGAGCGAAAGGTCTTTTTTTGTTAAAAATATTTAATTATTTAAAAAAAAAAAATACCCTTAGCTCAAGAAGATAAATATAAAAAATGAACTTAATTATTTATTTACCATAAGAGTCAATTGAAATGTATTATTTTAGGTCTAAAAATAGACCTTATTAATTCTTTCTGTCTTTTTCAGACATCTATGTATATGCCGCCGACATTTCGTTGATGCTAATCAACTCATCAATAGACTCGAAAAATTCTTAAAAGAATTCCATAATTCCGATGAACAAAATGAGAATCAGAAATGTTCAACAAACTTTTAATACAGAAAACAATTTTCCGTCTTGCAACAGTTACTTTTCTTAAAAGTGGCTTGGTAAAAGTGTTGCAAGATGAAAAAATTAGTTTTTGTATTAAATGTTTGCTTGAACATTTCTCATTCTCATTTTGTTCATGGGAGTTCTGGAATAAGTAGTTGGGCCTCAAACATTCTTTTAAGTTTTTTTGTGTCTACTGATGAGTTAACTCGCATCAACGAAATGTCGGCGGCAAAAGACAGAACGTTTTTTTTCCACTTACCAAAAGCTTTCAAAACATCTATGGCACAATATTGATTGCTAAAGCGGCCCAATTTAATGTACATACGAGTACATATGTACATATCCATATATGTATGTATGTGCATAACGTCTAGCTCAAGCTTCTATAATAGAAAAGCGAACAAAAATTTATGGAAAATATTCTCTACGGATTTATAATACCAGCCTCTGCGATAAAATAAATGCATCAATTCAATTGTGTTGAGATTAAACAAATAATTCTGTACGCAAAAGAAAAATACATTTGTTATACTTTGAAATTACGAAAAAAAAAATTATTAAAACCAAAGCAGAAAGGCATAAAAAGTTGCAAAAGAAAAGAAAAATGTCTTAAAGATGGTGATAACCTTGAAATCGTTTCAAACAATAATCCACAAACGTCGCTGGCAAATGTCTTTAATATAAATGTCTACAATTTAAATTTAAACATTATTGCATTTGAAAACGAGGAATTTTTAAAGAATTTAATAAAAAAAATTGGTTTGTCGTTTTCAAAGACAACTCAGAAAGTATTCTTTAAAAATTAATTATCAAGTTTATGAAGATGAACAACATTATTTTTCCTTATCTGCTTATTATTGGCCGGCATATAATGACAGATAAACCTTAGGCCGCTGCACAGTGGGGGATTTTGCAAAAAAAAAATTGGAAATAATTCTGCCGTTTCTAAACGAATGGCTCGATTGCAATGAAATTTCAGACAGGCATAAAAGAGGTGTACTCAAGCTTAAGTTTTGAGATTGGACTATATGGCGTTTGAGTGGGCGTGTCCACGCGCCCCCAAAGTAGGCCACCTGGGGTATGTGAAAAATTAAAAACGATCTAATTTTGTCATTTCCAATTCTTTGGCAAATATATTTTTATTTTTAAATTCTTCTAATCAAGGCCTACAAAAAATGTCGCGACACGTATATATTATCTCTTAAAGTTTTCGAGATATTAAAGTTTTAAAAAGTAAATTTTCGTGTTTTTACCAACCCTGGTCGAGTATTTTCACGTTTTTGAGCTCAAATCCTAACCGATTTTTCAAAAATAAGTTTTATTAGCTTGCCAGTATTTTTTTCAATACTATAAAAAATTTAAGCAAAAAATCTTTTATAAAGAAAAAGTTATATTCAGCACAATTTAAAAATTCAAAAAAAGTCAGTTTTTAGCATATTTTTAGGGCAAAAAGTAAGTTTATTTATTTATTTATTTATTTATGTATATCGCTCCATACACAAGACTTTATGTCTTATATTGCAGTGTGGAACTGAGTTTGTACAAATATTGAGAATGTAATAATAATAATTTAAAAGCATACAACACAAATAATAAAATGAAAAATGTATATAAAAAAAAAAAAAAATCTAAGGTCTTATCAAATATGAAACAACATTTCTAGCGAACAATTACTCTGAGAAAAATTTCAAAATTTGATTTTTAAATTGGTGTGCGTTACTTAATACTTGAAGACTATAAGGAATCGAATTCCAGAGTGATACCGCAAATATATAAAAATGCCACTTTGATATTAAGCTGTTATACCCGAATACTCTAATTCTCTTGCCTCTGCAATTTTCCGCAAAAGTAAGTCTATTGTATAGATGCTCAGGCTGACGCGCATGAATTATTTTGTGCATAAAAACCAAGACTCTAAAGTTGAGCAAATCATGAAAAGAAACTCCGTACAATTGTTTTGAAAACATTGATATTCTAGAACGTCTATCCAAGCCATACACATAACGAATAATATTGTTATAGGTAACTGTTAATTTTCTTTTGCTAGCTGAGTCGCAGCTGGCGAAAAGCTCACATCCATATAATAAGGCAGGGATTAAGTAAGCCTTTACAATGAGAATTCTTATCCTGATCGGAGTACAATATTGAGTAGACCATATAGTTCTAAGCATAGACGAAGAACGACCACAAGTAAAATTAATATGATCTGACCAAGTAAGAGATTTGTTAAAGTAAACACCTAAATTTTTAGACTTTGCCACCATTTCAATTTTACGATTATCAATATGTATGTCAGGACTAATTATAAGTTGTGTGAGCCTTTTCTGAATAACGATAAATTTAGACTTATTCGGGTTTAGTGTCAGACCGTTTGCTGAAGCCCATAGATGAATTTTATGTAACTGCTGATTCAGTGAGTTTATGCATTGCGTGACCATATCAGTATTGCACCATGTGTAGAGTTGGACGTCGTCCGCATACATTCTAATATTGCAATCTGTTAATATATCTGGGAGATCATTAGAATACATTGAAAATAATAAAGGTCCAATAATGGAACCCTGCGGAACTCCTCTTGATACCGGGAGAGGTCTGGATTTTCTATTAAGTATTTGAGTGTATTGGAATCTATTGCAAAGATAAGTTGATAACAGCTGCACAGCTGAGGAGGAGAAATTGAAGAAGTTGCGTAACTTATGGCAAATAAGGTTATGATCCACAGTTTCAAAAGCCTTGGAATGGTCTAGTAGAACCAGAAAAGCGATTTCACCGTCGTCGATGTGCGCTCGAATGTCCTCAGAGACATCTAACAATGCTGTCATGCATCCGTGATTTTTCCTAAATCCAGACTGTTTTGCCGTTATCATATTATTCCTATCAAGGTAACGCGTAATTTGCTGATGCACAATTCTTTCAAATACTTTTGAAAGAAATGGTAGTATAGCGATTGGTCTATATTCAGAACCAGTTTTAGGTATAGGTACAATCTTAGCTACTTTCCAATTTGAGGGAAAAATGCTGTAAGTGAGAATTCTATTGAAAATAAAAGTAATTAAAGGTAGCAGCCACGGTAGAAGAACTTTAAGGAACTTTGGATTAATATCATCTGCACCTACAGAGTTAGATTTAATTAACAAAAGGCTGGCAAGAACATCACATTCGTCGACGGTTTTGAAGCAGAATGAAGAACAAGAGGTATTGCTAACGCGGTTATTATAATACTGTAGATTAGCCTCCACCATTTGGATATCTAAAAATTTTTCGTTAAGAGCGTCAGCATCTAGTGCGCAGGTTTCATAGCTCGTGGCTTTACCAATACCGATTTCACGAATAGTTTGCCATGTTTTCTTAGAGGTAAGGGCCGAGGAAAATTTTTCCGCATAATATTCAGATTTCGCTTTTTTAATCGACTGATTGACCTTCCTTTTCGCATTACGGTAGACTTCCCACAATTGCAACGTCCTAAACCTTTTCCACCTGTTGTACGCAAAATCTCTTCGATTTATGAATTCCTTTATTTCAGCTGAGAACCATGGTTTCGCGTGGCTAGAAACTATTTTAGTTTTGAGGGGGACTACTAAATCAAATAAATAATTCAAATGAGTCTGAAGAAATGTCAGCTGATCGTCGACTGAGTTTAAACAATAAATATTACTCCAGTCTATCTTAAGAAATTCACGTTCTAATAATCCTACATCCATATTTCTGAAATCTCGAAACGTAATGGTCTGAGATGGTATAATTAAATGGAAGTTATAAGTTATAAAAATAAGGTCATGCCTAGAAAAACAAGACGCAGAGAGCTTATCGTAGAGAAGAATATTAGATTTGTTGCCTACCAAAAATAGATCCAAAAGTGTGTTATTTGTAGGTGTGAAGTGTGTAGGAACTGTAGTATTGGCAGATAAAAGACCTAGAGAGTAGAACTCATCTAAAAGAGAGTTATCATGGAGAAGGTTTGAATTGAAATCACCCGCCAATAAAACATCATCGTACATGACTGTGAGAGTCTCCAAGGTATCCAAAAACCGTCTTGGGTTAATATTTCTGTTAGGTCTATAAACAGCGCCTACTAGAATTTTTCTGCCCTCGCTGCGAACCTCAATAAGCAGATATTCAACCAAATTGGCAGGTTCAGTATTTTCAATATCTTCAAAACGAGAGTTTCCCCTTGATGTGCGCACAACCTTAAAGGTAATGCCCTTCCTCAAATACATTGCAACTCCACCATATCCATCCCCCCTGTCAACTCTACACAGATTGTATCCGTGCAAAGACACCAAAGAGTCAGCCATATTTGAGTGGAACCAAGTTTCGGATACACAAATAATATCGATAGAAGAGTTTTCAAAAACAAATCTAAACTCTTCAATCTTTCGCTTTAAACTCTGAGCATTAATGTGACAAACCCTAATGCCATGTTTCTGATTTGCAATAATTCTTAACATATTTGCAAGACCATCTCTGGATCGTATTCTATCATGGCTCATGAGTAATTACTAAAGTATTTACATAAATAACGCACACAACGTAAATCACAGTGAAAATGTTGTAAAGTGAAAAGATTATATGAGTGTGATGTTTTGAGTAATTTAAAATATAAACGTTTGTAATTTTGAATAAAGTACTGTTAAAAAAAGAAAGTGTTAATAGTTTTAGCATCGAGTAGTAAAAAATTAATATGAGAAATAAATTTAAATACGAGTAAATTAACATGGTTGAAAATAACAATAATAAAACTTCAAAACTTCTGCAGATGATTGAAAAATCGTGACCGTGTTCAATATATGTATGTAGTTTAAAATCTTCCAGTTTCCATAGGTGAAGGTTGAGATATTCGAAATAAGCTATTTAGATCATCAATGTCATCTAGCTGTATTGCATTACTTTCAGCTGTTAATTTTACGTAAATTAAGCCACGCATACTGAATTCACTATGAAGCTGTTTTTGCTTTCTTAGTTTGGTGGCAGCGCGAAAAATGTTATAGTTGGCTGATGTCAGATTTTCATTAATAAAAAACTTATTTTCAGATGTTTCTCCTATATGCTTTAAACAGAAATGAAAATCTCTATGAAGTTTTCGATGGTTTGCCAGTGATTTTAAGAAAAAGTTCTTATCGTAAGGAGAACACATCTTAACAATAATTACTGCGTCTTTGCTATTGGTTTCTTTCTTGTTGTTGTGGTTTTGCAGGCGATAGATTTTCTTGACAGCGGGAGTTGAGAGACCGATGGTGCTACAAATTTTTCCAAATATTAAATTCAAATTCTCATGTTCATTGTACGGGATTTCATTTATTCGTATTTCACATGCTACTTTTTTATTTTCTTGTTGTTTTACTTTTAATTTTAAAGTTTTTAATTCCTCTTGCATATTACAAGAAACTGTTTCTAAATACTGAACTCTGGACCTAAATTCATGCACTTGTTGTTTGATTGTGCCTAAGCTTTTCTCGAATATATCCAGAAATTCTGATTTATATTCATTTAATTTGTGATCTATCATAAGCTCTATTTCCTTGGTGAATTTTTCAAAGCGTTTTTCAATTGCGTTTAAAGTTTTGAATGGAGAGTTGTGATTATCTATCTATTATTGTTTTTTATTTCTGGAAGAACTTTCCAAAGTAAAGTATATGTTGTTTATATTTTTTTAAAAGCTTACACCGGTATTCATAAAAAATAAACCATTGTTGAAATACATTTTAGAACAAATTTTTCATATCAAATTTGTTTTAAAATGTATTTGAGCAACATTTTATTTTTTATGAATACCTTATTGTTTAAAAAATATTTTAAAGAATTTTATAGGCATTTCAAAAAATTTTATTTCTCAAAAGGAAGAAACGTTGAAGGACGTTTTTTTCCTGTATTTTTGCAAAAATTGTTTTTAAAAGCTTTAAATTTCTAAAAAATATAATAATATATAAACTAGAGGTAATTATCTAACTAATGATATATAATATGAAACCCCCTTTCATTTTAAGGGTATGAAATTAATGGGCTACAACTAAGCTATTTGCAATTAAAATTTCCAAAAATTAGTACAGATTCAGCGTTTGGGAATACGAAAGTCAATCAATCAATCAAATGTACAATTACGTAAACTTTATAAAATAATCCTTATCAAATTCTTCTAGATCTAGCAGATACATCAAATCATTGAATTCATTACTGCAATCAAATGTCAAATTTCTGTAGCAAATCCATCTCCTTCTCATAAGTGATAAGACGGGATCTGAGGACAAAATAACGTTCTGAAATGTGTCCTGATTTTGAGATTGTCTGGAGTACTTTCTGGAGCCAAATTGATGGATATGTTTAAAATCACGGTTTCTAGACTCTTGAGGTTCTTCTGTGAGCTCTCTGAGTGGTAGTATATGATATTCCATTATTATTTTTCCATGACACAAAACCTTGTGTACTGTTGGTGAGAAATCTTTCCAGGGGTATAAGTTAAGAAGCAGTCTCGAAACGCCTGCACAGTACTCGCCGAACTTATCTGCATTTATTTTATGTTTACTGTTTATTGCTGTTCAAATTATATTAACTTTTTGCAATAATTCCATATTAATTCCGGTAATCTGTGAGGTTATTTCAAAATTGCTAAAAAAATCGTCTAGCCGTGTTTCCATCATTTGTACTCCCATATCCCACTAGTGGCTTATCAATATTTAATCCGGTATGGCACTTAAACTCCTCCTGAATTCTTTGCTTTTCGTTAGCTCTCATTATCTTTAGCTTGTCATTTTTAATTACTGATTTATTTACATTTTCAAGGCTACTTCTGTATTTCAAATCATAAGCTATATGTAAAAACTTAAGCTTGAATACACCTCTTTTATGCCTGTCTGAAATTTCATTGCAATCGAGCTATCCGTTTAGAAACGGCAGAATTATTTCCAATTTTTTTGCAAAATCCCCCACTGTGCGCTGTAGGGCACGTTCGCCGGTTTGCTTTTTTTGTCGTTAATGTTTTTTGAAGTCAGTTAAAAGCAGATGTAAAATCTTTTTCGAGTTGTAGGTGAACATACTCAAACATTTTTGATTCTTAGTCACATGTCACCCGTGGCTTTTTCCTGTGCAACATTTTATGTTAAGTGCAAAGCACACGCTTGGCTTTTTATTTTGCAAAACTATCGACTGAAAATGAGATAAAAGTGCTGTATGTAATTTTTCTTTCTTTAAATTATCTTTTTTTTGTTTGTTTTTACGTTCTATGTTGGTTGGTTGGTGATTTTTTATTACAAAAATAAATTCAACACTCAATCTTTGTATATATTTCAATCGGGTCTGTTCTAGAATCCGAGTCGGATTGATTTAGCAACATTTTTTTAATCCGCATAATTCATAAATTGGTGTTCTCAATTCAGCATGTTTTTAAATATTCGAAGTTCCTGTTCGAAAAAAAATTCTAAATGTCAAATACATAAACAACAACAGCGAAGCCGATGATAGAAGATAGTTAACGATCGTCTAAGCCATGTTTTTACAATCACGCATAAAAATTAAAAAATTAAGTTAAAATATGACAAAAACTAAAACATTAATAGATTATTCTGAGAAAGCAGCTCTACCGCAAGCAGCAATCAGTCGCTCTTGACCGCGATCGGTGTAAGGTTGTGAAATTACCGGCGCTGCAGTTTGCCGGCTATGAGCACATGAACTACGATTTTTGACAACCACATGTTATAAAAAGAACGTATTGCCGGACTATTACAATGGAATTTGACCACTAAATACAATCATATTAATATAAATATTGCTTAAATTAAACTAAATATAGGAAACATGTTGGGAATGTTAACATAGCAAATGTTAGACATAGAATTAGTTTATTTCTACTTGTGTTATTTTTTACTGTTATTTATATTGTTTTTATTTTTCAATTTTTGAATTTTTTTAAATGAAAATTTTTTCAACATTTTCAATTTAATTACGAATATTATCCTGAAGATGATAACAAATTGTTATCGAAATATTGAATAATATTGTAAATAAAAATTTTTATATTAAAAACGATCTGAAGCTGTACTAAATAGTATTTCAATTAATTATTCAATTCAATTCAATTTATTTCATATTTAATATGTTACATCACAATTTTTTATAATTAGTTGTAAAGAGTTTAAGATTAGTATCTTTTTCAGCTTAATTATAATATTCAATTACTTAATTTATACATACTTATTGACAAAATTGTATTGGAGGTAAAAATTTAGCAAAAACCTATTTAAACCTTTATTTTTATAAAACACTTATTCTAAACCTTAACTACGTAAGATGAGCTAGCTCATTAATATGATTATAAGATGAGTTTCGGCACCTGGTATTAAAATTTTCATTTAGTCGTGAAAGTCTATATTTAACTAATTCTACATCTGCAAGCGAATGTAGGCGAGCTGTTGAATAATACCAAGGAAGGTTATATATTAGTTTTAATAGTTTATTCTGCGATATTTGTAGCTTGTTTAAGTGACAGCTAGCACTGGTCGACCAGACAGGAGCTGCGTAGTATATAACGGCGTGAAATATTGATTTTAGTATTAACATTTTATTGCTAATACTTAAAGCAGAATTCCTATTAATAAAAGGGTATAGCATGCGTGTGAGTAACTTTACTTTATTTATTATATAATGGATGTGGTCTTTGAATTTCATTTTGGAGTCTAGTATAATTCCAAGATATTTAACTTTCTCTTCCCATTGAATACAGAAATTGTTGAACATAATGTTACTTTGAGGTAAAAAACATGCTTTACGCTTTCTGGAAAAATATATTGCTTGTGTTTTGTCAGAATTTAACATTATTTTCCATTTGTTGAAGTAACATTGCAATTCGCTTAAAGCTCTTTGAAGATTTGTTACTACATCTATCGAGAGTATTTCGGAGCTCAGCACCGCTGTGTCGTCTGCAAAGACCGACACTGTGCAGTAATCTAATTGGGGAAAGTCTGAAGTGTACAAGTTGTATAGAACTGGGGACAAACAAGACCCTTGCGGACAACCTGCTGCAATAGGATACGAATTAGAAGATGTCGAACCGATATAAACTTTGAAGGAGCGTGAATTAAGAAAACTTTGAACTATCTTTATAAGTTGCATGGGAAAGCCAAAATTTATCATTTTAAAAATCAAGCCGTCATGCCATACTGAGTCAAATGCAGCTTTGACATCTAGTAGCAGCATACCAGTTGATTTTTGAGCATTAAAATTTTCTTTGACTAAGTTTCTTATTCTTATCAGTGGATGGGTAGTATTGTGTTCTCTTCGGAAGCCAAATTGCTGAGGAGGAATTATATTATTTGATTCCAAAAAGTTCAATTAATTATAGGAAATTTATTATAATTTCCTTTAAAATGTCAATTTTTCTTTTTCAATAAATTCTGATTGCATTAAGCATTAGCCCAAAAAACATTGACATATGTATCACACTTTAATATGTAGGGCAACTTCGTGTTTTCGAACATAAGCAAAATTTTTGTATTTTTGTTTTGCGTAAGTGCCATTTGACAAAACATACAACATTTTTAGAAGATATGAAAGAAAAGGTTTTTTTTTACTAATAATTGTGTGTAAATTAATTTTTTTTTATTATACGTAATAAAAAACACTTCGAATTAAAAGAGAAAATTTAGTTTTTATTAAAAAGGTTATCACTTGCATGAATAAAAGCCGATTCTATTTACTTTCACTCACCCTATAATACTCTAATTGAAAACGAGTAAAAACATGGGGATTCGGATTGCAGAACACCAAAAATTCTAAAATTCTTTGTTAAAACTCAAAGACTTCCAACTTCATTATTATAAAACCAGATATTTTTCAATTAAATGGATAAATAATGTGACTAAGTATGTATGTATGTATGTATAATTGAAACTTTAGAGTTCGTCATTGTTAAATTTGCCATTCTTGATTATCTTCTTCCTTCCTAGATCACTATTCGTCTCATATGGTGAGCTTTTGTGCAACGATATTTTACGATTGAAACCGTAAAATTTTTGCAATCCACATACATTTGGGCTAAAATAATTGCATTGGCCTAGACTTTAGCAAAGAAAAAAGGCTGCGAGTTAGGGCCGTTCTAAGCGGTGATATATTAGCAAAAATAATGATATCGCATTAGTTTTTAGCTTAATGCTGTTGCAAAAATAAAAAACAACAATTAACCGAACCAAAAATGAAAAAAGGAAATAGGAACAAATAGGCGAGTTAAAAATATATCACAGAAGAGGGGATTAAATATATCAATGTGACCAATTCTGACCTCTTATGTAAGCTGAAGATTGACGTGATACTTTTGACAATACGAGCAGAAATGATTACTTCTCAATATGGAATATTTTTCAATCAGGCTGAGTTCTTCTAACGTCCTGATTCCCCATCCAACAAAACCTTACGATCTGCTAAAAATGGCATGTGTACTCAAAATAAGTGATAGTGTATGTATGCGTGTGCCATATTTTTTCTATGTAGTATTCAGTGCTGCTTTTTCAGTAGTTGATGACAAAAAAGTGTAATCACAGAATTCTATCAGAATTCTAGTGCAAGATTCGTACGATTTTGTATGACAGCGAAGCACAATCTCCAACAACACCTGCATACAATTTTCAGTTCACACAAACTAAAAAAATATTTAGTTTTTAGGGTTCCGTACCCATCATAGTGAAAGGAATCCTATTACCGATACTTTTACGTCCGTCCGTCACAGCATCCATTCTCCGAAACGGTAAGAGTTAGAGGCTGAAATTTTCACAGGATGTTGTTGTACCTTGCCGCTACAACAATAAATACTAAAAACAACAATAAGTCGAAAACTACGAGGTGTCCCCCTCAAGTCGTAAGGGATAGAGATCTGAAATTTGCACAGTGTATGTCTTTACAGATGCCCTACAGCAACAAATACTAAAAACAACAACAAGTCTATACAACGTATAGGTGTCTCTATACAACGTAAAGTAACAATTAGCTATAACTCTCGAACCGTAAGAGATAGAGAGCCGAAATTCGCACAATTTATGTATTCCCAGATGCCTCACAACAACAAATGACAACAACGACAAGTCGAAAACTACTAGGTGTCCCCATACCATGTAAAGCAACACATACGTACGGAACCCTAAGTGTGCGAGCCAGCCTCGTAGTTGACTGAATTTATTTCTATCATCACGATAGTAGTTTTGGTATCGAAAGCCATCATCACAAAGCTTGATTATTTTTGGTCGATAGCTAATGCCGTAAACCTCAAAATGTACGTACATATTGCTTTTGATTGCTTTTTCTGTGCTGAGCTTAACTTCACAGAAAAAAATAACACCAAATTCGGAGTGACAAAGCTAGTTGTTAATTTAAAAAACAAATACAACAAACAAAATATTAAATATGACAACGATTTTCTTTAATATGACAAATTGAATTCTTTTTTTTTTAATAAAATCACTTAACAGCACATTTTGTCAGATTTTTCACATTTTTTTTTTAATTAACTGAATTGTTGACCAGAATTTTCAGAAGTTTCAACAAAAAATTTTTCAATATGATTAAAAATTCTTTTAATGTTATAAAAATAATATTGACAAACTTTTACAATTAAACTTTTTGCTGAATTTATAGTCAGTTCAACAATGAACATTGTTAATATTTGAAACAACATATTTTTGCTTTAATTAAACATTTCAACAAAATATATTGTTGAAAATATTAGGCATTTTCTTGTACACATATTCGTATGCCACCAAACAGCATACAATTATGTTTGATGTTGTTGTTAATGTCTAGTTCAAACGGTAAATTTTGAAAATGTGTAAAGCAATCATGAAAAGTTGATTTATATCTTTTTTTAATGCACAGTATCCAAAATTTATTTTGTTTTGTAAAAATATTCCTTTTTACTATTTGTTCAATAAATAAAATAGTTTTTACTTATTAAAAATATGGTCAACTCATCTGATAAGATTTTTCCCATAGCATAATTTCATTAACTGTCGATAAATTGAAGTTTTCAGTATTAATTTCATAACTTAAATTACAGAATGAGAATCAGAAATGTTCAAACAAACCTTTAACAGCAAACATTTCTTTTTTTGTTTTGCAACACTTCTACTTTTCTTTGCTGTGTTAAAGGTTTGTTTGAACATTTCTGATTCTCATTTTGTTCATGGGAATTATGGAATAAGTGGTTAAGTTTCAAACAAACTTTTAAGAATTTTTCAAGTCTACTGATGAGTTGATTAGCACCAACAAAATGTCGTCGGCATATAGACGGCTGAGAAATGCAGCAAATATTTTCTGAAAAGGTTCATTTTTGGACCTGAATTAATACATTTCAATTGGCTCTTAAAGCAAATAAATAATTGGGTTCGTTTTATATATTCTTTATTTTTCAAATAAATAATTATATGAAAAGTTTTTAAAATTTATTGATTTTTCAATTTAACGACTTCCTCAAAAATATAAATAATAACTACTATTTTCTTCTTTTAAAAGGAGACAAAAAAACAAATTTAAAAATTTTATTAAATTTATGAAAATGTTGTATTTGATTTATTTTCTCTCTAAATAAAAACATTAAAATACTACACAAACGACTTTTTTCCAATAAGGGAATACATGTCTATGTATGTACATATATATGTATGTATGTAAATGGAAAGTAACAATTAGTTTTGTCACATTTCAAATTGTGAATGACAAAACTTTTTGTCAAATTTTTTATTAAAATAAAACAAAAAATTTAGTTAATATAACAATCATGCATTGTTGCTTTTTTAATAATGATTAACAACGAATTTTGTCAATCATAAGAAGAAAATTAACATTCCTTATTGACAACGAAGTTAGTTACAAAAAAAAAAATATTTTAACAACAAAAATTGCTAAAAATATTTCCGGTGTCTGACAAAAAAATTATTAAAAATGTCAAAAAGTTTTGTTAAATAAAATTCAGTTTCTTTTTAACAACATTACAAACCTTTCATGTTTGTATTTACAATAACCGTTGTAGGTGCTGTTTTAAGCAAATTTTTGTTTGTATTTACAAAAACGGTGTTTGTATTTACAAACTATTTTTTTCTGTGTTAATTGAGAAATTGAACAAACAAAAATGTAAACGTTTACATTGAAAAAACAATTTAATCCATTTGTACTCAATCCCGAATCAATCTTATTCGGAGTCAGAAGTACAGTAAGTACGGAGTTCCTTAAACCAAGTACATTGTGATCCTTATTTTTTTTTTTGTAATAAAGTGAAGAAAAGTTAAATTTTATAGCTACGTTTACAACTGGCTGTTTCTTGGTAACAACACCCTTCATCAGCATCCCTATGAACTTTGGACCTTCTAAATGTCATAACTTTAGCACTAAAGAATTATACAAATAAAGTGTATTACAGCGTAGCTCAACAATTAAGAATACAAGTACATGTTAACAAATAACGCAACACATCGCGTGAGTGATATAGTGAGCATCTAGAACTCACATTATAAAAACGTGAACAAAAAAAAAAAAAAAAAAGAAACAAAGGGAACCCACAAACAAACATTCATCTGAAATGACAAGAAATCATCTAAATAAGACTATAAAATAAAGATCACTGCTTTGATTAATGTTAGTTAAGTACATATGTATAAGGAAAGTCATACTACGTGACCTTTGGTAGAGATAATCTTTTACTCTTTACTTAGTTAATATTAATAAACATAGGGATCGTGCAGAAGTTGAACTTGATCCAATGAAGAATTATAAAAAAATGTAACCAATTTATTCACTCATAAAATTACGATGTTAATGCCTGTTAACCCTGTGTAGATTGTTGAAAAAAGATATCCATCTCTCATGACACCTTTTTGAAAATCACTTTCAAACCAATATTTTCCATTCATACAAAAACTCTTTCTTAATTTTTTCAGACTGCAGAAAATATTCCTAACGAAACTTTTTACTTGTATTTCCGTGTTGAAGATGTTCACATTCTTCCCTCTTTTTTATTTTCTCATTATAAAAGTTTTCTCATTTTATGGAACCAAACCAAAATCGTACTATAGAAATACATATACTACATACATACATGTTTTTAATTTTTGTGTTCCCTGTTGGTATTCTAGAAGGTGCTGGCGAATTTAAAGTTATTAATAATGATGTTTCTGGCGTTTCTGTTGTTGTCGTTGGTGTTTTTTTTTTTTTTTTTGTTATTTCTACTTCTGCAGACAAGAACTGGCGCCTGAGGGTCTGTGGTTTAAACCGTATCCTCTTTAGGTTGCAAAAACACAAACTTTTATAAGAATGCCTTCATTATGTTGTTCAAATATTGATTTTTATTTTGTGAAAACTTTCTGCATTCAGTTGTCCGTTTTAGTGTTTGAATGTGTGTGTGTGTGTGTGTTTTCGTTTAACTGCCTGTTCGAAATAAGCAAATTACAATTTGGCCAAAATGCAGGCTTTTCCTTTTTCCGTAATTGCATTCACAACTTGTTTTCTGTCTGTGTCGTACATTTCAACCCTAAAACCGATGCATATTTTTCGATTTTTTCGCGTTGTTAAAACAATGATGGGAAATGCAATACCAAAAGCAACAACATTTATTTTAAATCTTTATTTATTGTCTATTTATGCGAAATATTAATCTTTAAATGACAGAAGCGAAAAACATTAAGTCTTAATTTTTAATTTGCAATGCAACGCAACTAAAAAAAACTTGGTAAAATAACACTGCATGCAAGAAATAACTGGTGACGGCACACGGTGCTTTGGGCCCAAATCGCGATGGGACGAAACCAGAAGAAATTGTCGACCCTGCTCACAGTTATAAAATGTCTTCATTAAAAAGTTCCAATTTTTCAAACAGTCGGACAATGGACGCTCCTGCCGCCTTTTTGTGCCAAAGCTTTGATCTTAAATCTTAAACGACTGCTTGCAAAATCGTATAATTCTGGAGATTTTTCCCCCAAACACCTACAAAGTGCTGTAGTAAAATATAACTATGTAAAGGGTGTTTTTTTAAGCCCGATAGAACTTGAAAATGTAAAAAATAACACAAAAAATTAAATTGTAATCAAAATTTTTATTTTTATTCGAAAGATCAATACGTGACATTAACATTTGAAAATGATTTCGAGCATATGGGCACCGCGGCTGTTCTTGACGAAGTGCATTCTGGACGTCCAATTTTGGGCCACTTTTTCGAGCACTGCTGGCCTCCAAGGCGTCAATTGTTGCTGGTTTATCAGCATAAACCAGTGACTTCACGTAGCCCCACAGGAAATAATCGAGAGGTGTCAAATCGCACGACCTTGGAGGCCAATTGACAGGTCCATTTCTCGAAATCAACTTATCGCCAAATTTTGATTTCAATAAGTCGATGGTTGCGTTCGCCGTATAGCACGTAGCGCCATCCTGTTGAAACCACATCTCCTCCGGATCAATGTCATCCATATTTTCAAACAAAAAATCATTGATCATGGTGCGGTAACGATGTCCATTGACCGTAACGCGAGCTCCGGCCTCATTTTTGAAGAAATAAGGTCCGATGATGCCACCAGCGTGAAAACCGCACCATACGGTGCATTTTTCTGGATGTAATGGAGTCTGTAGGGTCTGTTGTGGATTGGTCACACTCCATATGCGGCAATTTTGCTTATTAACAAACCCGTTAAGCCAAAAATGCGCCTCATCGCTGAACACAATTTTGCGATAAAACAACGGGTCAGTTGCCAACTGCTCTAGAGCCCAATCGGCGAAAGAACGACGCATATAATGGTCTCGTGGCTTCAATTCCTGCACCAGCTGGATCTTATACGGGTGTAGGCCGAGATCTTTGCGCAAAATTTTCCACATAGTAGACGGACAGAGCCCCAATTCCTGCGACCGACGACGAATCGATAAATTTTGATCTTCTTCCACACTTTCGTTTACAGCGGCGATATTGTCTTCATGACGCACATTCCTTCGACGTGCCGGTGTTATTGCATCCTCTAGAGAGTATGTGGTACGAAATCTATCCACAGTTCGACGAATGGCTTGTTCAGATGGACGATTATGTACGCCATACAAATGACGAAGTCGTCTATAAGTTGCGCGAATCGACGACTGATTTTCAAAGTAAATTTGGATAATTTCGTAGCGTTGTTCAAGCGTGAGTCTATTCATGATGATTTGTCAGAGTATACTGAAACAAATAAAAAAAAAGTTTCATCAAAATTTAATTTGTTGTGTTACTTTTTACAATTTAAAGTTCTATCTAGCTTAAAAAGACACCCTTTATATGTAAAAATATAATTTTCAAATTTTCTACATAACTGCGTACAAAGTCGTAAATATTCATAAGAACATTGTGAACAACACATATTTTTTGTAAAAATTCGACAATGTAAACGTCCACTGCCCGCTTATGCCAAAAATAAGCCTAGACAGGGCCTTCATTTAGATAAATAAATACAAATTGCTATAAAAATTATATAAGAGGCAAGCCCACCGCCCATGTATGTATGTACGTCATAAATTTATATTCCGATTATGGCTTACGACACCATAATCTCGGAGCATATGAACTACAACATAACATACAACTTTTTTGGGATTATGGTCTACATACATAGAGTCATAGAGTTGTTTTTTTTTTATTTGCAGAGCACATTTCCGAAAAAATGCATGCCTGGATACAAAAAACTGCCAAGTAATGCAGCTATACCAGATAAATGTGCGCGTATGTTGCTTTCATTACACAAACACAAGCGAAAAACAACAAATTTTGATGTTTCTTTGTCAAGTTCTACCATCAAAAGACATGGAGAATTTTTTCTCGGCTAATGGGTAGAATGGTTGGTAAAAATAAAAAGATATAAAAAAACAGTTTTTGTTACAGCACACAAATGAAGCCACAAGAATGGATGTTAACGCCTGATGATTAATTTGTTTATGATAGTGAAAGGAACAAAAAATATATGCATTACGTTTTAAATCCATTGCAACTACCGATTATGGAACAAATCTGTTTTGAAACTAAAAATGATTACAAATTATATGTACATATGTATGTATTTTAATAATCAATTGTATTTTTATGTTTTTGAAAAACAAATTTCACACGCACACTGACAAATTTTTCCACTTTACTGTTTTCTAACCTGTAACATCAATAAGACTGTTGGTACTTGAATTGTATTAACACTAATTTGAGTCGCCGGTACTTGTAGCGTGACTCTGCGTCGGTATGTTATTGATATGAAAAGGAGTTGCCGACACTTGAACCGTAACTCTTTAGAAGAATAAAAGACGTGAACTTTTTATTCTGACGGCAATTTCTTTATTTCTTCCGTCTTAATTCCTAATATCATTTTTAATTCATACATAATTATTATTAAAATCAAATGTAATTTGCATCATTAGCAAATATATTAAATTACATTAAAATAAACGTGCTTTCAACGAAAAGTGCATTAAACTTTCATAGAAAATAAATTAAGTTGAGCAAGCAAGGATGTAAAGGTACCTTCCTTCAACTGCAATAAAACATAAGTGGGCGAAGTGTAACGTTACTCGATACTTTCATTAAAACGAAAATCACAATTATTCGGTAACAAAACATATTAAACAAAACAAGGTCAAAATATAAAGTACAGTATTTTTCGGTTAATTGACCCTACGTTTAATTGGTTTCCATGCTTAATTGAACCACATGATCGGGCAAAAAAAATATTGCATACGAACACCATGTGAATTTCCTCGGATAATTGAACCCGGTTAAATTGATTTTCCCGCTTAATTCGTTCAAAATTCATGTCATCAAAAATAAATTTCCTCTTACTTTTACCCGGTTAATTGCATTGAAAAATAATCTGGCATTTTTGCACATACATATTTGACATCATTTGTGAAAAACACTGGGTGGCATCTCTACTATACACATATATGTACATTTTTTGCTGTTACTTGGATTTTTTTTTTCGTTTAAGGTAAAAAAAAAATATTTTGAAAAACTTAAAGTGCACATATGCGATTTCTTTTAATTCATTAGTACATAGTTTCAATTATGCGTGATTTCTGCAATTGAACAAACTGTTCAATTAAATAGGGTTCTTGTAATTGAACGAATTGTTCAATTAAACGGGTATCGGCTAATTGGTTCCCCGGTTAATTGAACAAAAAATTGTACAAATTTTGATGTGCAATTAACCGAAATATACTGTATACTGAACTTAAAATATGTAAAATTTTAGAATTTTTTATATAATTGCACACAATATCATTTACATATATCTGTAGATACTGTATGCTTTTACACATTTGGTGTAAAAGTAAGGATAATGGGCACAACTACCGTCCATTTATATGAAAATTGAATGTTAAATATTTTTTACACCACAAAACCAAACACATTTTTGTAAAAGTCAGACAATAGGCACGGCTATCGCCCATAAACGGGAAATATATAATTATTTATTCAAATACAATTTCTAAATATGCTAAAAGTAATGCATTATTCTTACATGATTACATTATTTTTATTCTTACAAATTTTGTGAAAATCATTACCTTGAAGAACATAAAATATAACTACAGAAACAAATTGAAATTTAATTAATTCAGTTTAAAAAATAGATCTATCAAATGTTTTCTGTTTTTTTCAGCTGTCTATATGCTGAAAAGGACAGAAAACATTTGATAGGTCTATTTTTGGACCTGAATTAATACATTTTACTTGGTGGCTCTTAAAGCAAATAAATAATTAAGTTCATATTTGAATATTCAAAAAAGTTTTACTTTTCAATACTTTCAAAAATACAAATCGTAGTAACCGATGGTAATTCGTCGTATAGAAGGTTGCAAAGAAAAGTAATATAGTTGCAAAACGAAAAAGAAATGTTTACTGTGTTAAAGGTTTGTTTGAACATTTCTGATTCTCATTTTGTTCATAGAAATTATGGAACGAGTAGTTAACTTTCAAACATTCTTTTAAGAATTTTTCAAGCTGGTTAGCACCAACGAAATGTCGGCTGCATATAGACAGCTGAAAAAGACAGAAAACATTTCATAGGTATATTTTTGGACCTGAATTAATAAATTTCACTTGGCTCTTAAAGCAAGTAATTAAGTTCATATTTTCATTATAATTCTTATTAATATTTTATATTTTGCTTTTTTTAATTCTATCTCTGCTGCAAAGTCTTGAGATTACCTCTGGTTGGACTCGAACCACCACCTCACGATTGTTGAGCAGCTACCACACCCACTCAGCCATCGTAATAATTAGAATAAATGGAAGAATTAAAATTTTATTATTTTTATACGAATGCAGCATGATTTATAATCAAATTTGTTTCATGCTGATTTTTGATTATTAAACAGCATTTTTTTTAATCATTTTTATTACACCTGTCAGCAAAGTGACAATAAGTAACTGGGTGTACTTAGTTGGAGTGTGAATTATCTTAAATCAATACTTAGGATAACTCATATCGTATGTTAAAGAAATGTAACATGCATATAAAAAACATTTTTTTAAACAGCAACTTGATCCTTCTAGTAACGGCTAACTATTTAGTTATGATGGCGCATATCGCTAAGTCTTTTGGCTGCCAGGGCTTCGTTCGCCGGCAGCTGTCTGAGTTGCGTGTTGGAATGTTGTGTTAAACGAGTTGTGTGTTTCCACGCCGTACATGCAAAGAGAAAACATTTTACAATATACTTGCGACAACAACATTGTGTTGCTTATAACGTTAGGAAAGGTTGTGGCAAACAAGATGTTTTTAGTTAAAATGTCTTAAACAAATTTTTTTGTCACCGCAAATACAGTTTTTGTTACAGTTTGATAATTTTGTTTTACCATCCATGAAATTTGAGAAATAATTATAGTTATTTGAAAAAAAAAAAACAATATCTACAACCATTTTATAATGAAGATTTGAATATGAAATTGTTAATTTTTTATTTGAAGCCTTCATGATGAAAATACGTCATTTGGTAGTTATGCAATTGTCGAATTGATAGAAAAGTGCGTGGATCCAAAAAAATAACTCTTTACGATTTATTGAAAACTATCTTGTACGTGACAAAACAGCACAAGGCAAAAATAATTTACCACCTGACGGCATAACACATGGGCTGAAAAGTTCCGGGCCTAGCAAAGAAAACGAAGTTTTTTTTGGTTCAAAATTGGCTTCGTTCATCAACGTAATCTCAAGCAAGAGCAACGTAATCATACCAGCGCCGCTCTAATATTTCAATACCACTTTTGTAGAACGATTTATCTTTTACCTCAAAATAGGCCTTAGATTCAGCGAAAACCTCTTCATTCGTGCGAAGTTTCTTACCGGCGAGCATTTTTTTCAGCTCTCTGAGCAGCCAGTAGTCGCTGGGAGCCAAATCTGTGGCAGCAATTCGAACTTGACTTCATGTAGTTTTGCTATTGATTTGATAGACTTGTCATACGGTGCGTTTTCTTGATGAACCAATTTTTTTTTTGCCATATGCGGTCGGTTCTTTGCAATTTCGGCCTTCAAACGCTTCAATAACGCTACATAATATTCACTGTTAATGGTATTTCCTTACTCAAGATAGTCGATGAATATTACACCATGCACATCCCAAAATATCGAGGCCGTAACCTTTTCAGCCGATTGTTGTGCTTTCGGGCGCTCTGGTCGAGTTTCACCAGTTGCTGTCCACTCAGATCACGATCGTTTTGATTCCGGAGTGAAGTGACGGATCCATGTTTCATCCATTCTCACATATCGATTCAAAACTGCCGGTTTGTTATGTTTAAATGTGACAAAACACTGCTCAGAATCATCGACACGTTCTCGTTTTTGGACAACAGTGAGAAAACGCGGCACCCACTTTGAACAGAGCTTTCTCGTAGTCAAATGCTCATGCAATATAAATTCAATACTTTCTTTTGATATCTTTACGATGTCAGCTAACTCACTCAACTTCACTTTTCGATCATTCAAAACGATTTCATGGATTTTTTTTATGTTTTCTGGTGTGACCGCCTCGTTTAGACGTCCACTGTGTTCTGCATCGTCGGTGTCTCTACGACCAGGTTTGAAGTCAGCAAACCAACAGTTTATTGTTGTTCCTGATGGAGCGGAGCCCCCATAACACTTCTCAAGCCATTGCTTCGCTTGAACGGTGTTTTTTCCCATCAAGAAGCATTGTAAAATTAAAACACGAAATTATTTTTGATCCATTGTTTTGAAAATAATAAAAGTGGCGTCACTATTAGCACAATAACTCACAAGCTAATGAATAGAATATCATGAAATTTTAACAGCTGTCTTTTAAAGATTAGTTTTAGCTCATGTCCAAAAATGAACCTCTTCAAAAAACCTTTTGGACCTGAATTAATACATTTCAATTGGCTCTTAAAGCAAATAAATAATTAAGTTCATATTTGATTAGTTTTAACTGAAAAAAAGGTGACGGCAATAAAACTATGTGTTTTATGTGCCATCTATGTGTTAGGCCCGGGACTTTTCAGTCCATGTGTTAATAGAAACAAACACTACAAAGTCACAAAAATTATGATGTTTGCCGTCTTTTATTGTATGTCTACGCGAAATTATTGAAATAAACGACACGTACACAATCAAACCGAGTGACGAGTTTATTGAGCGTAGCTTGGGTACTTTAAAGAAGAAAAACGCAAAACGACTAACCTTATGGAAGATTAGTCGTTTTGTGTTGCGTACTACAGCGATAGGCCATTTAATGTACTCCGAAGCTACGATGGTATCCCTACACCCATTTTGCTCTATTTAAATATTAGGCCAGGTGGAAATATCCCTTTTAATCGCTATTTTTACACTTATGCTCATTAGCACTGTCTACTAGATTTATCATAATTGTTATGATGTACATATAAACTTGCAGCTAAAACTCTCAAACAGGAGAGGTGTTGCAAGGAAACAATACTATACGGTTGTTAATGAATTACTTTTATATACATACATACATACACATGCATCTCAATTTTGTTGTCATGATGTCCTTAATTTTCGTTTACCATTTGAAAATCCAAAGCATCTTGAAGCTTTTAACGTCGCACTTGCAGTATGAAGAACAACCATGGAAACGGCTGTACCAAAAGCCTAGCAGCTTCACGCCACACATTTACATATACATAGGTATACCAAGAGACTTCAAGGATAATGTTTTGTAGCAGTTGCTGAAAGAAAACTAGCACGAAATGTTTAGCAAGTTTCTGTCTTGGTTTATTTTAGACACATTTTCCAACTCGCTTGTGGCTTTGAAACTGAACAAAGTTTTCAATACAGGCTCTTTTGTTTTTCTCTTTTGCTACTACTTATTTAAACGTAATTGTTTTCGTTGTTCGTTTTTGCCATTTAGTCTTTATCTCCTTACATATGTACTATATACATACATGTGTATGTATGTAGGTATACCTATAGGCACACACGTATACATGTGTAGCGCACATACTTTGTGAATCGCTGAAGATGACAGCTGCAAACTATATTTAATATTAGTGCTTGAGGTACTTAATTTTATACATACATACATATGAGTAGAAAAAGCAAATTAATGAATAAATGCTTATAGATTTTTTAAGAAAAAAATTATTACCTCTGATTAAATTAAAACAAGGCGTGCATGGACAGAAATTTGTTGTTTAGTCTCACGAACTGATTACCATATAAAAAGCATATGAAAACCATATGATCCAAAAAACTTTCTCAGTTTGCCAGGTTTCTCAGTGCCTCGATGATGGTTTTTTGCAGCCGCATTTCTTGTGTTCATACATGTATATTTTTATTCGAAATTTAAAGTGTGACAGTGTTATTTAGAAAAAATTAATATATGTTCATATGTAGGTCTACTAGTCCAATAATAACGAAAATTGCTTAAAGTGTTATTCACAAACGATTATTTGAGGATTTATTTATTTATTTGTTTGTAGTCCTTTACAACAAGACTAAAAGTCTTACACCCATATTCATAAAAACTATTGAAGGTTTATTGCACGTTTATTTGACAAATATTCCGTAGAAATTCGTCAAATAAGAGCTTAATAAACTTACAATAATTATTATGAATACGTCCTTTATAATTATAGTGCAGGATGTGCAATTTGTTACAATTTTATATTAACGTGTCATACAACAAAGCACTACGAAACTAAAATATAAAATAGATGAAATAAATAAAATCAATTTTTAACTCGGAAATTAGGCATAATATGGAACATTAAGTTATATTTTTCAATTAGAGAACCTATATACATACATACATATTTATTACAGATTTTTAACTCTGACCATAAAATTTAAATATACATTTCCTGAACTGCGTTGTATTTCCAATGAATTGTAGAGATGATGGTATTGAGTTCCAGAGACGAATACTGTGGATAAAAAACTGCCATTCGGATATCAACTTCATAAATCTTAACTGGACCAAGTTGTTATTTCTTCTAGAATGCGTAAAAGATAGACGTTTAAAGAAATACGGAGGCTCACCAGTATAAATAGTTTTATGCAGGAGAATTAGAGAACGAATATTTAACAAGTCACAAAAACGTACGCCATAAAGTTTTGCCTCAAAGGGAGTAACATGAGAAAAACGTCCCAAGTTGAAGACATATTTCAGAATAGCATTATAAGCAGAAACCAATTTCCTGGTGCTTTTCTGATCACAGCTGGAGAAAACTTCACTGCCGTATAGTAAAGCTGGAATAAGGTATGACTTAGCCAATAGCTTACGTGTGTTAATCGGTGTTGAGTGTTGAGTTGCCCATAGTGAGCGCAGCATAGCAAATACTCTACCAGTGGCAGAGTCGATATGGTCGGACCAAGTAAGTGAAGAATTAAAAATAACGCCGAGGTTTTTTGTCTTCGTTACAATTTCAATTTTCTGCGAATTCAAAGTGATGTTATGTACGATATTTATTTGTTTATTTCTGGAAATTACAAGACACTTAGATTTAACAGGATTCAAAGATAATCCATTTGCCACAGCCCAAGCTTCAATTTTAGATAAATCAGAATTCAATTTAAAAATGCAGTCATCTGTCTTATCAGGTTTACTACATAAATAGATTTGAACATCATATGAATTTTGCAGTGTGATAATTGTTTTGGCAAATCATTTATATACATTGTAAAAAGTAAAGGGCCTGAAATGGACCCTTGAGGAACACCTTTGGTTACTGGCAATGGCAATGACTGTTTGTCATTGGAACTAACATACATGATGGCGATTATTTAAGTATGATAAGATGAGACCAGACGCAGAAGAGGTAAAATTAAATAGTTTAGTTAATTTAATATAAAGCATAGTATAATTAACCATATCAAATGCTTTGGAATGATCCAAAAGCACTAAAAAATCTATATTCCCCTTGTCTACGTAACTACGAATTTCCTCCGTCACTTCAATGAGCGCAGTGGTGCAGCTATGCTTAGGTCGAAAACCAGATTGCACATCAGTAAATAAATTATGCCTCTGCATGTAGACAACCATTTGTTCGTGCAAGAGCCTTTCAAAGACCTTAGATAGAAATGGAAGAATAGCTATAGGACGATACTCATTCCTATTTTTGGGGATGGGCACGATTTTTGCATTATTAGCTTAATTTGTTGGCTTTAACGGTGTATTACTTTAAATTTAAAGTAAAATGACATTTCCGTTTTGATTGTTAATTTTTTTTGTCACATTTGAAAATATTTGTACAAGAATTTTTGGAAATATTCAAGAAATTGTGAAATGTAAAAGGGCGTAAGCACAAAAAAATTAAAATGGGGGTTTTTACTGATTATGGTAGAGCAAATCAAAATACATGTTCTCATAATAATTTTTCAGTCTTAATGTCAAAAACAACGACTTTATTAAAGAGCAGAAAATATGAATTCCTACAGCTTACCACTTATTTTATGATAACATTCCGTTTGAAGATTAACCCAGTATTCATAAGAACTAGCCATAGAATATTCTACGTTACTTTTTGTGAAAATGCAATGAATTAATTGTTTTAGCCGTTATTTAATGAAATGTTCTATTGTTTTAAAAATGTTCAGTTACTAAAAAAAATGTATAAACTTAATAAAATTAAATACATATAAGAAGCATCTCTATTTGTACTTCTTATTCCTTCAAGCTTGAGTAGCAAATCATAATCATATATTTCCAGATTTCTGATATTACAGGTCTTCTGAATTCAAAAAGGCGCATCCCACACAACTATTAAAAACAACGTTGAAAGCAAGTTTTGTCTTAAGAAATAAATATATCATCGTATTTTAATGCTATAGTGAAAAAATCATAAAGCTAACTTCTACACTCACAGAAAAATCATTATAGCTATGATGTATTTTAACATGAATACGATGACAAAAAACATCGTTTTTGACCCCATGACACTTTTCATCATGGTGATGTCAAATTTTACATAAGGTGTTCTAATTGTTATTAGCGATAAATATAACAATTGTTACATCAATGCCATGTCCAGTGTCATCAATATGATGTTTATGAAAAATTACTGCAAAAAAATAATGGCAAATATACGTCAATATGATGCCATTTATTGAAACCGTTTAGGAATACATTTAAACATAAAAATAATAAATTAAACCATAACTTTTTTTAAATATAATTATAATCAATAAAACTTAACACAGTTTTATTTCTTTCCTTTTCGTAAAACTTATAAAAGTTGTTAACATTTTGCACCATAGAGTTGATGTCACAGCGGTCTTCACATTGATGACACTCGATTTATGCCGAAATTCTCTATTGGCTTTTGTCATCAGGTTAATATCAAGTTTTACATCTTTGATGTCTTTTGGCATAATATTGATGTTAAAATTTTTATGATACGTTGTCATCAGTATGAAAACACATTTTTCTATGAATGTATAGTTACGATTTTATGAAGTTTTTTGTCTCCCTTGTAAAATTTTAAAATGTGTTGTTACGCCCTTTTGCCCATCAGGTGACGATATATTTGTATATATTGAAATAAATATATTAGTGATGTGTACAAAAACTTAAACGAATAAAAGGAAGGCAACCGAGTTATTTTCTTCTGTTTGTGGTTTCTTTGAGGATGTAAGTACACATATTTTCTTTTATTTAAAGACGAATGCAAAATATTTCATGCGAAATATTTTAAGCATTTCATATTATTTTTAAATAAAGCAATTGTGGAGTTGCTACTAATGATAAATAGTATTCGCTCACCTTTCACCATCAGAACTCATTTGACAAATAAATAAAATATTGTTGCCAGTCTTAAATGAAAAAAGTTCTTAAATTACTAATTGGTTAATAAGGGGTTTTTGAATAAGAATTTTTAATAACCATTTATTAAGTGCAAAGCTCAAATTTACTAATATGCAGATGATACCAATATTAAATATTTGTTCTGAATAACACTGTTAGAAATTAATTGATTGGCAAGGAATACATTTAAGTCTGTTAGTAGAAAAACTTTAAATAAATGTCTTAGTGCACCACTACAATGTTGAAATCATCGCTCTCAACATTAATTAATGTATTGCTTAGGAGCAAATTATATTGATTGGAGAAAGCATTTTCATCTTGTGTCCTACCAAGAGTTGCCGGGTTCGCTTGCTCGATTCCTACCGAATATTTTGGGTGTTTCTACAGACAAGTAAGAAGAAGCTATGCAGTTTTGAGTTTGCTAAAAACATTATTGCCACCGCAGCTTATCAAAAAGAATACAAACAATGTTTGCCTTGCAAAAGCCAGAGCCTGGATTTTTCTCTCGAGTTGAATTCAGAGAAGTACATCTATTGAAGTTAAGTATTGTGCTACAAGCTACAGGCGGCAACCAATCCCTGGCCCCATTAATGGCGATCAACCTTTGGTGGAGAGTTTATTAGGCACCTCAGATATCTTAGTGGAATATGGCACTCTACACTCCGCGAATAGAGCGCAATTGCAGATGCTACCTACGAAGGCTGGACTTGCTCTGTCGGTGAATCATCTTGGACTGCAAGATTTGGGCTTAAAAAATATTTTCCCGGTTATTTTAAAACAATATGAGATTTTGCAGCACAGGAATATAAAATCACAATCACTATCGTGTCAATGTTTTAAAGAGTGGCGAAATTTTACTATATCAAGTAACTTGGCTTGAAAACTCACTTTTTGGAACGAAGTTCCTTAACGCGGCTTGCTGGTAGTGTAAATTAGTAGAAACCCTGCCGGCAACTCAGTCAACTAGTAATGAATTATGAGCCAACTTTTTTACAACTGGTGGTGGTTGACACTTAGATTATTTTTAATGGAGATAACTGACTATTTTAACATTACGATGTCCTAGGAGGTAGTCAATTGTCCGACGCTGCATTACTTTTCAACTAACTTAAAGTTAGCTACTTAAAAGTCAGTACCCACCTATGAACTATAAGTCGATTTTATTTGTAGTCGACTACCAATTTGCTGGCAGGGAATCGTCACGAAAGCGTGTGAGCTCTTTATATGTATTGGTGACACCTACTAATTAATATTAATAAGTTGTGAAAACGGACACTATCAGTTGATAGATGTCGCTAAAGTAAAGTATGTCACAACAAAACACAGCAATATTGAAAAATTTTCTTCGTTTTGTATAGCAGATTGATAAAAAAATAATACTGCATGTGTCAAAAGTAAAAAAATAAAACGTTCCAAAAATTTTAAGAAGCATATAAAATTTAAAAATTTCAAAAACAACACAAAATAAAACATACGGATTTCACCTTGTATTACATTCGAAGACGAAGAAAAAACGTAAGGAACTTCGTTCCTAACGGCGGTCGCCTGACCGCATTTCTTTTTTTAACTAATCCAGTTTCGTTGATGCTAATGTTAATTATAAATATGATGCAGACGTCCGCTCTTTTCACAAAATTTTGAACTACATTTTGCAACAAAGTTTCGCTTATCTCGTCAAGTTGCTTATAACATGTACACGTAAACCCGGTCTTTTAAACGGCCCCCGAGAGAATAATGCAGCGACGTTAAATCACAAGAACGAGGTGGCCAATTGACATCATCAAATCGAGAAATCATACGAACGCTAAATTTCTCATGTAATAATGGGATTGTTCGGCCAGCTGTGTTGCTTGTGGCATCGTTTTGCTGGAATCAAATGTCCCTGATGTCAACATTAGCCAATAGTGGCCACAAAAATCGGTAATCATGGTGCAGAGATTTTATGAGTTGATGTTCCAGGCTCTTTCTGCACACTTTATTGAACATCGGCTATGTTTGCATCTCTGCGGTCACTACGAGTATATTGTTTTAATTTATTGTCAATATTGTTGTTTTAGTTTATTGTATCATGAGCCCAAAATTCAGTGATTAAATTACACGCGGCGTTCTCAGTTCGATGAAGTTCGATTACGAGGAAAATCCGTTTGGATCTTACGAAGTGATACAGGAAAACTTTTATTGAAATTCTTTGCTCAAGAGTATAGCGTTTCATTTTAAAATTTCCCAACTTTTTTTAAATATATGTATGTCAACAGCTGACAGCATAGTTTTTGACATTTCTTCAAACCATTGTAACCTTTGCCATTTGTCCACCCTTTTATAGATGAACTGGGGCAATAGTATACTTTACTGTTGTCGAGGAACTCCCAAGCACAACTTGAAGCACCATCTTACACCCGAAATTAATACACCATTTTCGATCGGATAGATATTTCTTACATTTAATGTCTAGAGCATCAAGAGTTTCGAAAGTCGTCATAGTAATAACGTGACTACAGCTGATTCGTTGTGATTGAATAAGAAACAAACTTGAATTTACGGCACACTAAAATCTATTCGTTTAGCATAAATTGTTAAGACATTGGCTTCGAAATCGCAGTTCAATCATATATGTACATACATAGCTATGTATTCTCACGGCCCAGTCTTTAAATGGTCTGGTCTATAACTAAGTAAAAGCTTGTTTCATATCTGCAAAACATTGGTTAATTCCCAAAAAATTACTGATAGTTCGGCAGAACATAGATTTTATTTAAATTTGGTTTAAACTATGCGTCGTAAATTGTTTTACCATGTATCTCATACTTTTCCAATAAGCTCGTATATTTGTAGTGCATTTATAATTGAATTTCAAATGCACAATTCTCTTCGTTCAGAAAGAAAAAGACAGATTATCTTCCACTGACTTTTTTGGGTATAGGAGAAAAGTATGCCGCCTTGGGGTACGCATGAACCAATATTGAAATCGTTTGGTTTTACGTCTGTTGTTTACACTTACTCGGTAGATTGAGGTTGGAGAATTAAGGTTGAGTGTTTCCAAATAGACCAAAATAGTGTTTGGCGGAAGTTTTCATTGTGCAAATTGAAGCAACCTTGAATTTTAAACTAAACACAAGGTACTGGCTCTACTTCAGAATTTAATCGCTTACTTGCTTCTCTTTGAATTTGTTTTTCCAATACCGATTTATTAATTAACTCAATTATTGTGTATAACTCTCCAAAGTAGTGTATGTACTCACTTGCTTAGTGGGTTCTCTGTATTGGCCTAATTTGTTTCCTTCAATTCAATTTCATGTTGACATGTAGTGCCTTACATTCAACATTTTCCCCCTTGAAACACCTGCATGTGACTAAGACTACACGGCTTATCGCAGTAGAAGATCTTTCATGTTGTTTTGTTCTGTTCTATTTACTACTCTAACGCAGTTGCAGTTGTTGCTTGTGGTGTTCGCAATAAGTGGGTTTGATGGGATTTTATATGGAAGTTTAGTTCTAAGAGAAAAATCCCATACCTAAACTTGCAGATATGTAAACGCATATGCTGCCATGAACGTATTTGCAGGTTGTTTATAACACTTGAGCATAATTTGTTTGTTTCGTAGTTTGTTTTCGATTCTTTCTGCTGGCTTTTTCGCTGTACTTTAGTTGTTGACAAACAACAGTACGTTTCGGCAAATTTTTCATCAACTGATAAGAAACAATGACAAGTGTACACATCGTTGTTTCGTAGTTGGTATGGTTTTGTTCAAATACAGCGGAACTTGACAAAGAAATAAACATGATAAACTTCCTGAAGATATGACTGTTTTTTAACAGATGTGAATACTTTTTTTTTTAAACTAAAGTGTGACAAACAGCAAATTAATTTTTACTTTCAAACACACTTTAATATAAAATTAATATGATAAGTGAATAGGGTTCCCGAAAAAGCGAATGGCGCACCCAAATGGAAAATTAAAGACAAATTTTAGACGACACATTTATCTGACTTTCTATCTTTCCTCTTTTTAGAAACAAAAAAAAGCAAATCCGAAAAATCAAAAATCATCCATAAAATAGACTACAAAAACAGATCATTGCTTTGGTTAATGTTCGTTAAGTATATAAATAGAAAGTAAAATTGCGTGACCTTTGGTTGCCGAGTGTAATTTGACACATCCAGAGTTCATAGGGTGCTGATGAAGGGTGTTTGCTACCCAGAAACAGCCGGTTGTCCACTTAGCTATTAAAAAATTTTACTTTTCTTTACTTAATTGATATTGATAAAAAAAAAGTGACCTACTTGAACTTGGGTAGAACTTGAGCCTGAAAAAGTAATTTAATTACGGTATTCAAACGGTCTCATATTGTGTCATAATATCAGAGAAACTCCTAACATTTTATGATAGTTTAAAAAAAATTGTTGTTGTGCCGCAAACAAATATAGTCATAAATTAATAGGACTTCATCGACTGTGTTTAGTGATTCGTCATAAGTTAACAGTATCACAGCGTCACCTAAGAAATAAATGCATTAAAATGTATATTTGTTTGTAAATATGAGTATATTTCATTTAAAATTTACTTGAATCAGCTATCAAAACATCTAATAGATAATTATCGCACAAACTGGCTATTATTTTAGTTTTTTCACTTATTTTTGGCATTTTGAGAAAAATATTTAAATTGCTTTCCTTTTATTTAACAGCTGATTCATATTTGATATAGCACACTACTTTATGACAGGTTGCTCACAGCAGTCATATATTTTCTTGCTATTATTTTAAGACTTGTGACTTTAGGACGACCCTTTGAATACGGTAAATATAAATGTATTACTATATCATAGTTCAATGTAATTAAAATTTCAGTAAAATGCTAAAAAAAACTAATATTGTTAATGTTTTTCATGTGTCAGGATTTGGCTGTTCCAAGTGAAGCCAACATTTTTTGTATCGTCTCAGTCGACAAAATACTTGTCTTTGAGAACATTGCAAAAAAAGTCAGCAACAGTACGACGACGAAACGCAACAAACACTATCAGTGTACATCACAAATAGCATGGAAACTCGATGCAGTCGATTCCCTATGCTTACATAACTCGTCTTGTAGCACATTAGACCTTGGAAAGTTTATATGTTTGGCTCGAGGGCATAAGAGTTCGAAATTCGAACGAATCGAGGGCAAAAAGTAAACAATCATGCACAGAAAGAAAAAACTCGCTCTAAACCTGGATTTTTTTCTATTTTTTTCTATTTGATTTTAATATGAAGTGTACTTGAATATTTAAGTACGCATAACACAGAAGTGCACCTAAAACAAGCCCGAATAGTAATTATTAAAGAGAATTAATCCTATTCAGGCTTAAAATGAATACGAAATTCTTGGCTGTATTTGTAACCAACACTTGTTTTAATTGCTGCGATAGCTGAAGTGCTGAAGTGGCTGGACTGTCAGTAATTGGTTCCAGTTCCAAATCGGCAGAGACAAAATAATTTATAAATTATTATTAAGTTAAGGAAGTAGAGCGGAAAATCTCAGGTACGAGTGTGTGGTTAAATAGCCTTCAAAAACCTCGAATCAAGTGCATCATCATGCTCAAAAAAAAAAAAATCCAAATTCAATCGTTCCATACTCAAATCAATCCCAAACGGTGTCAAAAGTATGGTAAGTACCAATGTTCTTAAATCAATAACGGCGCTATTGCTTGAGCTATATTCAATCCGAAACTGGGATTGAATATGGCTAAAATTAAGTATTTGAGTTATGGAAATCCGTATTTACCGAACTCCGCTTAGGATTGATTTGAGTGCAAATGGATTGATTTTTTTTTTTCAGTGCGGGCAACTGCATGTACATATATGTTAAGGCATGCCTGGATCAATTCGAAACTCATACAAACATTAGTCAAACATTATTTTCGCGGTCCCCAAACACAAGATGAAATACACTTAGAGAAAATTCATTCACTCCGGTAATGAAAGGGCTTCATTAAATGTTCTTTAGCATTTGAATAATTTCGTTTCTACGATGCAAAATATCATTCAATGAACAAGCTTTGTCATTTCAGTTTCTTTTGCATTTTATTGCGTTCATTGCATTCAGTAAAGAGTTTACGTAGATGTTATGAAATTTCATATATCGCTAATTTTGAGACATATGAACTGTTGAGTTTCCTGTAAGCTTTTTTACAGGAGCTTTTTTTAAGCTTTTTTACAGGAATTTTTCAAGCAAAATTCTTTCCGAATTAAAAGACTTCGACTTCTTACTCCAATGTTTTATTTTCGAATGACAAATTCCAAAAATGTTTCATTATTAATTAATTTAATTTAATTTAAATTAATTTACAATGTAATTCCTATTATCAATTCTATTGTTAAAGCAAACCGTAATGTTTTATTGCTCATTTACTGCCGTTGCATTACTGAATATCAATTTTGATATTTAATAAGAAAAACCTCATAAGCATGAATATACATACATTTCAATATACATACATACATACATATTACTTTAAGCGTACATTTAAACAACTGCAATAAACCATGAATATCAGCAGCGATGAAACAATGGTAAAGTGGGCACTGGCTACACTTAACTTAATTATACAATAATGATTTATTTGACGCGCACAAATAAATAAAAGAAGGATATAAAATACGTTTTAATTGAAGATTTTGCATTTACTTCTTTAATTTATATTGACATAAGGAATCATATGGTGGTTGAACTTGGCCTGATTAAGAGTACTATCAAACATATACATACATATGTATAAATAACTCTCAACCAGACTAAGTTCAAGCCCCACATGGTTCTCTATGTTACGGTTAAGTTAGAAAAAATAATTTCAATTTTTATTAATTAGAAATATTATCCTGAAGATGCTAACAAACAATATTGAATAATATTGTTAATAAAATTTTATTAATTCAGGTACAAAAATATAGACCGTTTTTAAATGCTTCCTGTTTTTGCAGCTGTCTATATGCCGACGACATTTCGTTGATGCTAATCAACTCATCAGTAGACATATGGACAGCTGAAAAATACAGAAAACATTTAAAAAAGGTCTGTATTTTTGGACCTGAACTAATACATTTCAATTGGCTCTTAAAGCAAGTAAATAAATAAGTTCATATTTGAATAAAATTTTATATTAAAAAAACGATCTGAAGCTGCAGAAATTAGTCTTTCCAAAAATTAAATAAAAAATATATATTTTATTTTTAATTTCATTCATTGACTTCTTTATTTTTTCATTAAGTAAACGATTGATTCAGTACTAAACTTAAAAGAAAACAAGTATGCTCTTCTCAAATAGCTTGCTATTCTGGTACTTAAAATTCTTGCAATGGCTGAATTGGTAGAGTGACTGACTTAAGAAACGTGAGGGTCCCAAGTTTGAATCTTATCAGAGGCGGCGAACAAAATGATTGAACACGGAATTATAAAAACTAGACAGAAGAACAGTTATAAAAAGAAAAAAAAAATAGATACATAAATAAACTCAGTGTGAAAAAAGCAAATAAAAAGTAAAGAATTTCATATCAGTGAAACATTCGTCATTAATAACATGAAATGCTTCGTTAGATCGTTATTAATGAAAAAATTCATCCACAGAATGATGAAAATCGTGCCAAGAAAGAAGCTTTTTCTCTTAGTGTATGGTAGTTGAATTGGTATAGTAGTTGATTCAAGAAGCGTGAGGCTCACAGGTTCGAATCTTGGCAGAGGCCGTAAACCAAATAATTAAAGTTGGAAATATTGAAAAGAAGGAAGTAAAATGAAAAGAAAAATTAAATAAATAATAAACTAATAAAGTAAGAAATGAAGTAAAATAAAACTGAAAAAAGAAACAAGAGAAAAGAGAAACCGAAAAATTTTCTCTTAGAGTTGAATCGTTTTTTCTGTTGGGGAAAATAATTTCCTAGCAATGCAACGTTTTCCATTAATAGCATAAAATGCTTCGGGAGCCTGTTATCAGTGAAACAATTTACTGATCGGATGATAAACTTCGTGCCTGGAATGAAGCTTTTCCTTGAAAAGCTTTTTGGAGAAAAATAACAGCGATGTATTGTGAGTAGGTTCACATTTTTCTTAATTAAAATTCTGGCCTCACATGGCGCAGAAAGAGCTTCTATTCTAGGTTATATTGAATTCAGGCTACGCGTGAAACATTTTTCAATTTAGGAAATTAACTTATTTCATTTATTGGGCATATTTGGTTTATTCCGGCGACATTTTTAAAAATGTAATAAAACACTTTTTCTATTCCCTAATACGTGGGTCATTGTACTCGTGCATTCACTTTCGTCCACTAATAAGATAACAATCTAAATGTGCTAAACGCTTTTCGTTCGATTCAAGTTCTTAAACTTGAAATAAATTTTAATTATCAAGAACACAAAATGAAATTTCCATTTATAGTATGTTTTACTGATAATAAAATACTATTCAAATAAAAATTGTGTGTCCTAAAAAAAGGTTGATGTAAATTGTTTGTTTTTAATGTGGCTAATTTAACTAGGACAGGCATGCGGCCAGATAATACAAATGCGAAAAATATTTACTTTTTTCACCATCTAATGCAAGTGTTCCAAAATTTAATTAGCAATACGTCTGGCTAAACTTTGGACAAGTCTGGACAATTAATCTCTCATATTCCAATTGTCGTCATATTCGTCAAATTAAGTCAACATCCAAAAGCTCACAATTGTGCGCTTCTTTCTGTTCGACAACAATTTTGTTCTTTTTAGGGTTCCGTACTCATCAGAGTGAAACGGAACCCTATTACGGAGACAAGTACGTCCGTCCGTCCGTCCGTCACAGCGTCCATTCTCCGAAACGGTAAGAGCTAGAGAGCTGAAATTTTCACAGGATGTTGTTGTACCTTGCCACTACAACAACAAATACTAAAAACAACAACAAGTCGAAAACTACCAGGTGTCCGCATACAACGAAAAGTTGCAATTAGCTATAACTCTCGAACCGTAAAAGATAGAAAGCCGAAATTTGCATAGTGTATATATTTATAGATGCTTTACAACAACAAATGCTAAAAACAACAACAAGTTGAAAACTACCAGGTGTCCCAATACAACCTAAACTAACAATTAGCCGTGGCTGCTAAACTATAAAGACAAAGAGCTGAAATTTGCAGAATATATGTGTTTACAAATGCCCTACAACAACAAATGCTAAAAACAACATCATGTCAGAAACTACCAGGTTTCCCTATACAACCTAAAGTAAAAATTAGCCGTAACTCATAAACTGTAAGAGACAGAGAGATGAAATGTGAACAATATATGTATGTACTAGCATGTGGCCTACAATAACAAATGCTAAAAACAACAACAAGTCGAAAATTACCAGGTGTCCCCACACAACGTAAAGTAACAACTAGCCGTTACTCTCGACCCGTGAGAGACAGAGGGATTAAATTTGCACAATATGTGTATTCACATATGCTCCACAACAACACTTGCTAAAAACAACAACAACTGTAAAACTACCAGGTGTCCCTATACAATGTAGAGTAATAGCTATAACTCTCGAAATGTAAGAGATAGAGCGTCGAATTTCGCACAGTGTATGTATTCCCAGATGCCTTATAACAACAAATTACAACAACAACAACAACAAGTGGAAAGTTACTAGGTGTCCCCGTACAACATAAAGTAGCTTTAAAAACAGAGAGATGAAATTTATAAAATATACATATGTATTTACATACGCCATTCTATACATACATGACACGTACATACATACGTACGGAACCCTAAGAATGCGAGCCAGCCTCGTACTTGACTTAATTTATTTTTAGATATTTAACGTCTTTATATTTTTATATGTATTTCTTTGAATATCAAATTCTAATATTGTATGAAATTTAAACTTGTACTTATTTTCTTTGTTTCATGTAGTTTTCATTTAATTTATTTACTCTTTACGTACCTGTATGAAAAGTAAAAAACCTCATGTTTATAAATCGGAGTCGAACTTTTCTTGTTAAGAGACATTTAAAATTTTTGTTCGTTCTATATCAACCATAAACTTTAGCAACATTTACCTCAAACTTTAACTTTACTTATCTAAATATTGTCCAATTTTTTTTATACACTAGCAGAAAAATTTATAAGCGCTCATATCACGCAAATGTTTATTGCTCATATATTGCAACAAAAATGGAAATAATAAATAATTTTCCGTTTTAGATATTTTTAACAAAAACAGTATAAATATGCACTAATTTTACGAAAAATATTTAAAAAAGTGTATTTAAATGTATCTACAAATACATCTAAACACATCTAAAATTATTTTCAACAGTAATTATTTTATTTTTCAAACTCATTAAGCAAATTTTCATCGAGCCAAAAATGTGCAAAACACAGAGCGATACGCTGCTGAACATCACTTTGTCAGCGATGTTTTGTGTTTTATGAATAACTTCTAAATTTGAGACTGTTTCTGCAATTCTTCACACAATTCGTAATGTAATCTAACAAGACCTATAGCCATTTCTACGCACAGATACATGCGTGGTAGATTATATATGTATCATGTACTTTACCGAGTATATGTAAAGTATATATATGTAAATACTAACTTGAACCCGGTGTGCTTCGCTACTACCCAGTACTTTGATTAGCATGTCACACCCAATTTGGACATCTTTCAAGTAATGAAATATTTAAGTCAACGATGCAGCCGCTTAAGGTGCGTTTAGACTGTACTAATATTTGTCCAAACACAACAAATAATTGTTTGGGCTAATAGTATGGTTTGTGACAAATGTTTGGGCATGGGTTCAGATTGCACTAATATTTGTTTGAATTTTATTTGCGCAAATAACAGAAAATTTTGTGTCAGCCATGTTTGGTACAAATATTTGTGTACCCCTTTACACTATACTAATAATTTTATTTGTCCGGTGTGTATGACAAGTATCTGTTAAACAATGTTGTTGTGTGAAAAGTTAAAATGTTTAGCGACAGTGATATTGGAGATTTATTGTTAATAACTGCTGGAGCTATAGCAGTTTCAGAAACCCGGCAAAAGGAAAAAAAAAGATCCAGGGTTCGAGCTTGGGTGCAGCGTCGTAAAATGGAAGGATGTTGCCAAAAACTTTTGGAGGAATTGCTTTCTGAAGAACTTTCACTGCATACAAACTTCGTGCGCATGGGTTCAAATGACTTCGATTAGTTGGTAATTTGATTACAATATTCATTTTATTAACATTAAATATATGGTCATGTTTTTCACATAAAGCTGAATCTAGTGGCGCCGATTATAACAAAGAAAACCACACATTTGAGGGAACCAATCTTTCAAACGAATTGACCAGTATTGCCATTTCAATTTATTTCATTTTTGATACGTTAAGCACCCTCAAAAATAACTGTTGGCAACCCACGTTTCTACAATTATTTGTCGCTGTTTGTTCCGCCAAAAATATTGTGAGAACAAACAAAATATCGAACCAAATATTTGTTGCGACGTGCTGACAAAGTGTTTACACTATCCAAAACTTTCTTCACAAACAAACATTTTTGTTAGCCAACAAACAGTCGAAAAATATTTGGTGGCTAACAAATTCGAGTGTTTACACTAGGACAAACAAAATTTTTATGATTTTGCACAAATATTAGCATAGTCTAAAGGCACCTTTAGACTAACCGTAGACACTCAGCCCTTAGCCATTATTAAGCCAAACAGAAATCAATGCTTCACTAAACCTTAGCAAGCCCGAGTCGAGTAGAATACACAACTACTGACACATAAAAATCGCATAGGAATAGCTTGAAGGGATGAATGTGATACGTGTGGGGCGGATAATAAAGCAATGTGGTGTTTTTGCCCTTTATTTTGTGGTTTTTTTCGTATGCACGCGAAAAACGTGCCCGAATATACGCCGTTCTTGTCACAATAATATTACAGTAACAGTGGATGGTTGTTCTGTCACGCTGTCGATTTAGCCGGAAGTAGATTTTCGCTACTTTTATTTTAATGGAGTGACAGAAGTTTCTGAAACAGTACCGACTTTTGGTTTGGTTATTCTGCGGTACCTTTGTGATTAGGAGGCCGATTTTTTTATGTTACTTTTGTCTTTAATAATTTTCATTTTCAGTTCAGTGCATAAATCGTAATTGGGAATCAGCCAATATGCATAACAATATGTTATGTTACTGTAACAAATTTTAGGCGTAAGTCTTAAAAATGTAAATTTGTTGGTTTTTTTTTCAAGTTGTATAAAAAAATCTTAGACTTTACATACTACTTGAGTTTGCTTAAATGCTGGCAATTTGTTTTGACATCGGCCTACGACTGCTCCTTAAACATGACCTTCAAGCATTTTATGCATATGTAAACAAACCTTTCAAGAACTAAACTATTTCATGAAAATACAACAGATCGTGTAGAAAAGTGTTGTGTAAGCAGTTTATAAAAGAAATATTGCAACTGATATAAAATAAAGGAACTATTTTTCATCTCTTTTGTGTCCTTCTTTTAATAATATTTTACCGAAAAGTTTTTAATCTCATTTTATGCTGCCTAAGTCCATAACAAATGGCGAGCAGTGAGTTTTACCACAAATTTTACTGCATTAAAAACTGTATCCATAATTTGTTTGCGAAGCAATAATTTTGACAACATTAATTATGAAAATTATATTGAAAACTGTGCATTTGGGTGCACATGCATGCTTTAAAAGATATTTTAATACCCACAGCCTCATTTGCTTCATTTGAGCGAAAACGTGTCCGAGCGTGCAGTTGCTGCTACTAAAAGGAACACATTTTCAGTATTGAATGTCATTAATTTTTTTTTGGTCTTGGCATATCGGCCTCTTGCTCATACAGTGCTGCTGAAAATGAAAAAAAGAAGATAGTTGGATTTTTATTATTTGGCAAAATAGTCATATCACTTATTCTTTATTACCTGATAAAGGTGAGAAAAAACCTCACACAATTTAACAAGGAAATACGTTTTTTTAAATATTATGTTGTAGTTATTTTGCTAGAACTGACTATGAAAAACTTGAAAGAAAAATGCCCGGCACAGATAACATATTCAAATTTGCTAAATTTTGTTTTGGAAAATAATTTCAAGTCAGGAATAGTTGTTAAAAAATTCTGGAATAATTATTAAATAAATCTGGAATAATTGCTCAACACTTGTGTAATAGTCGTAGCTGCTGAATGCACCCATTTAGTTGTCCAGTGTGATGTAGCGTGATTTCAGTTTCAAATTAAGACACGGCTCGTCCAACAGGAGGCTACCTGTGCGCCATTCTACACTGCCTACAGACCAGACTAGAGTGCAAAACGTTGCCAGACTTTTAATAATTCAGAACTCCCATCGAACACGCAAAGCGTGCAGTATTACTATATTACAGCGTTGGCAAATTTTGTTGAAATGTCAATAAAATATTATCAAACACATCAAATATTTGATCCATTTAAAAAAAAAAAAAAAAATGCAGCTCCACTTTTCCCCAAACTGTTGCTTCATTAAACTGAAAAATGGCATTCATTGTCTTGTTTCGAATCAAAAAAAAATGTTCTCCGAAAATTTCGAAACAAGATGAATCCCGTAAATTTTCGGTAAAGGCTGGGCCAACCATAATGAAGAATGCAAATTGTGCATCATATCTTAACGTCAAGTCTTCACAATCGGGACAATTGTGGGCAAAATTCAGCAAACCGGGAGTGAGAGAATGTAAGAATACCCCAGCGTATTCGCTGGGCCAGCGCAATCTGTATGCGCAAGAATTTATCGATGTTGTGTCATCGATTTTTGGATAGCTTTTGGCATGACGAAAAGAAGTTCAATATTTTTTGGGACCACACGCCTCTTTTGGAGGCTCTAATACTAAAAGTACAAAAAAAGAAATTCTTATATCGGACGCCTCGAAAATGATTTGTTTGATATGTCCCAGTTGAACTTTTTTTTGTTAATGCCAAAAACTAGAGAAAAATCGATTCATAATATCGCTAATGCTCGCCTAGTTCGTTCGCCCAAAAACATTGCTGTTGTTCGCGATAGTGTAGCAGAAGAACCTCGAGCCTCGACTCGTTGTCGCGCCCAAAAATGAACATCTCATGCCTACAAGCTTCAATTATCTCAAGAGCTGAAAGCATTTCAATCGTCGTCAATACCTTGAATGGTTCGTTGAACAGACAGAATTGAATGGTGACTTTACAAAATTGCCGCATTTTGGTAAATGAGAATTCGCTAGTGATTGTTGAAAAGACAATGCGTCCACAAATAGTGAATTTTTTTGTTGCAGCTTATAGAATAATCACGGACTTCTTAAGACTAGAAATTGAGGAAATGGAGCTGGACGACATGTGGTTCCAGCCCATGTTATCTTACGCCATCTTACAGTCACGATCATTTGACTTGACAACGTATAACTTCTTCCACTGCGGGTATTTAAAAGAAAAAGTGTATGTCAAAAGGCCAAGAAAAATTGAAGGGCTAATGGATAAAATAATTCGGCACATTAACAACATTGAATCTCAACTATGTCCCCAAGATATATGACACCATCGGATAGAGGTATCCTACTGAAGCCGTGGCGAGCATTTGGCCGATAATTTAAAAGAAAAAGTGTGTGTCAAAAGGCCAAAGCATCATAAAAATGTACCAGATTTAAATGGCACGTGGGTGGTGAGCGTGGTAGACACTGATGAAATTTACCTTATAACTTTTGTTTATTCTCAGAAGTGTACGTAAAAAAATCAGAGCCTTTTGTTCGATAGTAAAATTGTTATACAAACCAATTTATTTGTATCATATGGGAGGTGGCTGATAGCGTTTTGGGTTTTTTGTGTTAGTGACCTAGAACACCTCGTTGTAATTTTAACATAAACATTTATAAAGCCGTGCCATAGTGTAGCAGTTCAGTTATTGTAGGAGAAATTTCTCGGTTGTGTAACTCTTCGAATTAGTAATGCCTAACTTTTGTGAGTTTTTTCTGGGTCCACTTGTAATACCGGGTTCACGTGAACAAACCACAATTGGCGCTTAAAAGCAGAAATATGGCGCTGCACTGGCTAGTTAAGACAGTCCTGTCTACAAAATTCTGCTATACATACATTTTTCACGAAGAGCGAACCGCTGCCAACTTTCCAGATGTGAATATTTCTCCGACTTTACATTTATTGCCCGCAATTTGCTATCGTAACGACGGAGTCAGCGGTCTGCTTTCATATCTGCCACGTTTTTTTTTTTCGAAGTGCTACAAACCACAAGCAGAAATGAATGAAATTATTGATTTATTCTGAAATATATGTATATTTATGTTATTAAAGCTAGAGGAATGAATTATTGGTAGTCACTGTATTTACATTTGTACGCACATACGTACACATCAATTTTCTTTTCTTATTTAAAAATCATTATAAGAGCTAAAAACGCAAATTCGTTTTTGTGTTTTGCATACGAATTTAATGACCGTAAGTTTCGGTCTTCTTCTTGAATTCGTTAGTTATTAAGACAAATTGCATAGACATAGTTATTAAGACAAAAAGCACTATTTATGTCAGTGCCCCGCTTTCTCACAAATACGATCCCGACATTTTGGGAGAGACACCTTACCAGACATAACCCAATTACGGGGCGTATGCTGGAGGAAACTAAGGAACTTTGTGAATGAGACGGAGTTCCTATAGACCTATGAGTCAAACTGGTTCACGGTTAAACCCACGGAGCGCACAACAAGCCTATATTGGCTTAGGTGTATGTCGTAAGACATGGGCAGAAGAACCCCTCCATTCAACCTAACCTAACCTAACCTAACCTAAGACAAATTGTAAATATGTACGAAATTATTGTATGTATCGCCGAATCACGGCACAACATCGTGCTCACCGCATACATGTATACAACATGTTCGATCGAAGAAACGACTTGTGCGGCGATCACGGCTGAACATTGGTGTGACTGCGAAGCTGTCTATGCAGCGAACGCGTATAAAACGAGGATCACGAGCTAAGAAAAGTTAGTTGGTTGGCAGCTCGCGCTACGGCAGGTACTGCATATAAGAGGTTAGGCTTCTTCTCTGATATTCATATTCAGTAGTGCAAAAGGAATAGCATTTATTATTTTAATAAATTATATTTCTGAGCAAGCCAACCAAAGGACTGAATGTTGGCTACATATTCAGCCCTTTGGTAATTCATCCTGGACGGACTTTTGCATTGGAGATTAGAAACTCTCTCCAAGTAAAAGTTTATAAAGATTGTATTTGCTCTGGGAGGCTGGGATACCTATCCCAGAGAAAATTCGTGTCTTCTCCTTCGATGATCAACGCGTGTCACACCAACGCTATCCCTTTTTAATTTTTTTTTTCGTTTATTATTTTATCTATAATTTTTGACCTTTATTGTTAAAATTAATAAAACTATTTTTTAAAGCTTTAGGTCTTTTATTTTTCTTTATTAATTTTTCGATATTTCGCTAACAATTTATTAGCATCGTCAGGAATCTTTAATTGCTTAATAAAAACAATTATAGATTCCTGACGATGCTAACAAATTGTTAGCGAAATATCGAAAAATTAATAAAGAAAAATTTAAGACCTAAAGCTTTCAAAAATAGTTTTATTAATATTTTTTTTGTTGCTTAAAATAAATAAAACCGTACGTTTTATAACGTTCTCTGAAAAAAAGAACGCCACGTGTTCTTATTTAATGTACAACTCTGGATTCGGTTGAGCTACCCCAGCAACCAGCAGAAACGTGTCGTTACAATAGCTCTGTTTCTTTACTCTACTTTGGGATTCCGTGGGATCCCAATTTGCACGAAAAGTGTTCCCGTACTTTAAAATTGGGCAACTGAGAGTATTTGTGAGAGAACATTACGCTTCTTCTTCTTCTTGCACGTAACAGCCCGTACTTTTTCTTCGGGCTAGTTTGGGCAAGTAGTTCAGCTGTCATCTGCTCCAAAGAATAAACAATAACATAGAAAAAATAAACGTTTTGCGGAAACTGAAAGAAAAATTGGAAATTAGTGTGTGTGAACAAATGTTTTAAAGCATTCTGTAAAAATTGTTGATGGTTATACATATGTACATACACTTATGTATTTAAATTTACAAATTCATTTATGTAGTTACATATGTATATGAATTTGTGAGTTGTGGTCGTAAAAAGTTTTATTCATTTCATTCCTCTTAATTTTTCGGAGAAATCTTTTCTTACACAAATGAAATAAAATACATAAATATTTTTTTTTTTTTTTTATAAATTGAGAGAATTTATAGTTTACTCTCATTTTACCGAACTTTGCCCAAAAAGTAAAGAAACAGAGCTAATATATACATACATATGTATTAGGAACTTGAAATGTATTACGAAGCGTTAAGTGCCAACTGTCAAACGGTTGTAGTGTTCTATAAATATAATTGGAGGTCATATTTTTGAATTTCATAAGAACAAACGAAAATTCAGTCTTGTTTGCGCAGCTTATAATATAACGTTTTTATTCATTTAAAAGGCGAAATTTGAAGGAGAAGAAAAGCAGAAGTTGTCACAGCATCCTTGAACTTTGAAATTTAAGACTTCTTCACTAACGTTTTTCTTCTTACCTATCGATGAAAACAAGTTTCTTTAATATTTATAACTGTTCGCTCTAAATGATAAAATCCTTTGGTTTGTGGTTTTTATTTTTCCTGTTCTTTTATGTATGAAAGAAAACCGGACAAGAGGATAAACAGAAAATAATTTTGAGAATTACTTGATTATATTCATCTTACATATGTATATGTATTCATTTAAACCATTCATTTAAATATTTTGAAATTGTAAATTACTCCTGCAAAGTATGTAAATATTAACCACAGGGTCTTCTTAAAGCTAGATCTGGGAGATTGGCTGTAACTATTCAATCTTCTTGGCCAACACACGTAAACGATGAAACTGTTTGACCAGTACTAACAGTTGTCATCGTGAGATTTTTCGGCAGTAAGGGACTAAAATTTGAGTCCAGCTCTTCGTTGTTTTAGTACTTCAAAACCCAACACGTTGTGGCCAACACGCTAGTTTTAAAATGGAATGTTACCGAACTAGTGAGTGCAAAATTAGCCTCCGCGTTTGTGAATAAATGACAGCAGATTTGACAGATGTATCTTGAACAAAATGACCGCAGTCGATTGCCAAGTTCGGAAGACAGTTTATAGATCAGATATAATCTACGGCAAAATTACAGAATCAGCTAATTTTGTTTTGTTTTAGTAAGACCTGTACATAAGTATATGCTTTCAAGCAGTTCGTAGGCACACGTAAAAGAGGTATGATTGAAGTCTAGCAATGTTAGTTGTTAAATAAAACATACATATACATAATTTTCAAAAAAGGGTTCGTACACAAAAAGAAAAAACATTTTACAATATGGTTGCAACAACAATATTATGTTGTCTGTAACGATGCGAAATCCAATTTTTGTGTTGTTACTGAAAATTTGTGTGTGCTTATAAATTAAAATTTTTCTTTAATTGAAAAGAAACAAAAAAAAAACGAATTAAATAAAAACCCGCAGTTATTAAGACGGAAATAAGGCTATTGTGCTACACAAATTATGGAATATATGAAAAGATGCTCATATTATACAGAGGAAAGATTTCATTGTACCAAATAAAGGAGTGAATACAAACTTATGTATCTAAAATACATATATAATGTATGGACCAACCACAAATTCACTACAAGAAGGCGTAGTGACGATGTAGAGGGCGATGCAGGTGATAAAACGGTCCCGCTTCAAAAAGAGTGTACGGTGAAAATCCTTCTCAATCAGCATCATTTTCGCAATGTCCAGTTGTTTGTGGTTATACTTTTATAAGAAATCAAAATCAGAAGCATACGAGGTCTGATAAAAAAATAACTGTTATTTTAAATTTTATCAAAAGGTATTTATTTATTCATCAATAACTTCTCCCCTTCAAGGTAATCCCCCTCAAATATAACATACTTATGCCAGCGCTTTTTCCAATTTTCGAAACACTCTGAAACGCTCTTTTTGGTATCGCCAACAGCTCCTGTTTCGATTTATCTTTTATCTCCTCAATCGTAGCAAAATGCTTTCCTTTCATCAGTGGCTCCAGTTTTGGGAAGAAGAAAAAGTCAGCGGGACCCAAGTCCGGTGAATACGGTGGTTGAGACATGATAACGGTTTTGTTTTTGGCCAAAAACTCTCACACAATTATCGATGTGTCAGCTAGTGCAAACTCCATGATTATTTTTTCCATAATTTTGTGCGTTTCTGACGATTCGCTTCGCGCAACCGGCGGATAATTTCAAGATAGTATTTCTTATTGACCGTACGACCTTGTGGCAAGAATTCATGATGCAATACGCCATTGCAGTCGAACAAAACAGTGAGCAAAACCTTCACATTTGACCGAATTTGACGTGCTTTTTTTGGTTTGGCTCTTCTGGACGCTTCGATTGGGATGATTGGCCTTTGGTTTCAATGTCATATCCATACGAGTACACCCATGATTCGTCACCAGCTATGACCTTTCTGAAGAAGGGACATCGCTCCATGCGACTTTATTTTTGCTCAAAATCTAGCAATTTTGGAACAATCTTCGCTGCCGCACGTTTCATGCCTAAAACATGCGTAAAAGTTGCTTGGCATGAGCCGAAAGATATGCCAACTTCATCAGCAACCTCTCTGATAGTGATTCGACGGTTATCGAAAGTCATTTTCTTCATCGGTTGTTGATGTGCTCGATCGACCAGGACGAGCATAGTCATTGACATCCTGTCGGCTTTCCTTAAACCGGCTATACCACAATTGAACTTGTGTTCTACTCATCGTAGACATTTCAAATGTCCTTGCGCATTTAATTTAATTTTTACACAAAACAGTTTTGTTGATCTAAAAAATCGAAGAGCACACCAAAAACCGACTGACTGTCAAAAACAAACTGACAATCCAAAATGGCTGATATTGCCAACATATGCATATGTATAACAGACATGTGTACCAACATAGAAAAAAAAAATGTGAAAATCGAACATACGTAACACACGAAATTTGAAAATAATGGTTATTTTTTTACCATGCCCCGTATAGCGTGACACTTATAACGAAAGTTTGAAACAAATAGAAAATAAGCTACTGCTCTTAAGTGATAAAAAAAATATCAACCCGTGCGAAGCGGGTGCGAACCGCTATTTTCATATATAATAGATTAGTCTCTCAAACGAATAAAGTTTTTCTACAATATATGTACATAGTACATACATCAGTGTCAAGTATTCTTTCCATTTTATCGATCTGCCGAAAGTTTATAACAAGACTTTTAGAAAGTTATATGCAACAGCTTATCAATTTGGCGTTACGCCTTGCCTCCCATGCATGTAGGTTGTAACTTACATTCTTTTAAAGTTTTGAAAATAATTTTTTATAGGCTCAAATTAAATAAATAACAAATGATCGCATAAATCTAAGGTTTATGCAAACCAAAGAATATAATTTTAAAAACCAAGCCGCATCCTTTATCTCCGGTCTGCTGTTCACACAGTGTGTGTAGAGAAATCTTTGCTGCAGTCTACATAAAATTAATGGCAAAGAAAAGTGTACAATTTAAACAAGACAGAGTTCAAAGACAGTGTATTACGTTTCTAAGATTTGTCTTTTGTTGTCAACGCTTCTACATCCACGCAGCATATTTCCACTGTCCTCCATAAAATGCTACTAGATAATCATGCACTCTCAGCGTTAACAATTCTAATGTAATTCCGTCGTTTTAAGGACACAAATTATTTCTGTCACCATATTTTTGCAATGTTTCCTTTTTGCACACCTCATTAACTTTTTTTTTACCGTAAAATCTACAAAATGTGTAAGAAGGGGAGCAATGAAAACTTGCAAACAGAGAGTGTTAACAATTTAAAGTTTAACAAATTTTTACGAAAAAAAAGGAATATAAAATAGGTGCATTATGAGAACTCAGGTTATTTATTTATTACGGTCCTATGTTCCTCCAAGGAACGAAGGGATTGAATAAATATGCAATATATTCCATGTAGTATTACGAGTGGTTATTTAATGTCCATAATGGACTATTATGGAAAATCAAAAAGGACGGGTTTTGCGCCGCGGCGTAAGAAATAGAAATAAATCTATTTCAAGTTCGCCACGTACAACGGATTTCGACCGACTCTGTGACTGTGTGCATTTTCATATACACCAATGTGTTTTATTTTTGACGGCGAATATTCGCGGCGAAAAATTCGTCGTTCATCCCAGTTGTGTTCCTAGCATAACTGATACAAGGCGTAGTATAACTATCCCTTTTTAACAGGCGTTCTACAAGCGGATCTTGACGATTTTCAAAAGTCACTATTTCACCTCTTTGTACTCTATGGCACATTGTTAGGCGTTGTCATATTGTAGGATGCATAAATTCTCAACACCTTGCAACGTCGCGTCATTGTCAGGGAAATAAAGAATACAAAGGGACAATAAAAATGTTTGTGTGCGAAAGGAGAAAAAACAAAAGAATAGTGAAAAAGTGAGTACGTGTAATAAAAAGTGGTAGAAAAATTAGTGTTGAGCAAAACAAATAAAGAATGAGTAACGGAAAAGGTTTCAAAAGGGAAACAGCGTCATCCAATGCAGTGTGGGTGTGTGTATTTTGATAACGATAATTACATAAAAATGTAAACTGAAAATTTATTGTCTGGCAATAAAATTGTAAGGTTTTCTTAAAATTGTATGAACTGACAATTTTTCATTTCAATTTGATTGGCACCAAGTTTTTAGGTCTTTCAATATTGTAAGATCTGACAACCGTCTGTCTATACGTAGCTCTAGTGTTTTCTGTAATCGCACCACAGTTTGAATTTTTCGTTTTTATTGTGCTTCATACGTCAAATTTAAGCATCATAATTCAACTGCTGAAATCGTCATGTTTACCGAAGTTCGTCCTTTGTCCAAGTTCTGTTCCCAGTACAAAATATAAAAAAAAAAAAATTATCTCGGAGGTAAAGAACTTTCTTACTTTTATGAAACTTGTAGCTTTTTTTTCTGCCCAGTACTGTATACCAAAAAAAAAAAAAAAAAAAAAAAAAAAAAACACGTTGTGCAAAATGTGTTCCAGTCTGCTGATTATTTGTTTGAATTAAAAAGTTCATACTTGCAGTTTCGTTTTCAAGCAGTTCTATTTCACCCATGGTTGCCTTTAAACGTGACAGTTAAATGTTGTTATTCTCTACTTTTGTAGCGTGATGTCATTGTTTTAGACTTTTATTATTTTTTTCGTTATTCTTTAAAGCTTGCGACTGCCTTTTGCACAAAACTATGAAATCCTTACGGCTAAGAAGTTTCATAAATGCGCTTTTACAAAAAATAAATATTCATATATTCTGTACATACATATATGAAACTCAATCTCAAGAGTATTTATTTTAAGAAAATATAATGAAGTTTTCTTTTAATGATGTTTTTAAGACAAGAACAGGCAAATATGTACAAACATGTGCCAGAATGTTGCAAACATATTCTTGGGAACTCCTCAAACTTAATTTCTTGTACAGCTTTTCACCTGTATTTATTTTATTTATAATTGCTATCTTTTTGAATTAAAGCAAATTTATATAAAATTGTGTACACTCAGAGGAGAAATGTCCAACTCTAGAATCGAAATGTCTCAGTGGTTGACTGATTCAAGTCAGGGACAACATTTAGAAAACTTGATAAAATAGTAGATGTAAACTTGTTTCCTTATCTAAACTCATTACATATGTACAAGTGCTCCCGCCTTGCAAGTATAGAACGTTAAAAGTGGCGAAACCGTTTGATATCGAGAGTTATGAAATTCGGCTGGCAGAAATAATAATACACGGAGGAACAGTAAATCACTGAGTTTGTCGTGTAATATTCCAAAATAGGTGATTCAGATGAAGATAAAACTTTATGCTTACTGAATTTAAGTAAATTAAAATTAAACAGGACAATGAGTGTAATAACTAGAACAACTTGGAATCGCAGAAACAAATGAGCATAGACTTGAGTAATGGGCAATTTTTTAAGAGCTATCACACAGAGCGAAAACTTCCTAATAGATTCAATAAGATTTTCCCTCCCAGCAGAGAGAAAAGAAGATTTTTCTATGAGTATTTCTTATTATTTCCATGTTGCAAATCTTATTAATTGTCTCAACAAGAAAAACACATAAAACCAAGAAGAAAACTTGTTACTCACATTTGTTTTTAATCAGTTTCCGATTTGCATGGTACCAAAAAAAAAAAAAATTCTATAGAGAAGAACTTATTGATTCTATTAGGTTTTCTTGTAAATTGTATACAATAAGGATTTCTTACTGATTTTATTAGGTTATCCTATTAATTTTTCCCTATTGGTTTTATTAGTTTTCTATATAAACACACGTAAATCATCTTTTGAATTCCATTAATTGTTGTTTTTTCAATAAGGTTTTCCCATTTAAAATAATAAGGAATCCTTCTTGAAAACAAATCATAGAGATATCTTATTGATTTTGTTCTGCTTTATTAGGTGCTTCTTTCTCTGTGCAGATTTATTAGAAAATACGCACAATTTAGAGAAATGTATGAGTCGATATGTAATTCAATACTTAAAGATAATTAAGGCTACGCCTCGAATGGTTTAAATGCTGGGTCCGATTTTGGCATGCCCTACAACATATTGGGCTGTATTACATGAATATCCTGTTAAATATCGGCTTACACTGCGCCAATCGTATAATCTATGTGGAAAAAGTACGGTGTGGTATGTGGGTCTTTCTGGTCGAAGACACATCCACGTTCAGCTCTTCTATTGCAGGCAAACAAATTTTGTAAACATCCCACGATGGCATTCGCCATTCACAGTTATCTTGCAGCCTTCATTGTTTAATGATGCCACCAGCCCATAATCAACACTACCCAAATTGACTATAAAATGAAAGAAGTATATGAATTGTGATAATAAAATGCAATAATCTGCAAGCGCTATTCGTTTGTAAGTCGATTCGTTGTAAAACTGTACGCCAAACTGGACATGTTTGATGGCAACATGTCTCAACATTCTGCCACGAATGTTGAGGAAAAATTAACTGGCCAATAACGCGATAATTTACGAAATTTAACCCGATTAAGATGTATAGAATTAAGGATTGGTTCACACAGCCGCATCGCACCGTGAAAATCGTTACTATCAGGAACAAAGTGGTTGTTTTGTCACTTTGTGATAACTGTTATGTCACAATACGCTTATCGTTGCCTGTCTGTGATAAATGACATTAAGAATTTGATACAATTGTCACTCAAGCGTGTAACAGAATAGAACCCTTCGAATATCATCAACCAAGTGACGTGACTATACTAAGGCCTTTAATGTTGACAGATGTTGGCTCCACAAGCTCTATTTTACAAATTTCTGACCTGGTGCCATGCACGCTGTTTTTATACGCATGCATTTGGTTGAAGAAAATATATTAAATACGTTTCTCGACACTACAGAAAGCCAATACCCACTCAGGCTATAATTTTGATTTAGACAAGACAGCAACCTCGTGTTTTAGATGTTGAAGTGTATGGATGTTATTTATTATGTTGATTCTTTTTTAAAAGAACATAATTGCTACACCAATAGTTTAGTGAGAGTCCATTTTTAACGACATTATCGAACAGTTGCAGACAATTACGGATTATTGTATGCTACTAATCACCACATTACTGTCGCTTCCAGCCATAAAATATCGCTTCTATTAAAAATTTTTAATTCAAAATTCCGTTGTCATCGTCAATTATATAAAATGTAAATACATATGCACATGTGGATATATTCATATAACTTATACAAAAATATGTATGTATGTATATTGGGTGGGTCGGTTTAGCTACCGATTTTATCGATTTAAAAAAAGAAACATTATTTCGTGAGAACTTACTTCGCCTTCCGTGCGTAAAAATGCGTGATGGAAAAAAATAAAATTGTCGTGCGTGAGGAAAATTATTCTCTTCGTGAGCCAAAAACTACTCACGCGCACATCTCTAGCATGTACATACATAGATGTAGTGCAAATATTTTCGTCGCTCGTTTTATTTTATTTTTTTTCTTAAAATTTGATATCACAAAACAATTTGTTATAAAAAGCACAAAAATAAACAAATTGATTGATTAAAAATAAATCCTAAAGAAAACTATGAACACGCCAGTAACCTGTGCCAAAAGAGCAATGCCTTGTTTATTCCGGAGCTAAACATGTGTTGGAGTTCAATAAATTAACCATGTATACGTTTCAAATAAGCAATCCATAAGTGTGTGCTGCAAATTGTTGTGTTCAAACTGTTTTTGTGAATGTTGTTATTCCATCCTTCTGAGTTTTTAGTTTTCATACGACCTTATTCATCAGGAAAAAAATTAATTGTATTGAAAATGACAAGCTATTGCTTGCTACAATAATACTCATTATTATAGAGTGCACATTGTTTTGTCTTCAACTGATACTCGATAAACGATCCACTTACATGTGAAGCTAGTTAGTTGTTATCGAGAGGAAGTAGCGCTTGTGGAACTTGTCTTGTAATACATCGCCATTCGGATCATATGGGTAAACAACTAAATCGCAAAAATCAGGCTTTAGGTACAAAATCTCTGATTTTGTCAGAGCTGAAACAAGTATTGTAATAATAATGCTATGCGACTTAGGGAACTGTGTAGGTCCCTCCTGTGTAGGGTAAAGTGACCAGCTTAAAATAGACCTTGAGACACTGACCTAAACATGAAGTTGTACTCCATTCCTGATCGGATATAGATGGTATAAGTGGCAAAGAGACCGGATGATACTAAGTATATTATATAACATTGTAAAAAATCGAGGCTTGTTCAGTCGAGTGAAAACTTTTCGGAAAACATTAAAAGCAACTGATGTATCCGCAAAGGATACATAATAAATAGCTTAGGAGAAAGAACAGAACCATGCAGTACCAACGAATTGATATTGAGCTCGTTCTATGGATTGTGCGGCACATCTTTCTGAGAGGTGGGCCACGTTTGGAATGTGTTCCCCTTTCTGGGGACTAGCGTTACATTAGCAACCTCCTAACGTATTGTTATATCACCCACGCAGTGAAACGTAGCAAATAGTTATGGTAATGAACGCACAAGCATTGAAAGCACTGCCTAAAAAAGATCAGCGCATAGATTCCGGAACGATGATGAACGATTTTTTTTTATATCAGTGAACACTGAAAGTATGCTTCACCGGCAGCCACCGTCCTCACTTTTCATTCAAGAGCGATACCGCAAGAGTCAATAAATTTTATTGTGCTGAGTTCTTTTTTTTTTTTTTTGCAGTTTATGAGACAAGAAGTAGATTTTTTAATATTTTGAACAAATTTTAAAATGTCTAATAAATAACGAAAATACACCCCCCATTTTCCACTGTGGAATATGTGGGCTGCGCCGCTGATCACTAGAACACTAGAACATAATAATGCATTCGGTCTGTTGCGGATACAGAACTAAAAAGTGAACACCGAATTTGGTAAATACTTGTAGATTCAGCATTGCGGTGAACTTTTATATGTTAAGATCTGCAATAGCGCCTTTAAGTGTTCGAATTACATTGCTGCTGCAACCGTGTGCCTTTGTACTTAAGCGTACTTTCCTCTTTCGAAATGCGAACTGCACGGAAATTCTTTTAGAATTTCTTTTCTCAATGCTAAATAAACTATTTCTTTCATTTAGCTTGCTTGTTCTGAACTACGATTTTAATATGGAAGCAAGTTGTGTTTCAATAATTTTCCGGCATGTAAAAACAATCTTGTTGTTACGATCGTTGTGTTTTTTTTCTGAGTGTAGTGGCTTTTTTTTCCTCTGCTTTTTCATTTGCCAGCAGAAAATTGTAATCTGATGAATTAAACTGAAACTTTAGCATAAAATACAGAGTATTCCTTAAGAAACTAAAGCGATGGAAACAAACTTGCAGTTGCTACTCTTTTTTGCTCAGGTTTTACGTAAATCTTTGTTATCTTTCTGGTAAAGTTTGTTAGTGGCTTCTTCAATTAGCTTTTTTTCTACAAATCAAAAATGCAACAAAAAATAAATAGTTGAATATCTCTTTAGCAAAAATTAAACACCACTTTTTTTTAAACTGAATTGAGTGCATGCAATTAAAATATTTGTGTTTCAAGGTAAAAAAAAACACACAAAAATCTACATTGCGATTTTTTTTTTGGACCCTGCTGCATTTTAATTTCTTTGTCCAATTACTTGGTTCTGTAGCGATAGATTTCGAAAAATAATTTACAAATAATCTACAGTCTCTCATAGAAATCGTGATGAATTCTTATACAAAAGGTCAAAGCGTCTCGACAGATGATTTGGTAGAGTGACAAAGAAAAAGCTTGGCGATTTCGTATTTGTAAAAAAAAAACTCTTACAAACCAAATGGACCGCAACGGTTCTTCAAAACGCGATTGTTTTTGTTTTATACGAAAAATAAAACAAAAGCTTATCGCCACTTTACCGGAAAGTCTCAATCAGCATACAACAAAACTTCCCAACGGTGTTACGTGACATTTGTGTATCAGTGATGTGATTATTGTGGATTTAGTTGGTACGTGACAAAATGGTCGTTTTTTGTTCTTCACTACAAAAGCAGAATTTTTAAAAACTTATTTATACAACTCAAAATTAATTAAGTTTATATTATATATTAATTATAATTTGAAACTAAAAACAAAAAGTATATGTAAACGAAATATTATTGCACAAAATAGTAAAGTACACACCAGACTAATTCGTTACTGCCAGACAAGTTGTTAACCCACATCGTATGTGAAAATTTTTGAGTGGGCTTGAATCTATACATACATACATATACATACATACATACTTATAGATAACTACAAACAGTGAAATCGTGAAAACGTGAATACTCAAACCCACGAACGGCTCAAAAACGTGAACACTTTCATATAAAAAATAAACAAGCTCCAAAAGTTCGAAAGAATGAACAATTTTACAAAACAAATTCAAATTCTGAATGTTAACAATTAATCGAAATGTCATTCAAAATGCCAAAAGCCTTAAAACTAAAAGTTAAAGGAGCTATTCCAGATCTATTATTTGGCTTGCTTACAGAATGTCAAGTGGCAAAATCCGCAATTATTTAACAACACAATTTGAGCGCAGGGGATTTGCAAAGCATTACGCTGATCGGAGCTCCTGTGAATGGTGAAAATTATTCCTTTTACCGAACTATTTGTTTGAAGTTATTATTTGCATGCGCTTTTTCTCTAAGTGTGCTTTTTTGCTATACAATTTTCACTATCGAAAACAAATTTTAAAACGTGAACACTCTTGGTAAAAATTAGTTCACGCTTTCGTGAGCTCACTGCATATACATATGTATGTATGCCCTGCAAGAAATGGCTGATGGCAACTAACACAGTAACAACTTACTAACACATGCAAAGCAATTTTATAGCTTTCAGCGTTGCCATTACAATGATTTTTTTTAATATTTTGATTTTCCCGTATTAGTTTGGTAATTTCATTTGGAACTACGTTTATGCGTTAGTTTTTTTATAGGTTCATTTTTTTTTTAATAGTGCTGTGGATGTTTTTTCCATATGATCCAGTTTTCTATTGTTAAAACTGCTATTGTTTTTCTCTTCATTTTATCTAAATATGTCTAAATAACTTATTCTGTTCTCCTTGTATAGTTTTTTTTTTAATTTTTCGAAAAAGCTCTTTTTTTAATTAATTTTATTGTTAATAAATAAATAAAAAGCATTGCATGTAATTTTGTGGGCATTTTGAAAAAAGATTTCGAATAATCGCTTTGCTGAGGTGGTAACGCTGGTTTATAAATCACACGTACGCGAATGTTTACATCAATTTTTTCATTTTGCCTTTAAGAAAATGATAGAAACCCTGATGTATGAACCCATCAGCAGTTTCGGTCATATGATGGATCATATGTATGTATGTATGCAGGGATGTATATCATGAGCTCTGAAACTGTCTTACTTCGCAATTTAAAAAAAATATGGTGTCAAAATAAACACGTAAAAATCTAGAATTTCATTAAGAAAGACTTGTATGTGTAGACAAGTCGAATGAAAGCTTAGAGGAGTACACAAAACAATTTCGAAAAGGAGATGCTGGCTATCTCCTCGATTGAAGAAATCTTCTGTGGAACCATAGTATTCCCAGCAAGAACAGTGTCGGTCATTTGATACATCAGGGTTTCTATCATTTTCTTAAGGGCGAAAAATGATGTAAACATTCGTGTACGTGTGATTTCTTTTTTAAACCAGCGTTACCACCTCCGCAAAGTGATCATTCGAAATTTTTCTCCAAAATCCCCACAATGCTATTAATTTCTTTACTGTTAAATACAAGAAAACATTTTTTGAAAAATTTCAAAAAACAATTCAAAGAGAATAGAATAAACTATTTTAGAGATGCACTTAGATAAAATTAAAAGAAAAAACGGTAGTTTCTTAACTATAAAAAACTTAATCATGTGGAAAAAACTTCCGCAATAACATTTTTCTCAAAGAAAAAAGGACAAATGAACCTATAAAAACATTAATGTATAGACGTAGTTCCAAATGAAACTTCCAAATTAATACGGGAAGATCAATTACTAAAAATATCAACGCTGAAAGCTATAAAATGGCTTTGCATGTGTTAGTAATTAAGTTGTTAATGTGCCAGTTTCCAGCAGCTATTTCTTGCAGGATTATTATCATTGCATCGAGTTTATATGTATGTATCTAAATGCAATTTAGATTATCAATATACCAACTTTTTTTTTATCGTTACTGTACTATTTGAAGTCTGCCTGTATCCTCGTAGACAAAATTAATTTTTTTTACCATCACTGCTGAGCAGCAGCTGATTATGGGTTTTATGCTGACAAAAGAAAAAATTGTAATAAATAAACAATAAAATGAAAAGTAATCAACTACAGTAGAAAATATACAAGTGGATGTCGGGAAACTTACGTATGTTAAATTCCATCGAATAATGTTTTGCTCATTTGCGTATGTTAAAACAAATGTAACGTTTTTTACGAGTTTTAACGTGCTAACGGTCCAGTTACGTCCAGTTACGGCACAGAATAGAGGTGTGCGCATGAGTATTTTTGGTTCACGTCACGTACGCTCGCGATCAGAATAATTTTTCTCACGCACGACCTTGTTGGGCCTCACGTCACGCACGCTAACGAGCGAAAATTTTTTTAATCACACATTTTCACGCACAAAAACGAAAAAAATTCCCACGATCAGGCACGTTTGTATTGACACAAAATTTAACGTAAGAAATTTTTATTTAATTTTTATACATCTGAGGTCGTTGGCGATAACAGCCTAAGTCTTAAAATATAGTTTCTAGACGGCCGTGTTTTTTTTTTTAAATCCAAATGAACAATTTAAAAGAGTTTTTGAAAAATTAAACATTATGATGTTGAAGAATTCATATAAGATGTATTAAAAACGTGTCTTCCAAAACTTCTTGGTGCTTATTTATTAAGGATTATTTTAATCCTGTTTTGTTTGTATCTTTTTAACAAGCTTCGTTAGAGTTCTCTTAGTTAATTTGTTGTGGCATATTTATGTCGCGTGAGCACAGACAAATATTGCAATTACCCAAACGACGTTCAATTACTCAAACGAAGGACGATTACGTGGGTTTCCTTGGCTTTTAATAGTCGCCCTGACGTCGAAAAACACCTTCACTTGTTACAGTTCTCCTGCTTTAACAGCCTAAGTCACCCGCAGATTGCCGACATTTGTCAATATGTTACAGCTGACCATAATTCTTAATTTTTTATATGGCGCAATTTAATTTTCAATAATACTGTTTTTCTAACTAGTTTTCCTTTTTCAATGTACATGTGTACACTAATCCAAAAAATCCTTCAACGTTTGGACATGCGGAACTCGAGTTACAGTTACATCAAGAAATATCCTCAATAGATCGTGTGTACACAGATCATTGTTTGCTCTCCTAACATTTCGCTTGCTCTTTGCAGTAAATGATTTTTGACCTTAGTGTCATGAAATTTATGCTTTTAGGGTGTTCATTTTTAGGGTTCCGTACTCATCAGAGTGAAACGGAACCCTATTACCGAGACAAGTACGTCCATCCGTCCGTCCGTCACAGCATCCATTCTCCGAAACGGTAAGAGCTAGAGAGCTGAAATTTTCACAGGATGTTCTTGTACCTTGCCACTACAACAGCAAATACTAAAAACAACAACTACCAGGTGTTCCCATACAACGAAAAGTTGCAATTAGCTATAACTCTCGAACCGTAAAAGATAGAAAGCTGAAATTTGCATAGTGTATGTATTTATAGATGCTTTACAACAACAAATGCCAAAGACAACAACAAGTTGAAAAATACCAAGTGTCCCCATACAACCTAAAGTAACAATTAGCCGTAGCTGCTAAACTATAAAATACAGAGAGCTGAAATTCGCACAGTATATGTATTTACATATGCGCTACAACAACAAATGCTAAAAACAACAACAAGTCGAAAACTACTAGGCGTCCCTATAGAACATAAAGTAAAAATTAGGCATAACTCGCAAACTGTAAGAGACAGAGAGATGAAATGTGCACAATATATGTACTCGCATATGGCCTACAGTAACAAATGCTAAAAACAACAACAAGTCGAAAACTACCAGGTGTCCCTATACAACGTAGAGTAACAACTAGTCGTTACTCTCGAACCGTGAGAGACAGAGGGATGAAATTTGCACAATATGTGTATTCACATATGCTCCACAACAACACTTGCTAAAAACAACAACAACTGTAAAACTACCAGGTGTCCCTTTACAACGTAGAGTAATAGCTATAACTCTCGAACCGTAAGAGATAGACAGCCGAAATTTGCACAGTGTATGTATTCCCAGATGCCGTACAACAGCAAATTACAACAACAAGTGGAAAATTACTAGGTGTCCACATACAACATAAAGTAGCTGTAAAAACAGAGAGATGAAACTTATAAAATATACATATGTATTCACATACGCCATTCCATACATACATTACACATACATACGTACGGAACCCTAAGAGTGCGAGCCAGCCTCGTACTTGACTTAATTTATTGTTCATAACCAAAATAATTACATAGATCCATAACTATAGACATCGAAAAAGTATGCTTTGAGCAACTTTAAGTTACTGCTAAATAAAAGTAAGCTTTTTGCTAAGCTATAGACGGGGAAAAGCCAACTTTATGCGCAAAAGTTTGCTCTAAACTTAAAACCAGCAGAAGTTGTCTTTAACTTATTTAGCAACAGCTTTGCTCAAACAAATGCCACTTTTATGTGTAAAAGCTTTTAATGTATTATTATTTTTTATTAAATAAAATAATTAAATTAAAGCTTTTTTAAGACTTTTCTTTAAAATTTTACTTATTCAATTCGCTTTGATGTTTTTTGTTTACTTACTAATACAATCTTATATTTATGTAGGTGTGTGTGTGTTTGCATGTATACATAATTTTTGAGAGTCATCTCATTAGAGATGGGATAAACTTGTAAGAGGTTGTATGACAAATAGCTTGGAATTTTCGATAAATAATGTGGCACCCATTTATAGCTGCTTCAGCTTAAAGTCAACTTTAATTTTGACTATAGTTAGAAAAAAGTTAGCAACACTTTTTAAAATTTAAGTTGTTTCTAAAAAGAAGCGACCTTAGTGTTGGACTATAGTTATGGCCCATAGGCTTTAAAGTAACAAAGTTCATCGGTATAATTTCATTTTTGAATTTGCACTACATAAAGATAATTGTGCTAAAGTTACTCAAGGCACTACATGCCCCACGATTTCTTACATTTTTCCTTTCCATAAAAATTGACTCAATTACATTGAGCTAAATTCAATTGCATTGAAAAATAGTTGAAGGAGAAATGAGTGAAAGCTTTTTGCAAACCAAAAAAAGTTAGTGCCTTAAGTTTTTCGTAAAATTTCGTGTAACTTGGTGAACTGCCTTAAATAGTAGTCACGCACTGTCACGCAATTTTAAATATTTTTACGACAACCATGCATCTCTAGTAAAAAACTTACTTTTCTCGCCTGCGTTAAAAATATTAATCGCTGCAAGCCGATTAAATGTATTAATTCAGGTCCAAAAATAGACCTATCAAAAAGACAGAAAATATTTGATGGGTCAATTTTTGGACCTGAATTAATGCATTTCACTTGGCTCTTAAAGCAAATAAATAATAATTAAGTTCATATTTAAATAAATAATTAATTTTTTTTTTTTTTTTTTTTTTTTTGGCACGATACAGATAACGGACGCAGAATCTAGATTTTAGATCATGCCTGGCATAAAATAGTTCACATGAGTGTATTACGATTTTCCATTTTAAAAAACAAAAGCTTAAAATAAGACACGATTTTATAAAAACGTATGAAAAGTAAAATCTATTATGATCTTTTTTCCTGTGTATATTTTTACTTTCCATTTCACAGAAAAGCAATCCAATGTTTATAATTTTTCTAGTGAAATGTGAATGTAAAATTTATATTGCTTCTTTTGATATAAAATATAATGTCTTTATTAATATGCTGGACGTGCCAAATGAAAAACAAAAAAACTGAATTAAATTTAGCAAACATTTATTTTTCTTTTATTTGAAAAAAGTTGCCGTCTAAATTCATCCTCCTTTTTCGGCGTGTGTTTCGGTGTCGTGTTATGAACGACCAAAAAATTGTTTTTATACATAAACTGAGTAAACGCCTGCCTGTTTGTGTGTCCCACCCGGTTGTCTGTCTAAAAATACAAAAACGAACAGCTGTCATCTTTTTTGTCTCTCCGGATGATGATTTTGGCAAAGTGACAAAAATAAATTCTTATAATTTTGTTGTTGTTGTTGTGTGATACAAGGCTCCTCCTCCGCGTCTTTGACTGCTTTTTTTTTGCCAGGTCTCTTTTAAATGGACCTGTTCTAGTGGCGGCGACAATGTTGATATTTTTAATATTTGGTGGTGTTTGCATTCTAATTTTTCTGCTAAATATTATTCTTATTTTTCATGTCATCGCAGAATCGTTCAAAGAGTTTCTAAATACAATTAACAGAGTTGCCAAATAATTTTTACTCAATTTGTAAAACAAAATTTTTCTCAAATGAGTCCGTACTTAAGGAGATTTACGTTTGCAAAAGAACCATGTGTAGCGAACGTAAGATAATTGTGTAAATTTATTATAATTGTCAAGTGGTTTGTTACAAATGGCAAATCAATCTTGAAAATATTCTTCAAAAACGTTTACATCCATTTTAAAAACTTTTATTTAACAGCGATAAACTCAATCCCAAAAACTCCACGGCCAAATAAATGTCTGAACATTAATTTTCGTTTGAGTTGACGGAGAAAAATATACACTAACAATTATAATATACATGTAATGGTAAAAAATTCCATTAACATTTCATTTTAAAATCCGTACAACTACACGCACAACTAATTTACAAATTATTCAACGAATCCAATCTAAAATATTGCAAACTATAGTCAACGCTTAATCGTAGATTAGAGATGAAGTCATGCATCGAGTACTAAATGTCAAAACAGTAAAAGAAGTCATCCGTGATAGCAGCCTCAAACCTTCCAACGCGGAACTCAGACAGTTGCCGGCAAAAGAAACCCTGGCACCCAGAAGACTCAAACGGCATGCACACTCAGAGCTAGTTTACCGCTTCTAAGCGGGTCAGGATGATGCATAAAATTAAGTCGAATATATGTGTTACATTTCCTTCGACATAAGTTATCTTATTTACTGATTTGAGGTAATTAACACCCAACTGTGTAAATTCAATTACTTATTGTCACATTGTGACATGTGTAATACAAATGGGATTATAAAAAAAACCCGTACTAGTGTGCGAAATTTACTGAAGGAACCAACGTGAAAGTTCTTTTAACACGTAAATTTATGGCAAGGTAAATTTCCGGTTGGGAGATCTTATCCCCACCGCCGCTAAATTACGGCGTTGCATTTTGTTAATAACAAAACAATGGCCAGAATGTTTCATGTGAGGGTTGCCTCTTATGTTCGAGTCTTGGCAACCCTAGTGCTGAAATCTGGCAGCTGACAGCTCTATCGTAAAGTGGAGATTTTTGAGGTTATACATACTCAAAACGCTTTGACATACGAGCGCTATTTGGGCTGCATACAGTAACTTAAAATATTAATTGCGGCCCATAAATGAAGGTAAATCGTGAATATTTTCGAGTGGTTATTTTTTAGAACTTTGAACGTGGATTAAGTCAGCAACAGTGCATGGATTAACTTAGTTCCATTTTAGGCGATGAAGCTGCGTTAAGGACTAGTGTTTATCAATGGTGTGGTGAATTCAATTGTGGTCGTAGTTCACTCCAAAACGGATTTCGCGAAGGTCGTCCAAAATCAGTTGCTGCTCCGAAAATCATTGATGCTGAACTATTACTGCAAGATCTCTTGTGACCTATCGTGAGATTGAAGCCACCTTAAGGATTAGTGGAACCAGCGTACATTCAATATTGCATAAACGCGTTCGCGTTGGACCCCACACAATTTGTGAAGCGCCCAAAAAAAAGGTTCGTGTCGATTGGTCAACAGAAGTGCTCAAAAAATAGAATCGCAGTGCTTTGAAATACGTCTACAACATCGTGACAGGTGACGAATTGTGGGTTTACGCGTATGAGCTCGAAATCAAACAGTAGTCGAATGTATGCTTGTTTCAAGATGAGCAAGATCCAACAAAACTTCTTCGCCCATGAAGCACTTTGGAGCAAATGGTCGCCTGTTTTTTTTTTTTTTTTTTTTTTTTTTGGCAAAAACTGGACATATCGCAACAGTAGCACTAGAACAGTCAATTGGTTGTGGTACACAACGATTTGCTTGCCAGTTGTCTTTCAAGAAATCAGGAAATCCAACCGCCGAAGACGGATCACTCTTCACCTTTTAATCCCGTACAGAATAATGCTGCATTCAGAATGCATTTTCTAGAGATACCCCAATCAGAGTGGCAAAAGTTCTTCGACAATGGAGAATATTTTGAAAATAAAGGGAATCCCGATAAATATTCTCGAATTATAAAGGGCAACCCTCATATATCGCTTTTCGTTCGAATTATTTCTTTTGTGACTAAAAAATATAATGTTGCTTGGCAGTTCTGTTTAAAATTCTGTTTTTTTTTTTTAAACAAAATATCACACGCAATATATTTCCTCTGTCATTTATTTGGCACGAAGTTCGTGGTGAAAATCGAGTCAAGGTGTAAATAACAACAGCGTGGCTAAAATGTTGTTCTCAACGAATCTGGCATAATGATGAATGATTGCATTAATGATGGATATGTGGTATTAGAGTGGCATTGAAAACTATTTTTTAAATTTATTGATGAAAGTGGCACTTGAAGTAAAACTGATGTGACGTAAATCTAAGCTGAATTGGACAACTTTAACACATGTTCTCCTGAGGTCGATATGACTTGGTGACGATATGGGATCAAAGTTGGAAGGCTTTTAATTTCATTATATTTATCTGAAACGGCTCTAAAAATTCAAAATCATTGCACTTTGTATGAAGAATACAATTGACAAACCTTTCATTGATTGCATTTGCTTTAAACAACAGTTTTGTTCTTTTCATTAACTCTTTTTGCTTCGCGGGGCTCAGATGACACCCACTTTTGTAATGCTTACACAATCTTTTTTTCTTTTTAGTTTTCGTTAAAAAGTACGTTTTTCACTACATGTGGTTAAACCGCCACTACAACAACAAATACTAAAAAATAGAAACAACATACTGGAAAGTGTGAAAATTGGCACCATTAGAGCTAGGTCAGATAGGCTCTACAACAACAAATACCCAAACCAACAAAAAGTTAAGAACTAAAGAGCGCTCCCATACAAGGAGCTAAAATTAGCTGTATTTTATTTAATCGTAAGAGATAGAGACTTAAAATTTGCACAGTATATGCAGTTACCTGGCCTACACATCAACAAATGTCAAAAAGTGGAAATTTTAATGTACCCTTTGCCCTTTGTACGGGGACACCCTTTAATTTGAAAACTTGCCATAACTTTTTGGCCGTGAGAGATAGAGACTTAAAATTTTTACAGTATATGTAGTTCACGGTCCTCTTCATTGAAAAATACTCAAAATAGCAACAAACAAAAAATTAAAATTGAATGTGTGTTCATACACGGGGACACCCCTTAATTTGAAAATCAGCTATAACTTTTGGGCTGTAAGAGATGGGGGCGTGGTATTTACACAGTGTGTGTAGTTGCCTGGCCGCCACAACACAACAACAGCAAATACTAAAAACAATAAAAAGTTAAAAACTAAAGACTACCATATGTGCAAGGGGTTCCCTTAGCCTGCCACTAGCACGGTAGTTCGGAACTCTTGCTGTGCGAATCAGTGTAGTACTTGGCTCAATTTATTTATTTCTCAAACAATAATTACGACCCTTCGTCACAATTATGAAGTAGATACCTGAGCTATTTTCTCGTTTGTTTTGAAGTGTTGCACTTGTAGTGATCATTTCTACTATAAAGTCTGCCCTTCTTTCGTTTTTGAAGCAAATATTAAAAATGAGTAAACTTTCAAAAATGTGCGATATTATTACCCAAATACTTTTTTTTTAACGAGGTGAAATCATCACCAAATGCTTAAAATTGTATCTATCACAACATCAACATCAACAAAAAAAGGAAATGCATTTGCACAAAAGTTGAGCCCTGCCTGCTCGTAATTGTCTAGAGGCAGATATTTGCTTCCTTCGTTTTGCTGTTGCTCGTATTGAATTTTCTGTTCGTCGCACTAATGTTTCAAATTGCAAAGTTTAATTGGTTGTGTTTGTAAATTGGAAAGCATGTGTGTTGACTAAAAATATTAATGACGCTGCTGCTGTGAATTTCAAATTGCTTGTAGTTTCTTAAGTGATGAAAAGAATTTTGTTCAAGAGTATTTCCAGCTCCGATTACAAACATGAGAACCTTTGGCAGAGCCAGTAATTTCCAAGGTTTTTCAATTTGAAGGAAGTAGAGCCGAACTCAAAAGCCCAACAAATAATTATCAGAAAACATTATAGTATGTAATAATAAGTTTTTGATGCTGATGGCGAGTGATTTATTGAATTGGTATACAATCGAGTATACTTGGGTTTTGTAATAAGAAGTTGGTAGGATCTTAAAGATTCACGTGCGCTAAATTTCAACGCTGGAAGTGTGAATTTTTGATTTTAGATGATAACTGATTACAATAATGTTGAAAACTGCTATAGTTCATTGTACGTACCATTATATGAATCGACCACACTGAACTATTTCTAATTCAAAACCTCAGTATGCATATACTGAAACATTTTGTCTGAGCACATTGATTTATTTTTCAATATTCCTAGTAATTTTATTCAGTAGAGAAAATTCAAAGTGTCAAGTCGTTTCAAGAAAATATAATAAAATACGGCTTGATACAATATTCTATAAATAACAAGTTATATGTAGGTGGCAGTGTTGTAGTATTTTGCAATCTACAATATTCTCTAGTTAGTATTGCGAACCTTATTGCAATATCTTTTTTACCGTCTGGTTAAAATCGGCTTTCAACATGAATTAAAAAAAATTTGTCATTGGTAACAAGATGTCAACAAAAGTCCAATACTATATACTCAAATAACATATATTACACGTTATTTGTTATATTCTCGTTATATGTAGAAGCCTTTACCGCTTCGAAACAGCTAGCTTCTAGTAATTTTACTTTGCTATCTTATTAAATAAATATTTAAGACAAACGATTATGCACATCGAAGCAAATGAATCAACAATAAAGCTCTAGTAATCCAAGATTTTGAATGATAAATTTGATATACATATATACGTTTTATAGCAAAAACTAAATTAACTAATTATTTTTTATGTATGGATTTATTTTCTTTTTTATTAAATTATTTGATTATTTTTTTCGATATCTCGCCCTGCTTCTTCAGGACAATAATAATGAAAAAAGTTTTGATTGGTTTTTTCTTCTTCAAAAATCAAACATAACAGCAAACATTGATTTATACAGTTATTGAAAGATAATTTTCTTTTGCCGAATTTCGGTTTTTATATTCTTTTCAATGGTTTAATCCGTTTTTAAGTTAAATGAATATATTTTGTCCTACCTCCTCCATTTTTAAAATAACGGTATATCTCGAACACAAGAGCTAACCTAAAGAAAAAAACGGAACTCGGCGCACCCGAATAACGTTTAGTCACTGGGTGCCCCGTCTGTCGGTTTTTTCAACTACCACAGTGATATTAAAGCATTTTAACTACTTAAAAACTGCTATACGTCCATTTGGAATCAATAGTTTTGGTATGCAATGATTCTAGTGTCCAACTAGAAGTAGTTGTATTAGTTAGTAACAATGTTTCTAGTGATTTCCTAACACATGCAACGTTAATTTGAGCACTATGATAATATAAGAACGTTTACAGCTGCCGATTGCGTACTAGTAAAATACTGGATCCATTCTCCTTCAGTCCCCTGCCGGGGACAGCAATTGTGTTTTTAGAAACAGGTTTAATAAAATTTAAAATTTAGCGATCTTTTGTTTAAGAATGTGTTGGCGAATCATAATAAATAATTAAATAAAACATCGCAATCAGTAAAAAAACAAAATGCAGATCAAGCAAAACGTTCCATGCATGCAAAAACTACACCAGAATATTTTGCTTTATCCGGATAAATAAATATTGATTTAGCTTGGTTCATTTCTTCCAAATCAAAAACTGGTACTTACTGTGGCTTAAGTTTTACATTTTCTGCTTTGCAAGCGACATTTTCACGGCGTTTTTATTGTATTTTTTAGGATTACATGTCAAGAAAAATATCATAGTTTGAACCAGAAAAAGAAAAAAATATATTGACACACTGTGACGTGCACTGAAAGGAATTATGTCTTCAAACAAGTGGTTTTCGTATATATTTTATATTTTGGCAATAACTTGTTCAGTGTTTCGGTAAATTCTGAAAGTTTTATTGCGAGTATTAAAATTTGGTGTTCGCAAAAGGATAACAAAACAGGAAATATGTTTTTACTTTAATAAAAGACAAGAAACGGGCTTATAATTATCAACACGCGCTAAAAGAAGCAACGGAGCTTTGGAAGCGTTGCCAATAAGTATGGACATCTTTAACACCAGAAGAATGTTGCAGTCGGGAACACCTCTCCCGGGATACTTTCCTTGTGCTAGCTTCCCTGTCGAACATGCAGTAGTCGACTGCTAAAATAGTTAGCTTTAAGTTATCTTTTATGCAGTAGCTTCGAGCTAACTACTCTGAAATCGATTTGTAGTTCACTTTTTATGGGCTGGCTGTAAGGTAACTGAAAAGTAATACAGAGTTGAGTCAAATAAATGTATATATTGCTTGTTGCCGCTTGGATTCCAATTGTTTCAGTGAGTGTAGTGGCTGCTCACTAGTCGTGAGGTTTAGTAGTTCGAATCCAGCCAAAGCCTAACAAAAGAAGTTAAAATGCATTCTGCATAAAAGAGAATTTCTGATTCTAATTTTGTTCATGAGAATTTTGGAATAAGTAGTTGGGCTTCAAACATTCATTTTAGATTTTTCGAGTCTACTGATGAGTTGTTTAGCAACAACGAAATGTCAGCGGCATATAGACGGCTGAAAAAAAAGGCAGAAAACATTAAGGTCTATTTTTAGACCTAAAGTAATAAAAAAAAGTTGACAGTAAAAAAATGAAATCAGCGGAACATAAAACAGACATAAAGTAGAATAAATAAAATGCAATAAAATAAAATATCATCACCGAAAGATATGAAACCAGCCTAGGTTTGTAAATTTTTTTAAGTGGGCTCTAACTTTTAAGTGGGTAGCCTTAAGTTGGTTGAAAAAGAATGCAGCGTCGGGCAATTGACTACTGCGTAGGACATCGCAATGTTAAAATAGTTGGTTTTTATGCATTGAAAAATAATCCAGGCGTCAACCAGTACCAGTTGTAGTGTAGAGTTAACATCGTTTCCGAAAAAGTTGTTTTACCATTAGAAAAGTTAATACAGTTAGTACCCTTTCTTTTTGTCCTGGCAAAAATAAAATTCTATTTGGCCAGGAGCACAACGAGAAGCATATCAGGTGCGCACAATACATACGAATACCGTATAAAATATCTATTTACGGCCAGCAAACAATCGTTCCATTCATATTTTCATTATATTAAAATTAATTCATATTCCGGATGCCAATGTGTTTCATAAAATGCGAAAAAAGAAAAATGTAATTCATTCGAAAACTAAGCACGTAACCATCCGCGATTTATTAAGTAGCAGTCCTGGCATTTATTACTCAAGTTTCTATTTTGAAATATTTAAAAACTAATTTAATGATCAAACAATCATTTCGCCTGAATATATTTACGTTGTTGCTTGTATATTCCTCCTAACAATTTAATATTCAGTTTCCGTTTGGTCATAGAATGCGAAAAATGTTTTTCCAATACCACCCTAAATTTATGCTTTACTTTTATTCATTGTATTCTTATTGTTTATACAAAAGAAATTACAAATCCATACATACATACATATTTAGATAAATCAATTCTTGTCAGACTAAAGGTGGGTTCACACGATTGCCGCAATGCACCAGTTAATTATACACAAATTTTATTGGGCTGAAGTGGAGCACAATAAAAAATTAGTCCCCATCAAATTCACTGCAATCAAATGATTGTCACATTTTACTGAAATTTTATTATTGCAAATTGGCGCAAAACAATTTAGTAGCAATAATTGCCGCATTATAGCCACATGATTGATATATTATACGGCAACTCTTAGAAACAGCTGATGACAAACTTTATTTAGCATAACTAAAAGAATGAGTTAAAAGTTAAAAATATGGTTTGTTCCTCAAAAAGAAAGAAAATTGCTTCGGCTATTATTATAATGTTGTGAAAATCGGAAAATATTAAAATCGAAAAGAAGTATGTGGGTGAGAAAATTGTTACAATTGTTATAATAGTAACACAATTGAATTTTACTTACGGAAAAACAAAAATTATTATTGGAAGACACGCCTAAACAATTTTGAAACTAAATACATAAATGGTATATTATTGGCGCGTATTGCCTTCTTTGGTTGCCGCATGAGAATACAATAAATATTGGTGCATGCTTAGAATTTTTATTGGTGAATAGATGTATGTATATAAAGTGTTCACACGGTTGTCGCATCAGGCTTGTATTTGATTGGAACAAATAGGAACAATGAGCATGAGCCAATAAATTGTGCTATCACACGATTGGCACACAAAATGTAACAAAAATTGGTGCATTGCGGCAATCGTGTGATCCCACCTTAATTTGCAATTTTTGAGTTGATCAAATCAAATGCAGTTTAGCTTTAATTTGCATTTAAGCACAAAATTTATTTTTTCAGCACTTATTTGATTGCAACTTAAATGTAAAATTTTACTGTAAATTTTAATTTTATTGAACTTCTGTATTGTAATACATTTATATTAAATTACTTTTTCAGGCTTAAGTTCAACCCTTGGTTTGTCACTACTCAATGTAAAATACTGGCCATTTAAAGCTCATTTAATCACATGGTTTTTACATTTCTTGTTGCTGATGTGTTTAAAAAGTATATGAAAACACATACAGACGCATATTTATATGAAACTTTGCTTCAAGCAGCTTCTATAAACTAAGTTGTTAATATGTATTGTGCAACACAGTAGTATGACACGAAATCCTAACAATATAATCATTAAACGACTTTATTTGAGAAAGTTTTTCATCCGCGGTAATAAATTAATTATTTCCATTAAAAATATTTTTTTTTCTCTAATAGAAAAACAGCTGTTGTATGGAAAGATTTGCATAAAATTTGGAAATGAAAATGTGTTATCATACTTTTAATGTAATTAAACGGGAAAACTTATTTACGACACTGCATTTAAATACATCTTAAATTTATATAAAAATTAACTAATTTCAGACTTAAATATCAAGTCAAAAGTTGGACCTTTTCAAAATATTTACTGTATTTTTCAGCTGTCTATATGCCGACGACATTTCGTTGGTGCCAATCAACTCATCAGTAGACTTGAAAAATTCTTAAAAGTTTGTTTGAAACTTAACTCCATATTTATTCCATAATTCCCATGAACAAACTTTTTTTTTTTTTTTTTTTTTTTTATTTAAGTCTATATTTATCTGCAATCTGTCTACTTTAAGACAATAAGCAGTTCTTATTACTCATAAGCAATAACTAACAGGAGATATGCAGGTCCAATGAGCCACATATCCAAAATAATAAAATTAGTATTTAATAATAATAATAATTACAAATTTACAACTAAAATAACCTTGCAGGTATGTCTAATACGTGTGTGCGTTTCAGTCTTCGGGTTGTGGTGCTGTCGTCTAGTAGTACATTTGCTAGAGGGTTGATGTGGCTTTCTAATCTTTGAAGATATTTCTCACTCATCCGTTTAATTTCTTCTGTTACCAGGGGTATATTTAAGTCCCTCCTTATGCTTTTGTTTGAAATAAACCATGGAGCCGCAGTTATCAGCCTTAAAGTTTTTGACTGGAACCTTTCCAGAATATCGATATTCGATCTACTTGCCGTTCCCCACAACATAATGCCATATGTCCACACTGGCTTAAGAATTATTTTGTAGATTCTTAGTTTGTTGCAAAGATTTAACTCAGATTTTGGTCCTATCAACCAGTATAGCTTGCGTAATTTGAGCTTTAACTGTGTCTGTTTGCTTTTTATATGTGGCTTCCAAGTCAATCTTCTATCTAAAACCATTCCTAGGTATTTAACGGAATTTTCTTTCGGTATTTGCTGCCCGTACAAAGTTACTCTTCTACAGTCTCCTCTTCGCATTGCGAAGGTTACGTGTTTTGATTTTTCAGAGTTTACTTTTATATTCCATTTCTTAAGCCATTTTTCCAGTAGATTAACCTGATCCTGAATATATGTTGATGCTTCATCCGGAGACTCGCTGGACGCAACAATAGCAGTATCATCTGCATATGTTGCTATCACAACATCATTTATGGTTGGAATGTCTGCAGTAAATATTGTGTATAGCACTGGACCTAGTACACTTCCTTGTGGTATGCCCGCTTTAACCTCAAATAATCCCGATCTTTCATCATTATTTTTAACATAAAAATACCCATGAACAAACTGAGAATCAGAAATGTTCAAACAAACCTTTAACACAGTAAACATTTCTTTTCGTTTTGCAACTGATTTACTTTTCTTTGCAAAAGTTGGCCATAAAATATTTATAATCAAACTGCAATTTTGTAAGAGACCAAATTACTTTTTGATTGGTGTGGGTTATTGGTAATAAATTTTGTATTAACATGTGTTTATTTCACTTCAAATGGTGGTTCCTCATTTCTTTCCCCAACAAAAACATTTTACAAACAAAACTGATTATCTACTTCCAAGAAGATATACTACAAAAAATAAATAAATTGAGCCAAGTACGAGACTGACTCGCACAGCAAGGGGGTTCTGTACTGGTGTACTCTTTAGTTTAAAAATTTTTATTGTTTTTAATAGTTGTTGTTGTAGTGGTCAGACAACTACATGCACCGTGTAAATTTAAAGCCTCTATCGCATGTGGTTTAAACGTTGTGGCTGATTTTCAAACTAAAGGGTGTCCCCATGTATAAACACCAATTGTATTTTAACTTTTTTTTCAGCTTTTGGTATTTGTTGTTGTAGAGGCCTGCAAACTACATATAATGTGAAAATTTAAAGTCTCTATCTTTTACGGTTCAAAAACGAAACTCAATTTTCTAACTAAAAGGTGGCCCCGTACAGAGGGCGACAGTTAATTTTCACGTTTTGCTATCTTTGGTGTTTGTTGTTGTGTAGGCGTCGTAACTGCATATACTGTGCACATTTAAAGCCTCTATCTCTTCCGGTGCAAAAGTTACAATTAATTTTAATTTCTTGTGGCAGCACCTTCTAGTTCCTAACTTTTTGTTGTTGTAGGTATTTATTGTTGTAGAGGCAAAAATTTCGACTCTAACTCTAATGGCTCAAAAGTTATAGCTAATTTTCACAGTTTCTTGTATAGAAGCGCCCTTTAGTTGTAAGTTTTTTGTTGTGATTACGTATCCTGTAAAAATTTCAGCTTTCTAGCTCCTATGGCTTAAAAGTTACAGCTGATTTTAGCAAATTTTCACAGTTTCTCGTGTGGAGACCTCCTTTAGTTTCCAACTTTTTGTTATTTTTGGTATTTGTGTGTGTAGCGGCCGGGTAACCACGTGTACTGTGAGAGCTAGACAGCTCAGAGAATGGTAGATTGAGGCCTGTGAGGGACCGTCGAACGGACGAATATACTCTATGAGTACGGAACCCTAAAACTTCCCGTTCAGGTTAATTTGCACTTACATACACATACACATCCATAGGCATATAAGTATACTTATAAAAAACAAAAAATATGTTCAACAGAACACAAAAGACTAGAAGTTGTCGAGATCAAAATATAAAATTATTAATTAGGTTTGCTAACAAATTCTTACTCATTTCTATAACAACATGCGCTTGATGACTTCAACTAATCCTTTGTTTGGACTAGATTGGAGACAGTAGAAATAAGCAATCTATTCCTTTGGTTTTTATTAAATTTTGATACGAAAATATCCTTTCCACATATGCAAATGATAATATTTCTCTAACAATTCTTGCTATGTATATCGTTAAACATCAATTAGTCTATCTCATTTTGAATAGATCCAAGTCTGACAACTCTCGAAACTGGTTATTTACAGATTTTTTTATGTTCATTAAAACACAATTTTGATATAAGTGGTACAATGCTAGAGGTTCTTCTTGAAACAACATATTCTGGCGTAAACAGGCTAAAAATGTTTTTGGCGGCAAGCCATTAACATTTTTCAATGTTAACATTATCCATTTACATGGTTGTTTATAAAAGGGATATAAGTCTTTAGGATCCAATGGCTTTTAAACTATTTAAATGTTATAAACTAATTCAAATATAAATTCATATAATAACTAACATATAAATTTAGGTAAATTCAAATATACTTATATCTAAAATTAATCTTGTTGATCCATATTTAAAGAGTTTTTCTCTGCGTGTAGTTAATCGATTAAATAAAGGAAAATAGTTCTTCCATTAAAAATTACTCGTGTGGTAACTCCAGTAAAGCCCTGTATTCTGTGACAATGGATGAAAAATAAACAAATAATCTGTGTTCTTTGCTTTTTCTTTGGAATCAGCAAACAAACAGAAAATTGTATGCAAACTACAAATACAAAATAGAAATGCTTGCTTTCGAATTACTCTCGACATTCTTATGTACATACAATTTTCTTTCTATGCTCTCCATGTGTAAGTGAATGAATGCATTTTTAATGCTGTTATGAATGTATTGCTTAAATACATACAGGCACTAAAGCTTTTGTTAAGTTTGTTTGGTTATATCCTTTTGTTGTTGCTCACTTGATGACATTAAAAAGCAGCAACAACGAAGGAAAGCAAACCAAATGTTAACCAGCAATAAAAAGAAAGGCCTCCTTTCTTCAGGTCACATTTTCTTCTGGGATTATTCGCCCACCACATCCATTAACACAAGCAAAATATTGTTATTCAATTTGTTTTGTTTTAGTAAATGCTGTTTGTTCTTGTAAAAAAGTTGAAAAGTCACAAAAGTGTGCAACATCCTATTATTTAAAATTTTTTTTTTTTTTTTGCTTGTTGCTTGTTGCAAACAACGTCAAATAAGTGCAATTTAAGCTCTAGAGTGCTGTCATTTATATTTATAAGACGCTTTGATTTACAACAAAAGAAAGACGTTTCTTTTGTAGTCCAAGGTTTGAGGTTTTGATTCGTTCCATGTTTGCACAATGGTACTGATGGAGAATTCGAAACTTTTAAACTATCAAAAATCCTTAACGCGCCCAAGCGTGTTTCTCTCTAGCTTAAGTCTTTTTATACAAGTTTTTAATGAGAGCATACACATTTGTGGATTAGGGTGGTTCGATTTAGCTATCGGAAGCTTTCTGCATGAGTACAAACAAGTTCCACTACAACATATCAAAAAAGTAATTTTCGAAGCGGCCGAACTTAAAATTTTTGGTTTTTTTTTATGGCAGTTCTATTAAGGAGGCGTTCTATTATTAGAGAGAAAAAAATTATTGGTGCTTTGGCTCATCTAAGGCCATCCTGGGGCTGATTAGTATTAAAGACACTAACTAACTCATATATTCTTCAGTCTTAATTTTTCTTTGCGAACACTAAGCTATGCTACTTTCGAACGAACTCAGACAGATTTTTTTGTAGTCCAATGTTTACGATTCTGAGGAGTCCAACGTGGAAAGATACATTCTTAGTAACGCAGCCTTTAGTTTTTCATTCAACTTCAGTCCATGGCCCTGTGCGCCCTGCTAATATGTTAATGGCTCTCAATAGCAATGTGTGCGTGGGTGTTAGTTCGGTGTGTTTTTTCATAAGAGTATTTTTTCGGGTTACATTTTCTGCATCACATGAAACACAAAGGCATTCCATTTAGAGCAAAAATAAAAATGTTCTAAAAAATATTTCTTTGTCTATTGTTTTTAACAATTTCATAAACAATTTGCTTGACATTTCTAATTGAAACGGTAAATACGGGGTTTCCATTATAAATGTGAGGTAATAAATTTAGTCATGCATTGTTTGCTGCTAACGAGTACAAATGTTGATTGGATTTACGTCAGCACTGGCTTGTATGGAACTTGTCAACGACCCACAGATGCAGTATCTGTATGCAAAGTAAAATACCTTACAAGTGTTAGCCAACCCCGTAGATGTCATCATGACATCTGTATGCAGTTCCAGAGACTGTTCGAAAATCAATGCAACTGATAATGGTAGTCCGTCATCCTAAAGAACATGAGTGATGCCTTAACAAACTTCCCCGTTGTATTTCATCACTAATCTTTTGCAGAACCACACTACCTCGAGAGATGAATGTGTATATGATTTGTGTTAATATCTCACGACGGACCAGCTGTACAGAATAAATTAATCGACGACTCACTACCGACCTCTTTTGTATTGACTGCTGAAGCACACAAATGGTGACGATTTCTGGCGAACATTTGAAAATCCCTTCCTCGATGTTTATCTTTCTAATCTAGTCCCGTGATAATAGTGATATACTAGACAGCATAAAACGAGCAAAAAGTGATATAAGCAACAATAGTTGTTACATGAAGTGTGCTAATATTTCTTGGTACTAGTTTTTTACTACAACCAGTACCTCAATAAAAACTTCTACTCCCGACTATGGTATTAAATCTATACTACAATTCATAATTTTAGCAGCGTTAGACGACACACCTCGAAGGTATTACTCATTCCCGTTCTACCAAGTAGTTCTTGCAAAACGTATTCTTTTGGATTTCAACCCTCTATCACACTATCCTCCCCACATGCTCTACATTCATCTCCTCTCGCGATTCCATCATTCCAGATCTGCTTGTAGTTCTGAGTGACCTGCTATCACTCCCATTATTCAACTCAATTCGGTCTTGCTAAGTTTTAGGCGCTAATTTTGTAAATTACAACGCAACGACAAAACTTGAACGGAAAACAAAAACAAATTTGAAGTTACAATTGTTGTTGGTTCTTACACAAATATAAAATTCAAACTTCATACATGAACACCTTGTTGCTTGGGGTATTGAAAACTTAAAAACTTATATACAAAGCAGCGGTATATTTTTAAATTTGTTATTGGTTCCCGTTTAAGAGCGTTGGAAAGTGCAAAATTAAGGCCACTAGTGGTCTCTTTGTTTGTTATTCGTCTGGATGCCGCCATAAAATTCTTGCATTAAGTTCCACGTTTTTATTATTCCTCTATGTGCCCAATTCTTTGGCTCAGACTCAACAGCATCGAAAGGTTTCGCGCCTTCCAAACCTATGTTACTTAAATCTCTTGCTCACAAAGCTTGGAATACACCGGGTGCACATAATGCATCTTGCAGATCGTAACCAGCTTGGTGCTGTATCGCTGGGGCAAATGAGGTGCAGGATACCTTGGTTGTCTCGGCGGCCAGAAAACCTAGACAGGTCCTAAGGGGTTGGTGCGTGTTCTGAATCACCTACTGAAACTCCTTACCGAGGAGCGATTCGGCAGTACAGGGATCGAAGCCCCGGGATAACTCAACGGAATATTCTCGTCCGCTCATAGGTTGAGGCGCCTCCTTGGCTGAAACGCACTGGCTGTGGTTGCTGCCATAAGTTCGCATCGAAGGGAGCGTTGGTAGCCATACTGATGATAGGCCTTCAGGTCTATGTAGTGCTATTGCTGGGCAGCAGATGCTGCTTTGTGAGGAACTGGGTTGGTGGGATATTTAGGGTCGATTCAATGACTGATGTTCTTAGGGATTTCGGGCTACCAACTGTGGTAGTGATTTCCCATGCCCTCTAGGGAATTGCACTACAACAGAGAGTAGGTAGTTCAAACTCCCCGCAAGGGGTTTTATCATGGGCCAAGAACAATAGTAAATAAATTGCCACCCCAGTAGTGGCTCTGTCTGTTTGGAGGCGGTGGTGCAACGTCAAAATTATACCGCGTGGTTTGATCCACCGTCAGGTTGAGGCTTCATGCCAAGTACTGACATAAATCACTCCACATTTGTCCCAGCTCCCACACAATTAGTAGTTTGCCATCAGTCGAGTAACTGTTAACAGCGGTTTTACAATATCAAACTGTACGTGATTTAATCTGGTCAACTGAGATTCCTTCATTGGCCATCCGACTGCCCGTAAATGTATACAAAAGCCTTGCTGAAGACTTTGGTATACATTAATCCCACCTGCAGCTCAAAAGCAAAAGCATCAAAGCAGGTGGCGCTAAATTCATCAAAAGCACTAAGTACTGAACCAGGCTGGTTCGATATCCTGACCTATTCCAGATCCATACCAATTAACCGTATCATGCAGGACAACAGCACCTTGAGGGGGAGAATTTAGTTCCCATTCAGTCAGAATGGTCTTTAGGGATTCCTTATCCTCGTTCCGCCGATTAATGTTTAGTCAAGAGGGTATGAGCTCCTGCAAAAAATGTTTGAATTTGCTAAAATTCGAACAGCCCGACATTCGAGCAGACCTCGAATGATCTGTTTCTAGAATGCAGAGTGCTCTGGGTTGGAGTGCTACTGTCGACTAGGTAGTCATTTTCAAACATAACTAAGTTTACAATTGGTAATTACTTTAGGGGTCTTTGGTTCGATTTTACTTCCTCAGTATTGAGAAAGATTTTTTGTGGCAAAATTGTAGTGATAAAATTTTTTTAAAGAAGGCAAGAAAAGTAAAGTTGAAGACATTAGCGACAGAGCATACCATGGCTGTCTTATGTCCACCACGATGATCAACAGCTCATAAGCGCTGCTGCTCAAAAACAGTACGCAATTGGTTATGACCGGGAAAGTAAAATCGAATTAAAGCCTGATAAAGTAATTAACAATTGCATGCCATGCGGTTCGAGTACGAAGATAAATTAATAATAATTAAAATTATATATTATTCGAACTGAAAAGAAACAACTTTTTTTGACATCTGTTAGCTCTTTACTTTCTCTTATGATGCTTTGCGCTCCTCTTATGTCTCGATTTTCCCAAAATTTCTGTTCAATAGTTGTTCAACACCTTTCCAAATGAGTGGAAAACACTTAAAAAGAAAATAGAGATGTTCTTGATGCAATTAAATTTTAAATGCTACATGGCAATTACAAATTTATATATGTACATAAACATTCTGTCTGCAAAACGAGTGTGAAAAGATGTGAGCGCATATGTTTCGTTGTACTTGTCGTAAAAAAGGATACACAAGAGAGGATTAAATGTTTTTGTTTTTCATGTCAAGATTAAAAAAAAAAAAAAAAAGAAAACATGATAAAGATTTAGTAAAACACATAATGTTTGTTGTTCAAGTAAATTGATTTTATTTGTACGTAAGAATAATAACAAAAAAGCCAACTAACAAAAGTCATTGCAAAATGAAAAACGAATATACATACTTGCATATGTACATACTTATGTATATCACGTTTAAGCTGCTTAAACATTTGCTGATATTCGTTTTGTCTTATTAAGAATTTAGCAGAAGGATTCGATTGGAATTCAGCTTGTCAATGTAATTTATGTGTTAATAATCTGAAAATTAAGTTGCATGACTCCTGCTTTGCGACAAATGAAAAATTCAAGATTAAATAATAGAATCTGTTTCCAGGTGAACTTTTATTTGTTGCACAATTGATAGACACTTACATACGAATGTAAAGCTGAAGTTATACAGTACGCTTTCTACGTCGACGCGTAGAAAGCGTACTGTTTCACGCGGTTGTCAAAAAAGTGGGATCAGTGCATTTGTATGTGACAAGTTACAGAGCACAAAGCGTAGAATGCGTAGACGCATAAAACGCATAAAGTAGATTTACTTTCTACTTTTATACGCGTCACAAGCGTCATGAGAAAATTTCAACTGTTTTAATAACCAATGATATGCCTACCCTCAACGTTATCGATAAATACCTTTTATATCGTAAAATAATTTATAAAATCTTTTGCAAAAAAAAAAAAAGAAAAGTTTTGTTACAAATTTTATAAACATTATAACGAATAAAACAAATTGTAATTATTTTTTACAACACTTTTTTCATTAACAAAATTTGGATTCGATTTATCGATTGCCTTTGCGTACTGAGTATCATCACTGTTATGTTTACAAATATTTTCAATTTTTTAAAACAAGTGATATGAAGGAGACATTCTCGTTGCAATACCAAACTGCTCATGGTCTTCGTTTTTCAATTTTTTATAAGTTGCTGCAAAGAAACCACTCAATTCCCGTTTCAATTACAAGGAACGCACCCAAAACTGCCTAGTTTTATTTTGGAGCTTTTAATGAGACCTTATCGCACAAATAACAATGTTTATGAACTCTATGAGTTCCATTAATTCTTTTAAAATTTCAATTTCACTTTCCATTTTGTTAAAATTTGTTTTGTATGTTAAAAATATTTGCACAACAGCTGATCAAAAAAAAAAATATGGAGCGTACGAAGTGTTGTATGTAACTTGTAGTGTGAAACGCATCGAACGCGCAAACGCATAAAAATCATGAAAAGCGTCGACGCGTCCATAGCGGGCTGTGTAACTTCACCTTAAGACCTTATTTTTTTAAGTATATCTACTCCTTTCGCTTTGCATGCATTCGTGAGTTAAATTATTTGTCTTAAATCTTGATTTACTTTGGATGCACTAGATTGAAGAAGTAATACCATAAAGTGTATTCTAAAGAAGGAATTTGTTTGTACGTTAAGTCCGTATAATACTTAATTTATCTTTCATTAATTGGTATACAATTGATAGAAAGAAACAACGTAAACAAAACTGACATCTTTTTTTTAAAGTGTTGCATTCTTTTTGTTTTCAAGAAAGCGCTAGGAAATAAAAATTTTCAAAAAAAGAAAAAATTGTCCACAAACCGCTGACACAGCAACATTCAAGTTGGAAATGTCAATTTTAATTTCAAAAACTCTGAATTTTTTTGACACTACCTGATTTTTTATCGATAACTCCAACAAAAATGTTGACAGTCTTGCATTTATCTTAATAAAGCTGAACTCTTTGCACATACTAAATTCTACTATTACATTATATTTGCACTCCAAGCAGCTCCATGCCAGGTAATCGCATAACTACAACAAACACTTCATGTATTTTGTTGGTAGAAAAACTCTATTACACTGTTATACGTTTGTTCGCGTATGTGTGTTTGTGTTGTGTACTTTGACAGTTCTGCAAGCTAAAAGCAGTAGTCAGCTGGCCTTGTAAGGCTACCTGGTAGCGAGCTGCCTTGTTTGCACTGCTCTCCAAAACTTAAACAATGCAAGAAAAATGTTGTATCATACGGGCTTCATGTTCTGTTATGAAGCAGCTGTTTTGTTTCTCTTCCGTTGGAAATGTGAATGTGTGGTTTGTTATTATTTTATGGTTCTATGCCGTTACTCAAGAATCTGTGGAAAATAGAATTTACCGTTAAGTGACAGCTATAAAGTGACATATGATTAGTTTGCTATTTTTTGACCAAACAGAAATTTTTCCCAAAAGCAGTTTTACTTTTAATCTATATTTGTTGAAAAGCGGTGTTTTTCGGGAAGAAATAGCAATTCATGATGAAAAGCTGTGGTTTGTTTGTGAAAAGGACTGGCTCCTCTCACGGAAAAAGTAATTAAAAAATATTTGGTACAGAAAAGAACGGCGACAGAAAGCAAAAGTTAATGAAGTTTTAACTTTGTAATTTGCATTGCGCTGTGCTAATTGAATAACCCGATAAACGGGGCACACAATGGCTAAACATGATTTGGATGCGCTGCATCTAAATGTGCTAACCTTCTGTCTTAGGGAAGCAGAACCCTATTACTGAGACATCGATGTCCGCCGCAGCGCTCACTCAAGTTTAGAAACTACGAAAACTTTCGAACCAGAATTGATTTAAGAATAATGATAAGTATAGAAATCAACAAAAAGTTGAAAACTAAAGAGGTACAAGAAATTGCAAATTAGATAAAAGTTTTGAGTTTTAAAAAGAGACAAAGGCTTGCAGTTTTCCCAGTGTATGTACCAAGTAAGAATAAGTTGAAATTTCAACAATGACTAATACAAGGGGCACCCTTCAGTTCGCAAATTAGTTGTAACTTTTGAACTGCTGGAGATAGAGACATGCAACTTTTTCCGAATACGAGCAGACATAAGCACTAAATTATCAAATACTAAGAGCAAAGTTAAGTTAAAACCCAAAGGGAGTTGACCTACAAGAAACTGTAATTCTCGTATATGTAAAAATATTTTCAAACGATTTTAGCAAAATTGTGAAAACGAACAATTCTTTGTTTTCGTGAAATGGACTGAGCCGCTTACACACTATTACGCACCCCTTGCTATACGAGTCAGTCTTGTACTGAATTTTGGGGTTATTAGGTCGTTAGCCGTTATTTCGAATATGTTGGAGGTTGCACAGCCACATGTGACTCGACATGGTTTTAGTGTATTGCATTCTTCTCAAAAACGGTAATTCATTGGGCGCATTTTCAAAAAGAGGATAAACGGTGGCAGCCTGGGTCTAGCCAGGACCATTGAAGGTAAACTATAACCTATAACGGGGTCGTTACGTTAAAAAAAAAAAAACAAAATCTTTGAAGAAAAACAATTAATGGGCCTGAATTATACATGTTACTCCTCTAGAGGCACTATTAAACTAGCTATAACGATATTGGAAAATTTGTAAAAATGTAATATATATTATATAGAGGGAAATGGGCGGTTGATGCGTTCAGAGATCGGATCTGTCTACATTATACACTCTATTCCTCTAAGTTCGACCCAGGGACAATTCGTAAAGATTTCGTGGAAGGTGTGCCATATTGCCTAACTGTTCACCCCGAAAATTCTTCAAAATCTAACAAAAGCGGTTAAAGCCTCGAATCCATTGAATGTTTTTTTCGTCAAGATTGGAATAGTCATAGACAAAGAGTTACATTTTTCGTTTTATGCACTTGTATGTCCATAGCTCAAAACAGACTTGCCTATTCCGATCATGAAAACATTGTGCAGCTTATACAGTCTGTATTTGTTGACAGAATTTATAGATTTTGAGCTTTTTACAATTTACTTATCAAGAAAAGGAACAATTTTACTCGAAAATATTTTAACCTCTACTACAGTTGCAAAGATATTTCCCTTAAAATATTTCTTTTCAGATTGTTGGCTCGACTCTTAGTATTTTTACGATAATTTATTTATTTATTTGTTTATATCCTGTACAACAAGATTCAATCTTATATTTAAAGTACAGGAAAGCAATATTCACAAGTTGCAAAAAAGATCACACATTTGAATAGACAAAAGTAAATAAATAAGATTACAATTTATTATACTAAACAATTATATTCTACTGCGGCGCAAAATAATCAAACAAAAATTGCTTAAAACTATTTGCGTTGCTATTAAGTTGTTGAGCTTGAGGAAGACAATTCCAAAGGCGTGCTGCATGTATGAAAAAATGCCTTTCAGATACAAGAAAGCGATGGAGGGGAATTATGATCTTTTTACCTCTAAGTGACCTGGCAAACCTAATATTATTGCTAAGATATTGTGGAGCTTCCGAATATATAATCTTATGTAAAAGTAAGAGTGCGCGAATATTCAAAAGATCATCAAATGATACACCGTATAGCTTTGAGGAAAAATTGGACACATGGTCATTTCTTCGTAAGCCAAACACATATCTTACAATGTTATTATATAAAACATTCAGCTTTCTCTTACTGATGGAATCGCAATTTGCAAACAGTTCACAACCGTACATTAAGCCTGGAAGAAGATAAGATTTTGCAATCATCTGTCTAATATTGAGAGGTGTATAATATTGTGTTGACCAAAGACAACTTAGCTTCCTATAAGTTTGACCTACCAGAGTGTTGACATGATTTGTCCAATTGAAGCTATTATTGAAAATTAGCCCAAGGTTTTTGGCAGCATCCACAATATTTAGCTTTACCCCATTTATTAAAATGTCAAGACCAATATTGCAGTCAAGTTTTCTCCTACGAATTATTATACATTTCGATTTATTAGGGTTTAGGCAAAGACCATTTGCGGTGGCCCAGCGATAAACGTTATCTAGTTCATTATTGAGTCTCCCAATTTTTTCGGCGACAGATTGTACTGGACTACTCAGATATAACTGCACATCATCTGCGTACATATGAATATTGCAGTGCATGAGTTGTTTTGGCAGATCATTTACGTAAATTGCGAAAAGCAGTGGTCCAAGAATTGACCCTTGAGGCACACCTCTAGATAAACCTAGCGAGGAAGATTGGGCATTTTTCCAATAAACGAATTGCGAGCGATTTGAAAGGTATGATGACAAAAGCCGTGTTGACGTTTCAGAAAAATTAAAAAAGTGTCTCAACTTCATGGACAACATGCCGTGATCAACCGTATCAAAGGCTTTTGAATGATCAAGAAGGACCAAGAAGTTTAATTTGTCTTCATCTAAATCGCGTCGTATATTTTCAGACACATCCAGTAGTGCGGAAACACAGCTATGATTTGTCCGAAAACCGGACTGTTTATCGAACAACAACTTATTATCATTTATGTATGATGACATCTGAAAATTAAGAACTTTTTCTAGGACTTTAGAAAGATAACACAGTATCGCTATTGGCCTAAATTCAGAAACAGTTTTTTGTATTGGCACTATTTTTGCAATTTTCCATTTGGACGGAAAGGTGCTAGTCATTATAATACTATTAAATAAGTGTGTTATATAAGGCAAAAGTACAGGCAATAACATCCTTATAAATTTTGGATGCATGTTATCGCAGCCCACCGCATTCGACTTAATTAAGTTGAAGCAAAAAAGGACTTCAGATTGACTTACGCAAGAAAATTGAAAGAGACTACTAAGGGTTTCAGGGTTGTTAGTACGTGAAATGTTGTAAAAGCTCTTATCAGCTGGCACCAGAGGTATATTCGTGAATGTTCTGTTAATATCTTCAACATCTAACTGGCAGTGGTTTACATTCTCAGTCCCACCAACCCCAATTTCTCTAATACATTTCCATCTCTGCCTGGTACCAACCGCCGAACTAAAACGCCTAGAATAGTACTCAATTTTTGCAATTCTGATGCCAGTATTTACCTTTATCCTAGATGCTTTAAATTCCGCCCTTAGCTCTGGGGTTCTGAAACGTTTCCACCTAGAGTACGCAATGTCTCTCTTATAAATTAGAGATTTTATATTGGCTGTGAACCAAGGTTTTGTTCTAGGGGATATCGTCTTGGATTTGATCGGAACTGAGACATCGTAAAGACGTTGTATGTTAGCTTCAAAAAACGATAATTGCTCATCAACTGTGGGCATATAAAACATCTGCGCCCAATCAATATGGGAGACATTCTCATCAAGCACACTGTGGTTCACATTGCTGAAATCACGATAGCGTACTGTAAATTCCGACGGAATAACTTTGAAGTGATAAGTTAGAAAGATTAAATCATGTTTTGAAAAGCACGGAGCAGACACTTGGTCATATAATAAAACGTTTGATGCATCTGTAACAAAAAAAATATCGAGTAAAGTTCTGCTTGTTGATGTGTGATGCGTAGGATTAACTGTGTTAGTAGGAGTTAACCCAAGAGACAACATACTGTCAACTAATATAGATTCCATCAGCACATTCGAATTGAAATCGCCTGATATAACAACATCACAATATGAAGTGGCCACTGTTTCCAGGGTTAAGAAAAAATTTGATAAGCAAATTCTTTTATTTGGCCTATAAACACATCCTACCAACATTTTCTTACCATAAGAGATTATATCGACAAAAATGAACTCAACTTTATCTTCATTAGGTAAAGTGTTGGTTGAGGATTTCAGACGAACTTTGCATGAAATGTTCTCCTTTACAAATATAGCTACCCCGCCACCATTACCATTCCTATCCTCTCTAAATACCTTATACCCACCGAGGCAAAAAATACTATCTGGTGTCCAAGGTGACAGCCAAGTTTCGGAAACGCACACGATGTCGATGTTTGAATTTTCAAAAACATATCTAAATTCATCGACTTTATTGTTCAAACTTTGGGCGTTTATATGAACTATTTTGAGACCTTTTTTTTGCTTGGCTAGAATCCCAACCATGTTCATTGTTATGTCTTTGGAGTTGCTTCCTGGAGTAGAAAAGTTATCCAATACTATACTCAACTGCAAAATAAAATGCCCTAAATAGCAACGCAAAAAATACATTTTTTATAAAACAAAAAGATTGACATTGTAGTAAGCAACAAGAAAATAATAATTGACATAAAATTAACAAAAAGTCAGAAATAAGTAAAGCATAGAGAAATTTATCAATAATGTTAGTTACAGTCCAACGATAAAAGGCCAAGTTTGTTAAGTTGACTTTAAGTCCGAAAAAATTGCTTCAGTTGATCAGGAAAATCAATTCTGATAGGATCATCTTTGTCGTATTTCTTTATATAAACAATACCACGTTGCGTAAAAGCAGCATACAAGCAATTGTTTTTCTTTAGGTCCAGTGCAGTTTTAAATATGCTATGGTTATACGGAGTTAAGTTCTCATTGATGTAAAATTGCTTATTACTGTTGAAACCTGCTTGGCTTAAACGGAAAGGTGATTTGAATTTACGCCTATTACTAGCAGCGATTTTCAGGAACAAGTTTTTGTCATATGGAGTATTCATTTTAATTATAATTGGTGGGTCATTCACATCGCGAACATGCTTAAAATGTTTTACCCTAAAAATGGCTTTGTAGGGGGGTACTCTTGTATCTAACGTACCACAAATATTTTCGAAAATATGAGTCAGATCCTCATTCTCATGTAGTGGTATACCTGTTATTCTGATGTCAGATGCAACAACTGAATTATCATGTGCGAGAATTTTTAAATTTAATTTATGTGCATCATCCTTTAACTTCTCAAGTTCATTGTTGGTAGCCTCCAGCTTAGTTATTCGTGCATTTAATTGATTAATTTCATTTTTAAAATCACTTATTAGCTCTTTTTTAAGATCACACAACTTCTTTTCAAATTCAAGCATTAGGCAACTCTTATTGTTTTCAATCATTGTCTTTATTAAGTCTGATTGCTCTTTAATATGCTCATTTTGTTTCGTGAACTTTGTATCTAGCCAGTTCCACAATCTTGAACGTATAGCTGAATCATTTGTGTTTGAAAATAAGAGATCAGATATTTCAGAGTTTACTATTGATACATCATTTGTTTCTGATTCCACAGCAACATTCTTTGATTTTAACTCTCTCAACCTCTTAGCTGATGATTCACTCCTTGTAAACATTTTGCAGTTATATTGTTTTGTATTGTATTGTTTTGTAAATAAGTGCACAGACACCAGTTGCAGTTTGTGCATAAAATTGTTTCTGGTGTTACAAATTAAGAGTTTTTTGTAATAAGTTGTTGTTGTTGAATTTTAATATGAGCGCAAAAATTCGTATATTTATTATTAGTGCTATGATGTTTAGGTTTTAAGTTCTTGATGCTCATATACATATGTGTGTACGTAGGTAGGTACATGCAATGTGAGTACAAGATTCTCTTTATTATAATTGTTGTTGATATCGTTGTTTTTTTGTTAATTTCTGTTTATGATATTATCTGTTTATGATATTTTAAAATAAATAAAAGAATTACAGCCTCAGTTATAGAAACTTTCTTTATCACTAATGTTTAAGCAAAGTGCGTGTGTTTATTTGTTGAAGTTATGCGTATTTTACAGATTTTACATAATATTTTAAAGTTTCATTTTTGAATTTTATGGAGCAGTGACAAAAAAACACGTCCGTACTCAACGAAAATTTCTCAATTTTGCTAACAAATTTTTGTTATGTTCTGTTTCACCGGCTGCCAGTCGTGAGACCGACCCCTTTTGAGTCCTAGAAGGTCCCGTTGTGCTGCCCACATGGAAAAGGAAGCCAATCATGTGGTCTATTTGGTGGTATAAGTGCCATTTCTCAAATAGACCACATTCTTGGCCCATATATGTATGTCCAAAATGTGCCCATATATGTCCGAAGTCTTTCCAAGATCATTGATTTTTCACACAGATCCAAACCGCACCTAACGCAAGTAGCACTTTTTGTGTTCTTGGCTGAGATTTTAAATCACCTTTTATTTTTCTACACGACCAATAAGGCTGTTTTGTAAGCTCTTATGTTTTAAATCCTTACTATGGCTACGGTTTAGTTGAGGAGATTTAAATATTATAACAATTAATATCATAAAGCACATTGTAAGTTGCACGGAGTTTCTTACTTCCATAGTATACATTATTGTCCATTAATGTAGCCACAACTTTTTAAGGTCAAAATAAACAAAAAGACAGAAAAGAAAAGTAATAATATTTTGATATCAATTCTTAAAACCATCTAAAATTTTATGATAAAGAACGTTATTGTACGTTACAGTATTTATCGGATATAAGAAACTTGAAAAATCCACGAAAAAACTGTCTTATAAGCGTTTCTTTGTTATATACAATTATTTTATATAAGAAACTTATTTCTTATATAAGTAGCTACGGCCATAAGGCATTTGTTTCTTATATGAATATACGAGCTTTTTTACCTTTTTATGTATATACGTAGATGTATGTATGTAAATAGAAAAATAAAACAAATCAAATTTTATTTTATCAACCCCTTTAGTAAATAGTTATAAAAAAACTAGACAACTTCAATTTGAAAAAAAAAATTATATGTAGTAAATACATGATGTACATAATTCATTTTGTACTATTTATTTATTTATTTACGAGGCAAGAAACAAAAACTTCTCATGAGCACTAAAAGTGAAAAAAAAACGTTGTTGTTGTTGTAAAACTGTCAGAAAACAGAGTTGTCTTTAGCGTAAGAATCCAATGAAAGCAAATAATGCTGGTTCATTAATGTGACCTGTCTTTTATTCGTGTTTATTTCTATTGTCTTATCGCTACTTTTTTACCATAACGAAAAAACACTAGCGGGTTTCACACTACGTATTATATTTAAAATACTTTTAAATATAATACTTCTAAGTGTGACCGACTTTTTGGTTGGTATTACAGATGAAACAGCTGACTTTTGTTTACATATTTTACAGCCAAAAGTATTTTCCATTGCAAATTTAAGAAATGTTTACAATTCACTTTATTATATGTAAGCAAAAAACAATGTGGCGCCAAATCTGTCAGCTGTTTCATACTTGTAAATAAATCCACTTACTACATTTAGTAAATCTACTACTGTTTTTGGCATTGCAGAGGTTTTAATTTAGTAAATTAAAAATGTATGAGATTTGTTGTTGCCGAGTTTTAAATTTATCAAGATTTATTAAATTGAAAATACCTCCAAGATCTACAATGGTACTTTAATACGAAGGGTGAAAACCGCAACTGGAACTTGAATTCTATGTCGTATTTAATGTTCCTTGAAACAAATGTTCTTCTTTAAAGAAATTTAAATCTTTTCGCTTTACAAGTTGTGCGTAGAACCAAAACAAAAACTGTTATTTTGATTTACTTTGCTTATAAAAGTAATTGTGAATGCAACTTCGCTTGCACAAGAAAAACTTAGTACATAAAATATCATCTTATCACATATAAAAATGTGGGCTGGACACACAAGTCATACATTTTTTTACTATAATTTTCTTTTATTGCTGCTTTGGAAATTATTGGTGTTCCTTTCTTTTCGATTTCTTTTAGAATTCTTGGAGCTTCGAAGGACGACAAAGTTACTGCACAAAAAAAACTAGCGACTCAAACTCAGGTAAGTTAATTAACGATAACGAATGATATGTAAACTGGCAGAAGAAAATAAGATTTGAAATGTAAACGCATAATAATCTACCGATTAAAGTTGTTAATCACCGGAGGAAATGCAGGTTTGAGGAGGGTGGATTGGAGAAGCAAGTATCGCAACTTTTACTTGCTTTTGAAAATTGTTAACAATAAGGAATCAGAAGTAGTATTAAAACAAGTTCATATTTATAAAAGGAAGAAAATAATAAACTACTGTCTTGGCATTTAATAGAAAATTATTCAGCACATTGAAAACAAAATTGTACAACGTGGAAAAATTGAATGTTATATTCCAAATACATTGCAACGGCAAATATTTTGACACTTGCAACAAGGTCTATGTTGGCACAACAAAACTAGACTGACTGAACACAAATCCGAACTGTACGACGCAAAGAAACAGCACCCACCCTGCTGAAACGGGGCATGAGCCCAGCTTTGCTAAAGTTAGAATATTGCTGAGTGATAGCAACTATAGAACCAGATTTACTCATGAAATGTTACACATTATACACATACCCAATAAGAAGAGATTAAGCTACAAACAAGGCACAGAAAATTGTACTAAAATACACAGACACCTGTTATGCTTGGCGATTTGGTAACCCTCGTATTGCAATTTGACAGTTGACAGCTCTATCGTAACGTTGGGTATATTTGATTTTATACGTAAAAGATTCATCTCGGCCCAAAAATGGAATCAAACCGTGAACATTTTCATAGAATTATTGTTTGCAACTTTTGACGTAAATTATCGCAGTAACAGCGCATTGATGAACTTAGTTCAGTTTTTGGCGGTAAACCTCTATTCAATCGTAGTCGCATTTCACTACAAGATGAATTTCACGACGGTCGCCCAAAATCAGTTGTTGCTCCGAAAATGTTGCAAGATCGTCAAGTGACCTTGTGGTGTGATTAAGACAACCTTAGGCACTAGAGGGACCAGCAAACATGCTGAAAGAACAATTCAATCCATTTGTACTTAAATCAATTCCAAGTCAGAAGTTCCGTAAGTACGGATTTCTTTGAATCAAGTACGCTGTGCTTGTTTTAAGTACGAGGTTTTCAAGCGCTAGATACTTAATTCTTGCCATATTCAATCCTACTTTTGACATCGCTTGGGATTGATTTAAGTACAGAGGGACTAAATTTGTTTTGAGTGTAATGATTGATTATGCACTTGCTTCGATGTATAAGCTTCAAATTATTTAATCCCAAATTCGTACTTGACCTTAATTCAATAATAATTTATAAATTATTTTGTCTCTTTGTCGATTTGAACCTGCAACCCAACAACTGCCAGTTCAGCTACTCTACCAATTCAGCCATCGTAGTAATTAGAAAATTTCAACAAAATTAAATACTTATTCAAACATGCAGAAGAGCTGGTTGCAAAAGCACCCAAGAATTTCGTACTAATTTTAAGCCTTCGCAGGATTGATTCTCTTTAATAATCCCTATTCGGCTTGCTTTAAGTACACTTGTGTGTTATCCGTACTTAAAGTTTCAAGTTTGCTTCCTACTAAAATCAAGTAGAAAATACTTAAGCTATTATTATTTTTTAACTTTCTAAACCCATTTTTATTACACCTGTCAGCAAAGTGACAATAAGTAATTGGATGCACTTAGGTGGGGTGGTAATTATTTTAAATCAATACTCGATATAAGTTATATCGTGTGTTAATAAAAATGTGATATTCACATAAAAATCATTTCTTTTTAAACAGCAACTTGACCCTTCTAGTAACGGCTAACTAATAGTTCTGATGGCGCACATTGCTTAAGTCTTCTGGGTGCCAGGGCTTCATATGCCGTCAACTGCCTGAGTTCCGTGTTGGAATGTTGTGTTTAACGAGTTGTATGTTTAAGGCTGTTGATACGGATGACTTATTTCACTGTTTTGACATTTAGATCTCGATGTATGTCCTCATCTCTAATATACCATTCAGCGTTCACTATAGTTCGCTGGACTATATTCATTGGATGATTTTTATATTCTTATTCTAGTTTTTTCTTTTTTTAAAAAAGACAGCGCAAGTCGGGGCTTTAGTGTACATACATCAAAGGTCAACTAAAATACAAGAATTTATTAAAAACAAAATGTTTGTATAAATTTTCTGATGTCCATGATTGAATTTGTTCAACTAAAAGTAAACGTTTCCTTAATTCTTGTTGTTTCGTGTCCAATATAAAAGTAGCATCATGTGACATGTGTGCAACGTTGTGGACCAGAAAAGAGAATACTATTGTTAATTCTTTATTTTTCTAGTTGTTTTACTTTTACTTTTTGATACTTTAAAAAAAAAAAAAAATACAAATCGTAGTAACCGATGGTGACTCGTTGTATAGAAGGTTGCAAAGAAGAGTAAAAGAGTTGCAAGACGAAAATATAAATGTTTGTTGTATTAAAAGTTTGTTTGAACATTTCTGATTCTCATTTTGTTCATGTGAATTGTGGAATAAGTAGTAAAGTTTCAAACAAACTTTTAAGAATTTTTCAAGTCTACTGATGAGTTGATTAGCACCAACGAAATGTCGACATCTAGACAGCTGAAAAATACAACAAATATTTTTGAAAAGGTTCATTTTTGGACCTGAATTAATATATTCATAATAGTTTAGAAGGGATTTCAATAGTTGCAAGCAACCCAACTCGACCAAAAAAGCGAAAATTCGCAAGAAATTTACACAGCAAACGAATTAAGTTGCAAGCAACACACCTGGACCAAGAGCACAAAAATTCGTGAAAAATACGCACCACACAAAAAATATATGCAACCCTTCAGAAACGATTTTAAATCAATTTTTAGAACTTGCAAATTTTTTTTCCATTTGTGCTACTCGCAACTGACGAAATCGTTTCTGCGCCACTTTGAATATAATTTTTGTGTTGTATGTACAAATTTTTGCGCTTTTGGTCCAGTTGTATTGCTTGCGACTGTTTAAATCTTTGATAATATGTTTGTAGGATATATTTTCGGTTTTTTGCCTTAGTTGCACTCTGGGTGGGCTGTTAAATTTTTATACAATTTCAATATCTTTCGGCTTTCTAGGCCCTTAGCGTTACTAAGTATACATTTAGTATACTTAATAACGCTAAGTCTAGAAAATGTATGTATGTACATTGAAAATGATGCTTTAATATGGATATGAGTTTAGGAAAAAATTTACTCAATACATACCTGTAGAGCAGTATTTTGCCACATAATCTGCAGGGAGCAGATGCTTTTCAATATAAAAAGTTCATTTACTCCTGCAGCTTCGTTACTGAAAAAGTTGATTTCGCATAAAGTCACCCTTTAGTTTCCACTTTGCCAGACATTTCTGTCAAATAAAATTAACTAAATTTGTACTGAAGTGCATCAAGGAAAGTGGCAAATAATCAAGAATAATCCTTGAAAGTAGTCGGACTACTTTGGACTCTTTTTGATTCCTTGTAAATAATCTAAAGTAATCGCGAATGTTTCTAATTATTTTTTTGTAATTGTAGTTAATCAATTATTTGAGAAATCGAAATATGATTATTATAATTAAAATTCAACTAGCAATGATTATGATTACCATTCATAACTTTGGTTCTCTGGTTCGTACTCGTATGTGTATCTTCTATCGTTTGTTGCTGAAAGTTGCTGAATTAAAACACACAATACTTTTAGCAGATTTTTGTTTTTTTGTTTTTTTATACCCTTCACATAAATGTGTAAGGGTATATATAAGTTTGTGATTCCGTTTGTAACGCATTGAAATATCCATCTAAGACCCCATAAAGTATATATATTCTGGATCAGCATCAATAGCGATTACGATTGAGCGATGTCCGTCTGTCCGTCTGTCCGTCGGTCCGTCTGTCCGTCTGTAGTCGTTGAAATACCGTTTCTGAGAAAACGGTTTGAGATAGAAACCTCATTCTTTCGCTAAAACGTGTGAAACCCCGGTAGTGGGTCTGCTATTGAAATTCAGTAAGATAGGTCCACGGATAGCCGAGATATATTCAAAAAACCGGGTTTTGAGGGGTATTTTATGCAATTTTTGTATTCAGATTTTTGAAAAAAAATTTTGTCTTAAAAACTAAACCATATCATTTTTAGTGCCCATTAAATCCTAGAAAAGAAGGAATTTTTGAAATCGGCCCATATATATCCGAGATATAGCGTCTCCCGATTTTTAAAGAAATCGGCTTTATAAGCCAAATAAGACAACTTTTGGCACCGAAGATCAATCAAAATGGTATATATAGGCTATTTAGAGGCAAAAGTGGAAAATTTTTCCACATCGGCCTATATACACTCGAGATATAGCGCCTCCCGTTTTCTCAAGAAGTCGGCTCTAAAAGCCAAATAAAACAACTTTTGGTATCAAAAATCGATTAGAATGGAACATATAAGGTGTTTAAAAGCAAAATTGGAAAATTTTTGAAATCGGTCCATATACAATTTTTGTATTCAGATTTTTGAAAAAAAATTTTGTCTTAAAAACTAAACCATATCATTTTTAGTGCCCATTAAATCCTAGAAAAGAAGGAATTTTTGAAATCGGCCCATATATATCTGAGATATAGCGACTCCTGATTTTTCAATAAATCCGCTCTTTAAGCCAAACAAAGCAATTTTTGGCACTAAAAATAATCAGAATGGTACATATAGACTATTTAGAGGCAAACGTGGAAAATTTTGGACATCGGCCCATATACACTCGAGATATAGCGCCTCAAGTTTTCTCAAGAAGTCGGCTCTAAAAGCCAAATAAAACAACTTTTGGTACCAAAAATTGATCAGAATGGTACATATAAGGCGTTTAAAAGCAAAATTTGAAAATGTCTGCAATCGGTCTATATATACCTGAGATATAGCGTCTCCCGATTTTTCAAGAAATCGGCTCTATAAGCTAAATAAAACAACTTTTGGCACCAAAAATCAATCAGAATGATGCATATAGGTTAGTCAGAAGCAAAACTGGAAATCTTTTTGTCATCGGCCCATATATGTTCGAGATATAGCGCCTCCCGATATCTCAAGAAGTCGGGCCTGGAAGCTAACCGAAACAGTTTTTTGCACTAAAAATTTGTCGGAATGGTACATACAGGCTGTTTAGGGGCAAAATTAGAAAATTTTTGGACATCGGCCCATATGCACCCAACTTTTGGTACCAAAAATCGATCATAATGGTACACACATATGTATATAATATTATATACATATGTATATAATATTTGCGATCATGTATGAATGTATGTATGTATGTATGTATGTATGTATGTATGTATGTATGTATGTATGTATGTATGTTTGTATTTATGTATGTATGTATGTATGTATGTATGTATGTATGTATGTATGTATGTATGTATGTGTATGTATGTATGTATGTATGCATGTATGTATGTATGTATGTATGTAGATACGTTTGTATGTATGTAGGTATGTATGTATCTACATATGTATGTATGCATGCAAGTATGTTAGCATAAACAATTTTTTTGCTTTGGTGTAAAAATGTGTATGTATGTACATACATACATATGTATACACGAGCTTGAAAATGAAAGTGATATAAAGAATTGTTGAAAAAAGGGTACGCAATGAAATTCTTTTAAACAATTGCGTCTTCAAATTCAGTCACACAAAAAATCATTTTGGGTTTCCCTACGTACTTACATATGTACATACACACATACATGTGTATGATGATACGCAATAGATCATCAACAACGTGCACAAGAAAAAAATAATTTTGTAAAAGCAAGCAATGTAAATATGTATGTATGTATATATGTATGTATATAATCATTGTTTTATGGAACACACTGAAAATATTCAATAATAAAGAATTTATTTTAGAGTTTTCTATTATAGATACATACATACATACGTATGCATGTACCCACATACGTAAGTAAATTGGAAAGAAAATCACACTTAATGGCAATGTTTAGCATTATAATTCAAAAATAATGCAATTATATGCAATTTTTTGTTAAATAAATTTTACTATAAAGTTAACTGATAAATAATTAAGAAATACATTTTGCTTTTCTTTATTTCATTGATATTAAAAAGAATTGGTGTATTAGGAATTATTTAAATAAAAGTTTTGCAGCCTGTGTTAAATCCCGGTAGTGGATCTGATATTGAAATTCAGAAAAAATCGGCCCATATATACCCCAGATATAGCGTCTCCCGATATTTCAAGAAATCGGCTTTAAAATCCAAATAAAACAACTTTTCGCACCAAAAATCAATCAGAATGTATGTACCATTGTGAAGGGTATTTAAGATTCGGCCCAGCCGAATATAGCACTCTTACTTGTTTTTTGTTTGTTTTTGAAAAACTCTTTATTTCAATAAACTCCTTTGAAGAATAAAGATTTAATAAAATATGTATTCCCTAAACTTAAAAATTTATTTAAATAATATTAAGTGTTAAGAAAAACATTAAAAGAAGGCAACAAATTTCTGCTACATTCGTTGAAACAAAAAACAATTGAGCGAATGAATGTATGTGTATATTATTTTGCAAATTCTAATATGTAATTACAAATTTTTTAAAATTAAATAAAACCCAACACCAACATACATACTGGTAGTAATAATCATTGCACCAATTCGAAAACTTTTAGAATTTTCTGCAATAGAAAGAAAAGAGAGCTTCTTATTGATTGAGGTATCAATACGTCTCGTTAATTTTTGCTGTCCATCCTTCCTCCTATTTGTGGCTTATCTGTGTACTCATCTCTTCAGTCATAGTTTATCATCTAAACTGTCATAACAATCAGTTTCCGTTTCCGTAGAAACGAAAGTTTGTTGACTTTTTGCTGTGGCCATTGATGATGTGGTCGAGACTTTTGAAGTGCTGGATGACAAGGAGGAGCTGGTTGAATGTTGTTGCAACTGTGGCTGCGGCTGTTGTGTATCGGGATGATTGATGGCAAACTGGGCGGCATCAGTATTATGACGTTTTTGTTCTTCTTCAATTAATTTTTCAAAGTCTTTGGTCGGATCATAGATTTCAAACTCTTCGAATTCAATGTCGTCGTACTTGCGCTTCTCATAAATACTTTTATCATTGGCCACATAGTGTTTAACAACCGTTCTTTCTATGACCGATGTAACACTTGATGTGGTGCTTAGTGGCAGAAATGATTTCTCTTCCACACCAACTTTCGCACTCTGACTATAAAAGGGAGGAGCAGCGACGTTGGAATTGCTTTCTTGCCTTTTAATGTTGGTGCTGCTGTCAACACGATGGATGTCAACGGGTACAATTATTTGTGCAGGTTTGAGCGAAGAACTTGTGTTGAAATGTAATCTTGAGTTGCTGCTCGGTTGGTCTTCATCAATTTTCATGTCCCCAATTGCCTTTTTATCTGAAGATCTTATTTCAGTTGTAGCCGTTATTGTTGGAAGCAGCGTATTTTCATAACTAACCAATTTCTTTTGCAAGTAGTCTGTGGGCTGTTTTGGCAATTTTTCTTCCTGTAAGAAATTGTTATTGTTCGAAGTTGATTGTTTTCCAATATGTGCAGTAATACATGTGTTAATTTCAGTATTGATCCCAGGGGATTTACTTGGCTGTTGTTTAACAAATGTAAAGGCCAAATCGACATTTCTATTACGACATACTTTCACGCACGCTCCTACATTGCTGCCACCATCTTTCTTAACGCTTTTGCTGTTGTTATCCAAATGTATGTCTTTCGCTTCACTTTGATACATTTGTTCTTCCTCTGTTTTCTTAAAACTTTCTGCGTGCTCCGAAAATTCTTCGCTGTTCTGGCCTCTGCTGGATTCTGTTGAATTCCCTTTCGTAATGTTGATGTGATTATTTACTGTTACCAGCTTAATGCCACAATCGTGATTGTTTTTCTCAATAAGGGGAACGTCTTTAACACGCGAGTGAGTGCGAGACTCCCCATTGACCTTGGGATCATTATTGCTTTCGCCCTTGTCAACTCGACAGCCCACAGTAGTTTGACTGTTTATTGTTAATGCTGTGTCATTGGGATTTTGATTGGCTTTTGCTGCAGTACACATTTTATTGCTCGTACTGTTATCGTTTTTGGTGTTGGTTGCTTCAAAATGGTGAACCATTTTTCGTACAACTTCTGTTTCTTCGGTTTCGATATCCGTGGCACCAGCCAACTCTAAACGACTGCTGCAACTGTTTGACTTGACAAGCTTAAATGTTACTCCAGCGCCTAAGGAGAGAAAAAGAGATAACTGATTATTTTTACAGCTATGCACTTTGTTGGAGGCTGGCTACAACTAATTACATGATATAATCCAGTACTTAACAGACTTCAAATCTAGTGGGGAACTGATGTTGAACTGAAGACTTGAAGTAATGAATGCACTTGTACTTTATTTATTTTTAGTGTTATCTAATCAAGTTTGTTTTGTTTCATACATAACTAAGCCATCAGTTGTATTTAAATGATTTCCTTACTTGAAAGTAAATTTCAACCCAACACTTCTGCAGAAGCTGCAGAGGTGAAGAGAAGGAGAATAGTGTTAAACACTTCTTCTGCCCATGTCCAGCTATTTCTAATAAGAGAGCGAATTACTTGGGCAGACCGACACTACATACGTTGGCGGTTGTGTCGTAATGCGAATTAAACAGGGTAGAGTACTTCATACGTTCATCTAGCTACTGGTTCAGAGCAGAACCAGTAGGTGGTGTGTAGGGCTATTGTACCCACCGCGTCTTCGTGTAGTACAACGCTGCCTTTTAGGGTCCAAGCGGGCCTGTCTCACGCCTGTCAGCCCGTGAAACATAACATGCACACATGTTACTTAGACGCAAAACACCTTAAACCCTTTTTCTTAATTATTAATTTCGACATTTTTTATAGAGAAAATGTGAAATTATAAGTACTTATACTAATATAAAATGTTGTATTAATTAAGGCGTTTGGCGTTTTAGGTAGCGATACATATTCTTCTAAATGCACAAATGTCTTATTTGTGTTGAAGTCGTGCTAACACAACAACTTTATTCGCTCATTAGACTACAGAAGGAGTTAAATAAGCGTTTGTTTAGTTTAGTAGAAAAAATAAACTCCTGCAGGAATACGCATACATATATTAATAATTAGAAACAATTTTCAAAATTTCTTTCCAAATTGACTTGTAATTTATCAATTTACAAATAAATCACGCGTATGTACCTCTATTATGATCCGCTTTGTCGAATCCTTGAACTTTATGCTTCACATTATTTTGATTGTGGTTTGTCGTCATGTTGCATCCATTGTTTGCCGCACTATTGTTCTTTGTCAAGTGAAAATTCTTTTGTTCTAATTGTTTTCCATGGAATTGGCATTCATTATTAGTGGCTTTAATGGTGCAAACAGTAGTATCCGTCGCTGCTGCCGATGCATTACAACAAGTTTCAATTTCACGAACTCTAGCCCTGGTTTGGGTTTGTGTCATCATTGTAGGATTTTTTAAGGATATTGTTGTTGAACAGTTATTTGCAGCAATTGTTTTATTGACATTTTTGCCACAACCTTTTAATTCAAGTGGACTTGCAGTTGCTGATGGTATAGAGGTTGATGTTTGTACAACACGACCACCGTAATAGGTAACGGAAGAGCCACACTCACGTATTTTACGCAAAATGTCCTGAAATGTGGAATGAGAGGAGCTTAAGCAAATGTTGGCAGTTAATTTAAATATTTACAATAAAGAATTAGAGGCAAGAGGTTGCATTTTGCGAGCTTATAATTATTTTCATTGGCAGCTTTGAAAATATGCTACGCTTAAAAAGTAAATTGAAACAACAGTATGTACTCGTACATAGATAAAAATAAAGTTATTTTCGTTCTTAGCTTGAACTTATGTATAGATTTAAGATACATCCCTTCAATGTACTTATTTAGATTACGCTAACCAATAGAGATGTACGCGTGAGTATCACGATCAGAATATTTTTCCCAACGCACTACAGATTTTTTTGGGGCGCGCACGCTCACGAACAAAATTGTTTAATCACACGTTTTTACGCACGAAAAACGAAAAAAAAAAATTCCCACGATCAATCACGTTTGCATTGAAACGAGGATATTTTGGCTGTTATTGCGAATTGTACAGGGCTTTTTATTAGGGAGATGTCTTCGTTAAAAACCTGAAAATTTCATATTAATATTAACTGCTGTTAATAGAACATTGTAGCATGTGTAACCTTGCCTTAATTCGACTTATGAGGTTATCGCTTATGAAGACAGTCATGTCGTTCAGCTACACAAACAACGGACAATTACACGGCCTTGTTTTCCTTTTAATATCCGCCCTGACATCGAAGAACACCTTCACTTGTTAGCGAACGCTAGCGAACCTTCTGCAATGTTTACAATTTCTCCTGCTCATTACTTGAAAAAAGGATTAGCACCCGCAGGTTGCTAAGTTGGTATTATTAGATTACAGTTGGTATTAGTTGTTAGTTTTATGCATAATGCAGTTTAACTTTCAATACGACTGTTCCCCAAACTATTTTCTTTGGCAAAGTAATACGTATGCATAAAATTATTGAAAATTTGATCATGCCGAACTGGAGAGTTGTAGCAGGAAATCTCTTCATATACATCATATCGTAGTTTGCTCTTCCAACAATTCATTTACTCTTTACAATCCATGCTTTTTGACGCTAATGTCATAAAACTTAAGCTTTCAGGATGTTAAGTTTTGTCGATAAACAAAAAAGTTTCATTTAAAAAAAACAATATTCGTAGGTTTAACTACTGATTTCATTTTTGGTTTTGCACTACATATAGCTTATTGGGTTAAAATTACTCATAGAATTATTTCCCCCAATATGTTTCGTTCCATACAAATCGATCCAGGCTAATGTAAATTACATGTGTACTAGAAATTTAGCGAAAACAAACTGCATCGAAAAACAACTCAAGGAAAAATGAGTGAGTTTTCTTGCAAGCCAAAAAAGTTAGTGTCTTAACTTTTTCGTGAAATATCGTGAACTGCCTTTGGTATGGTATTCACACACTATCACGCACGAAATTGTAATTTAAAATCACGCTAAGGCACTCACTCGTGGTTTTTCTAAAATTAATTATGATCACGCGCGAATCACGGGTGACACGAAATATTCAAGACAACCGCACGCACATCTCTATCTACTAACCACCTCTTCAAGTTCTATTCATAAACGTAAGAAAGCCAAGATTTTAATAAACATTATATATATATATTAACGACATATATATATATATATATATATATATATATTAACGACATATATATATATATATATATATATATTAACGACATATATATATATATATATATATATATATATATATATATATATATATATATATATATATATATATATATATATATATATATATATATATATATATATATATATATATATATATATATATATATTTATATATAATATATATTAACGATTATACATATATTAACGACAATACTCTGACTTCAACTGGAAAAAATTAATACATGCATTTGAGGTTATGCCGTATGCCAAATTGCAGCCTGATATCTTTTCTAATTTTGCCTACAAAATTTTATTTCACAAAAACTTGTGTAAAACACACTCATTGTTCTAGTAAAGAAGTTAATCTCTTTGGAGAAATCAATTGTTTTTTGCTGTTAATGACATAAAAAACTTTCCTTACTGGTATCTTCTCCTAAAAGGGAAAATAAAAAATTTTTATTGTCAGCTGTGTTTCTAAAACGGTGATATTGTCCACAAGTAGGAAAAAACGTTCATCTGCATGACTACATTAATGAATTTCTATTCCTTGCTTTTACATAACAAGCTACAAAATTGTCAGATTAAAAAAGTCACTAGGTGTACAAACTTTTGTTAAACACAAATTGGGCATCGAACGTTGGTTTACTAATTCCTTGAAATTACGGCAACATCTCACTATATACATACATATCTGTATGTGTACTATGTTTTCCTTAAATCTGATGTAAGGGACGTGCTTAGCAGCATTGGAGAAAGAGTTATAGCGTAGACAGACGACAGCGTTAATTTGAATGCGTGTATTCCGATTGCACCACTGTTCCTTTTAAATGTAATTGTTTTCTGTCTTTTTCGGCCGTCTACATTCCGCCGACATTTCGTTGATGCTACTCGTCAGTAGACTCGAAAAAAGTTAAAGGAATGCTTTGAACTTGACTACATATTCTATTATTCCCGTGAACACAATGACAATCACAAACGTTCAAAACAAACCTTTAATACAGAAAACTTTTACACTTTTACTTTTCTTCACAACCTTCATACAACGAGTTTCCGTGGATTGATTCATTTTTGAATTTTTATGATAATCAATTTTAATTTTAAAATTGATTACACTTGTCAAAGTGTCCACATCTGCTCATTTGCGTTATATTTTTGTTACAAACTGTTCGAAAGGTTGGTGGTTGTTGTTTATTCCCTGCAAGACACTGCTGATGGATTCATACATCAGGGTTTCTATCATTTTCTTAAGGGCAAAATGAAAAAAACTGATGTAAACATTCGTATACGTGTGAGTTATTTTTTTAACCAGCATTACCACCTCAGCAAAGCGATCATTCGAAATCTTTTTTCGAAATGCCCACAAAATTACATGCAATGCTATTTGTTTCTTTATTACTAATTAAAAAAAAAGAGTTTTTTTTCTAAAATTAAAAAAAAAAACTATACAAGGAGAGCAGAATAAATTATTTTCGACATATTTAGATAAAATTAAGAGAAATACAGTGGTCAGTAGCAGTTTTAACAATAGAAACCTGAATCATATGGAAAAAACATCCACAGCACTAAGTTTTTTCAAAGAAAACAAACCAAATGAATCTATAAAAACATTAATGCATAAACGTAGTTAGTTCCAAATGAAATTACCAAACTAATACGGGAAAATCAAAATATTAAAAAAATCATTGTAATGGCAACGCTGAAAGCTATAAAATTGCTTTGCATGTGTTAGTAAATAAGCTGTTACTGTGTTAGTTTCCATCAGCCATTTCTTGCAGGGCTTATTTTCTCCAGCACGTAAAGAGAATGAGAGAGAGACAGAGTAGCAGGTGTTACCATGTTGAAAAAGCTATTTTATTATAAATGCAGTTTGAGTTCACGCATTTAAACCAAGCATAATGCACATTAAGAAGGAGGACATAGAGGTGGGATCACACGATTGCCGCAATGCACCAATTTTACACAATTTTTATTGGGCTGAATTGGAGCATAATAAAAAATTTGTCCCAATCAAATTCTCTGCAATCGCATGATTGTTACATTTCACTGAAATTTTAATGGCGCAAATTGCCGCAAAACAATTTAGTACCAATAATTGCCGCATTATAGTCACACGATTGTTATATTATACGGCAACTCTAAGAAACAGCTGTTGTAGCTGATGACAAACTTTGTTTTTCAAAAAAAAAAAAAAAAAAAAAGAATTAAAGATGAAGTTACATGGCCCGCTTTAGACGCGTCCACGCTTTTCATGCTTTTTATACATTTTATGCGTTCTATGCGTTTCATACTACAAGTTACATACAACGCTTCATACGCGCCATCTTTTGTTGTTTTGATCAGCTGTTGTGCAAATATTTTTAGCATACAAAACAAATATTAACAAAATGGAAAGTGAAATTGAAATTTTAAAAGAATTAATGGACTTTATAGAGTTCATAAACATTATTATTTGTGTGATAAGAGCTTACGAAATGCTCCAAAATTGTACATATGTATGTATACACATACCTGGTAAATTAAGCTAATTACTTATTGCACTCCATGCAGCTGCTCTTTTATTTTTGTTCCGATAGAGCAGCAAGGTTTTATTATATAAAAGCTCGTGGTTTTTAACTGCATTTATTAGCTTCTCTTCCATATCGCTTGTTTTAATAAATTGAAAATATTTGTAAACATAACAGTGATGATACTCAGTACGCAAACGCAATCGATAAATCGAATCCATATTTCGTTAATGAAAAAAGTGTTGTAAAAAACAATTACAATTTGTTTTATTAGTGAAAATGTTTATAAAATTTGTAACATAACTTTTCTTTTTTATTAAAAATGTTTTTTTGCAAAAGATTTTATAATTTATTTTACGATATAAAAGATATTTATCGATAACGTTGAGAGTAGGCACATCATTGGTTATTATAAACAGCTGACATTTTCTCATAACGCTTGCGACGCATATAAAAGTAGAAAGTAGGTCTACTTTATGCGTTCTACGCGTCTTCGCGTTCTATGCTTTGTGCTCTGTAACTTGTCACATACAAATGCACTAATCCTACTTTTTTGACAACCGCATGAAAAGCGTCGACGCGTAGAAAGCGTACTGTGTAACTTCAGCTTAAATGTTAAAAATATGGTTTGTTCATTAAAAAGAGAGAAAATTGCTTCGGCTATTATTATACTGTTGTGCGGGCTGAAAAAGCAAAAAATGAATAGTAACAAGAATTGAATTTTACTGATTGAAAAGCAGAAATCATGTTTGGAAGACGCGTTTAAACAATTTTGAAACTAAATAAATGTATACATATGTATGTATGTAGATTATTGGCGGGCATTGTCTTCTTTGGTTGCCGCATGAGAACACAATAAATATTGGTGCATTTTTAGAATTTTTATTGGTGATAAGTTGTATGTCAAGTGTTCACACGGTTGTCGCATCAGGGTTGTATTTGATTGCGACAAATGGGAACAACATTCGTTTTAGTTGCCGCATGAGCCAATAAATTGTGCTATCACACGATTGGCATACAAAATGTAACAAAAATTGGTGAATTGCGGCAATCGTATGATCCCACCTTAAAAGACAAGTTGATTTGAATTAAGACTGCTAATGTATATTAAGTAATTATTCTATATATAGAGCCTAGAAACAAAGAAAAGCAGACATTTTGTGTAAATATTTTTATAGAGCATATTGAAGTTTATTCGTAATATTTGACGGTGCTGCTGCAGACATGATATATAATATTAATTTTCAGTAGAACTATTACATTGGAGCTATTGGAAAAAAATTTTGAAAAAAAATCCTTAGAAAAAGTTAAAGGTTTTAATTTAAACAAGTAAGAGTGCTATATTCGGCTGGGCCGAATCTTAAATACCCTTCACAATGGTACATACATTCCGATTGATTTTTGGTGCGAAAAGTTGTTTTATTTGGCTTTTAAATGGGCCGATTTTTTCTGAATTTCAATATCAGATCCACTACCGGGATTTAACACAGGCTGCAAAACTTTTATTTAAATAATTCCTAATATGCTCAAGTTCAACCACTGGGTGACACCAATTCTTTTTAATATCATTGAAATAAAGAAAAGCAAAATGTATTTCTTAATTATTTATCAGTTAACTTTATAGTAAAATTTATTTAACAAAAAATTGCATATAATTGCATTATTTTTGAATTATAATGCTAAACATTGCCATTAAGTGTGATTTTCTTTTCAATTTACTTACGTATGTGGGTACATGCATACGTATGTATGTATGTATCTATAATAGAAAACTCTAAAATAAATTCTTTATTATTGACTATTTTCAGTGTGTTCCATAAAACAATGATTATATACATACATATATACATACATACATATTTACATTGCTTGCTTTTACAAAATTATTTTTTTCTTGTACACGTTGTTGATGATCTATTGCGTATCATCATACACATGTGTGTGTGTATGTACATATGTAAGTACGTAGGGAAACCCAAAATGATTTTTTGTGTGAATGAATTTGAAGACGCAATTGTTTAAAAGAATTTCATTGCGTACCCTTTTTTCAACAATTCTTTATATCACTTTCATTTTCAAGCTCGTGTATACATATGTATGTACATACATACACATTTTTACACCAAAGCAAAAAAATTGTTTATGCTAACATACTTGCATGCATACATACATATGTAGATACATACATACCTACATACATACAAACGTATCTACATACATACATACATACATACATACATACATACATACATACATACATACATACATACATACATACATACATACATACATACATACATACATACATTCATACATGATCGCAAATATTATATACATATGTATATAATATTATATACATATGTATGTACCATTATGATTGATTTTTGGTACCAAAAGTTGGGTGCATATGGGCCGATGTCCAAAAATTTTCTAATTTTGCCCCTAAACAGCCTGTATGTACCATTCCAACAAATATTTAGTGCAAAAAACTGTTTCGTTTAGCTTCCAGGCCCGACTTCTTGAGATATCGGGAGGCGCTATATCTCGAACATATATGGGCCGATGACAAAAAGATTTCCAGTTTTGCTTCTGAATAACCTATATGTATCATTCTGATTGATTTTTGGTGCCAAAAGTTGTTTTATTTAGCTTATAGAGCCGATTTCTTGAAAAATCGGGAGACGCTATATCTCAGGTATATATAGACCGATTGCTGACATTTTCAAATTTTGCTTTTAAACACCTCATATGTACCATTCTGATCGATTTTTGGTACCAAAAGTTGTTTTATTTGGCTTTTAGAGCCGACTTCTTGAGAAAACTTGAGGCGCTATATCTCGAGTGTATATGGGCCGATGTCCAAAATTTTCCACGTTTGCCTCTAAATAGTCTATATGTACCATTCTGATTGATTTTTAGTGCCAAAAATTGCTTTATTTGGCTTAAAGAGCGGATTTCTTGAAAAATCAGGAGTCGCTATATCTCAGATATATATGGACCGATTTCAAAAATTTTCCAATTCTGCTTTTAAACACCTTATATGTTCCATTCTAATCGATTTTTGATACCAAAAGTTGTTTTATTTGGCTTTTAGAGCCGACTTCTTGAGAAAACGGGAGGCGCTATATCTCGAGTGTATATGGGCCGATGTGGAAAAATTTTCCACTTTTGCCTCTAAATAGCCTATATATACCATCCTGATTGATCTTCGGTGCCAAAAGTTGTCTTATTTGGCTAATAAAGCCGATTTCTTTAAAAATCGGGAGACGCTATATCTCGGATATATATGGGCCGATTTCAAAAATTCCTTCATTTCTAGGATTTAATGAGCACTAAAAATTATATGGTTTAGTTTTTAAGAAAATTTTTTTTTTCAAAAATCTGAATACAAAAATTACACAAAATATCCCTCAAAACCCGGTTTTTTGAATATATCTCGGCTATCCGCGGACCTATCTTACTGAATTTCAATAGCAGACCCACTACCGGGGTTTCACACGTTTTAGCGAAAGAATGAGGTTTCTATCTCAAACCGTTTTCTCAGAAACGGTATTTCAACGACTACAGACGGACAGACGGACCGACGGACAGACGGACAGACGGACATCGCTCAATCGTAATCGCTATTGATGCTGATCCAGAATATATATACTTTATGGGGTCTTAGATGGATATTTCAATGCGTTACAAACGGAATCACAAACTTATATATACCCTTACACATTTATGTGAAGGGTATAAAAATAGAAAACTCGAAGACTCTCAGCTTTATTATTTATTCATAGTGCTGCATTCATTAGAACTAAAAGCAAAATTATCTGTATAGATAAATTGAAATATTATGTGCTTACCTGTGCGTATAACCCACCATTTACATATGCAAGTAACTTGTTGCAAGTTGTGGGTACACATTAACAACCAATACACTGAAAGAGACAATAAAAGCTGTTGCTACTTGCTTGATTGTTTACACAGGCAAGTGCACGTGCAAGCACATTTTCAAAATGTCGTCAAAGAAATTGGTCTTAAAGAAAATTGCTTTACTTTACAAAATAAAAGAATCAAACGAAAGCAATAATAATAAAATTAAAAAAATCACTATTTTTGCCTTTTTTGCGTATTGTTTATTCTGTATTTGGCCATCTACATGGGAAGCAAATTATACGAATAGCTTTTTTTTATCAAATAAATAGTAAATTTATATTAAGAATCCATAAAAGCCATATTTGACTTCAACTTTTTTTATAATATTTTTCGGTATGTAAGATCAAAAAAAAAAAAGTATTTCTTGTAAGATATCTGTTAAAATTAAAATATGAACTTTATAAGGTAACACTGTTTTTACTTTTTGTCATATAACCGACATGCAACTAAAAAAAAAAAAAAAAACTACGGCAGCAAAAATCTCTTGCCAGTAAGCTCGCAACTTGCAGAAGTATGATGGTATTAGTAAAAAAAATGTCCATGTATTGAGTTACTTGCACTTGCGTGTGTAAAAAGTACTCAACACAAACTCCTTTTTACCTTTTATAAGTGTGGAAATGTGAGGTAAAGAAGTAAACTACATGTCAAATGCCAAGAATTGTGCCATCGCTTTTGACACCTATTTAGTGAAGCATTGGGAAATAGAAACCATGGAATGGTACGCCTAAAAAATATTAATTGTAAAAATTGGCTGATTAAAAACTGAATGAAAGCAAAGCCTTTTAAACAAAATCATCTCTAGTGATGAGGCCATTTGCAATTATTACATAGAGATTTTTGTGGAAATGAGCAACGAATCTCCGTCACCGTGAAATGTATGCGCTATCGAACTATGATAAGCGATTTTTTGTGGCCACAATTGGTTAATGTCGAAATCAGTTGCCTCTGGTTGTAGCAAAACAATCCAGGAACTGCATGAGAAATTACTCGGTCGGCTTGGCGATGCCTTTGCTTTGTGTTTTAAAAAAAACTGGCCTTGCATGAAGAAACCACAAACAACTGATGCTCTGAAAGATGAGTTTCGGCACTTCATTGACGATATAAGCGGAGCTTTGTTGCGCAATGTGTTTCAAAGTTTTGTAAAATGAGCGAACGTTTGTCAACGTGCTTATAACAAAATAATAAAATTGGGAGGTGTTTAACATTTTGATATTTTTGCGAGTTTTTAAAATTCAAAAATATAACTTTTTTTTTAAGAAAAAAGTGTTTTTACTTGCTTCTCAATTGCTCGAGAAATAGTGGGTACATTAAAAATTTAGCTCTTCTAAGTTCAAGGCCACATCCACACACCCCCACAATACCCAACATTTCAACTGTTCCTAAAAAGAAAATACAATTTTTTTTTAATAATTTTTTTTCAAAAACTCCAGAAATAATGTTTATACAAAAAAATATAATTATAATGGCTTAAAACCATTATAATTTCCAATTCTTCGACATACTGTGTAATAAAGTCCAGTACATCATATCAGTTTTGATCAGTTTTGTGTGCAGCAGACTCTCCAAAAATTTTGAAATTTATAAAAAAAAAATCGAAAAAAAAACGTGATCATAGAATCTGAAATAGCTGGGCCTCCCAGTGTTTTTCTCTTTTCTGCTGTTTAGCATTGTTATATGAATTCATAATTATACTTACATTGCTGACGTAGTAGGTGTCACACAATTCGTCCAAATCATCATCAATATCTCCAAACAAACCGTTCTCGTCTAGGTTCTCCTCAACCGCATCGTCGTCAGCGGCTGCTTCATGATCGTTGGACTCATTGCAGGAATGTTTGACATTATATTCGTAAATGTCACGATAGCTGCTGGACTTGCCCGCCTTGTGCAACGAGCCGTAGATGGCACTGTGAGGTCGTATGCCTGAAGGCCGTACTGGCACGCCGAAAGCAGGGGTACGCGTCTTTTTAGTCGCACTGCTGCTCTTATGCCTTCGTACTAAATCTGGAACATGGATTGGGCTTGTAGTATGTTCGTCTTTTGTGGTAACCGCATTTGCTGGCTCGTTGTTGGTAGTGGCATTATTGGAGGTTACTACTGTCGATGTGGTAGAATGTTTGGCGTTATTTTCCATGTCGTTGCTTTCACAGGGCGATGACAAATCTCCACTGGAAATGCCACTGGAAATACTGGCTGTATCCCACTTTCGTTGTATTGAGTTTGCGGTCTGTGTAGCTGTGGCTGATGTTGTTGTTGCTGCGTGTCCATATGAAGTGTCTATAGTGAGGTAACGATATTTTCTGGCTCTGCGAGTCTTGGGACTGGTTTGTTTAGTTGCTGCCGCTGTGGCGTCAGTGCTTTGTTGCTGCTGTTGCGTTGTCTTTGCTAAAAGTCCTTGACCTGGTGTTGGCAGTATGTGGTCTTCGAAAAACTTACGCACATTTCGAACTGTGTCAGGATTTGGCAATTCCTCTTCGTACAATTCACGATTTACTCTAACGGGTTGATAGAAAAAGTGCCGTTTTATGCCACCACCACTGCCACTTCCGTTGCCGGCCTGAGCATTAGCATGTTTGTGTGTTTGTTTTCGTTTGCCTTCAATTTGTGCCTGTCGACTTGCTTTTGTTGCACATGCATCTTTAGTTAGACTGCCATTATTTGCCATGTTTGTGGCGATTGGCCTTTCAATTTTCGTGCGAACTGGCTCCACAATGACGACGTTGTTATTAGACAGTAACTCTTGAAAACTGTATTCCTGCAAGTACTGAATGAGGCCGTCGAATTGTGCCTCCTTTTTGTTGCGTGCCAAAACATTGCTGCGCAAAAGTTGCTGTGATTTTAAAACTTTATAGCGTATGTGATCAAATTGGGGCTCGTTGGCGTCATTGAAGTCTGCACCGTTGGCCTCACTGCCTCCCAAGGAGGACATGTTTGAAGGTGCAGCACTGACAATGGTGGCTTTTTTGTCGCCATCCAGTTCTATTATTTCTATGGAGGGCATAAAATTGTTATATTCATCTGGCTGGTGACTTGTGCTCAATGTCTTGCTGTGAGTGTCACATGATGATGCATTAAGCTTTTTCATGGGAGCTGCTCTGTTCATTTCGTTCGATGGTGTATGGGCACCCAAAATAAATTGTTTCTTTTCTTCATAGCGTTGCTCCTTATGAGACTGCTGCTTCTGTGGCTGCGACTCATTTAAATTTTCCGTGTCATTTGTATTTTGTGATTGTTTATATAATGTTTCACTTTCCACCATAAGAAACACATCTTCCTTTTGTTTCTCTTTTACTTCTACCAAAGGCTCATGTGATTCCTTTTGCTGATCCAAATCATTGTTAGCCAATTTGGACCAATAACAACGTACAGCATCGACCTTTTTCAAGTATTCGTTTTCTGCTTGACTTGTTTCTTCAGCGTTGTGGAAGATTTGGTTGGCATTAAATGTCGTTGCTGCTGTTGAACTGCCAGCCACCGTCAAACCATTTTCCAATTTGCGCTTGTTATCAATGACTTGTAAAATTTGTGGACGCGACATTTTGTTACTTTGATGCTTGACTTTGTTGCGTCGAAAGGAATCTGTGGTGGCAGTAGTGGTTGTTGTTGTTGTGGTAGTTATAACTTTAACTGGTCTGGCTCGATAAATTTGATTGCTTAAGACTCTTCGTTCCTTGGACTTGGGTGAGAGCAAAAGCTTTTTGGCTACGGCGGTGCTCAAGTGTTGCGAACCAGAACTCCTTTCTGGGCCGGCAGATGTGGAATATTGTTGTCTTCTGTGTTTCGAGGGTACTCGTTTGAGAGAACCACTTGTGCGGCTACTCAAACTGCCACTGTTTAACGATTTTTCTTTCAATCGGTCTTTACTGAATCTTACCATCAGCAATTCATCGGTATTTTCAAGCCTGTTGGGCTTTCTTTTTGAGCTGCCAACATATAAATTTTCTTTTTCTGCTTCCTTTTCTTCTTGTTTTGTTTCCAAGCTCTCTATAGAATCTTCTTCGATGATGTTGTTTTGGGCATCCGTTACCACAATGCGGAATAAAGAATTTTTGTTTAGTTGGCTCTGCGATTTATTACATTGAATTTCTTTGGCTTCTGGTTGAATGTCTTCGTAATGAATTAAAGTGTTTTCTAAACGAAATTTGGCTCGATTGGCAAATTCAATTTGCTGTAATTGTGTGCGTCTACCACTTGCACGTATTTCTTTGGCTCTGCGCTCTATTTGTTGGCTGAAGTTTTCAATTGGAATGTCAGGTATGTCTTTGGTTTTTTCCAAACTGTCGTCGTAGTTTTGTTGTGGGGAAACTGATGCAGGTGTTTGGCAGATATCAGGAGAATTTTGTTGCACTATGATATCTATAAGCGGTGGTGGAGCATATCCTTTGGAACTATCGTCATCTGTTGATTCCCTTTCGTGTTGTTCGTCACTTGAATGATTTTTTAGTATTTCAGCTAATTCCTTTGGAGAGTCGTTTTTGTCTGAGAAGATGGAAAATACAAAATTTCTTTAACGAATTGCTTCAAACAATTAAAATAATAAGATCGCTTCCTTTTTATTGCGTTAGCTTTTACACAATCTTCACAAGATTTCTGCCTTAACATGTAAAAAAAACTCGGAACTTTAGCTCTGAATACTGATTTAATTTAGCAACTAACCACAAGGACCTTTTGTCGTGGTGGACCAAAGGCAATGTCTGCAGTTTCTTGCTTTAGTTCTTAGAAAATATACGTAATCTTCTTTCTCGGCAGCTCGGATATTTCAATGTTTCCGTCAGTTCGCACAAGTGAAAAATAAAAAGATGTAGAAGGACCATGTCCTGTTTTTTTCAATTTCAGTTTTCAGTCATAAAAAAATTGATTTAGCTAATTTATGAGTGAAATGTAACAAAGAGCCGGGTTTTGATATATATCGAGTATACATGCATGTATGGGCGGGTCGATTTCGGAAACAAGGTTTTTCGCTCTTAATAACTTGAAATATTTCATCATCTGATTCCCTCTTTGGTGCAAAAATGGTTTTACCTTGCCTATTGGTGAAATTTCTCAAAACCACCGTTATCACCTTATATCGGGTATATAAACATTTTTCTACTCTTAGTAACCTTCTATTATTACCAATTTACTCGCCTCTGCCTCGCTTTTATATGAAATTTCTTAAAAAATGGGCATTCGCTATATATCAAGTATACATATATATATATATATATATATATATATATATATATATATATATATATATATATATATATATATATATATATATATATATATATATATATATATCGGAAATTTCTTTTTATTTCTGACTCCTTAAACCAATAACTGTGCCGCAAAAAATGTTTTTTTTTGCAAAAATTTTACTTAAAAAAATTGGTTTCTTTGGCATATTCGTATCTCGATTATTTGTGAACTGATTTTACTGAACTTCAATAGCAGCCAGATGATACGATGTATAAATAGTTTGGCATAAAGAAATGTTTCTGAGTCTGGTAATTTTGTCAGAAATGGTGCTTTAGCAGCCTATAGACAGACAGACAGACAGACAGACGTCTAATCACCATTTCCGTGAATATTGGTCTAGAATGTACTTTATTGGATCGGAAATGAAAATTGTGTAAACTTACATACATATATCCATAACACTTGCTGTGAAGGATATACATTCTGTTTTAGCGATGCCAGCTTTATGTTTCTTATAAAATAAGGTGCTAGGTGCTACAGACAAACTTCAATCTGGAAAACTCCCAATGTATGATCATTACAGTCTGGTGTCCGAGAGTGTCCTTTTTCACACGCAAATAAAAAACGTTTTGCAATATGGCTGCTACAACAATTTTATGTTGTCTATAACGATGCGAAAGGTTGTGGCAAACAAAATATTTTTATTTAAATTGCCGTAAACACAGCTTTAGTTACAGTTTGACGATTTTGTTATCACTATCCATGAAAATTTAAATGTCGTTATACTTAACAGTTAACTTAAAAACAGGATCTACAACCATTTTATAATAAACCTTTAAACAAGTTTTATTTGTGACAGATATAAGGCCATATTCATAATAATTATTGTAAGTTTATTAAGCTCTTATTTGACGTATTTCTACGGAATATTTGTCAAATAAACGTATAATAAACTTTCAACAGTTGTTATGAATATGGGTGATAGTGTTTTTGATCTATCAAATAGTACTCAAACAATAAACAAAATATTGTTGTTTTTAAGAAAGTTTTTGTTGTCGTCGTTGACAGCTAATTGATCGCTAATTTTTGTGTTGTGGTTGAAAATTTGTGTGTGTTTATTAATGAGCATTTTTCTATTATTGAAAAATAAAAGAAAATACGTTTTTTTTTTACCGAAACAACACAGTTGCTCAATATAAATTATGGAACATATGAAGAGCTGATCTTACTGTACTTGTAGGAGCTTTGAATGGTATATAGATGTGGTTGTACGTAAACGTATTTGTTTGCATACTGTAAAGATTCTAACAGATTACGGTATTGTAGCCAGCACCCATGTTATTGTTGTATTCAATCATAAAATTGCCATGTCTGACCATACTACTGTCATTTTCAACGACGATATTGTTACTTTCAACTATTGCCAACTATATTATTACAACGAAAGTTTTAGGGTTACCATATTGCTCTCAAATTTAATCATAATGTTGCCGTATAATTGTTAGTGATTTTATCGTTCTTGAGTTTGATTTTTACTTCCTCAAAATTGAGAAAGATATTTTCTGATAAAATTGGAGGATTGACATTTTTAAGGAAGACAAGAAAAGTAAAGTTGAGGACAAATTACAAAAGTATGGTTAGCAATGACAATAGTACGGTGGGATATGACATGAGTAATAGATAATAGTAGTAGGAAATGACAATAGTATGGTCGGATATGACAATATTATGATTGAATATAGCAATAACACGATTAGTGGTCGAAATAACCTAATCACTGAAATCAAAATTAGGAACAATGCGTACGTATAATTTAACACTAAATATTACTTGCTTGTGGCCATATATTCCAACAATAGTATGGTTTTTCTTCGAATATGGTTACCTCAACCATATTTTGTCTTTAAAGCATGTTTCCATTACGAGTTGAATCACCCGCTTCGCTCTCTTTATACGATTTACGAAGCATGCTGTTTACATGACTTATCGAAGCACATGCTTCGATTTGACAGTTGTTTTTAATACAGAAACAAAACATTTTCATTATTTGCAAAAATATTTATGTCTCATAAATTGTTCACAACAACATATTTACATTTTAATGTACATATGTACCTATAGATAACACAACTTACTATTTTCCAAGCTAATCGTTCCGAAGTTATTGATAATTTAAGAACGTCAAGCATTTGCAGCTGCTCTAAAAGCTGGGAACGTTTCTTGTTCAGCTTCATATGTATGTAGGTTGGAGCATGCTCTTGAATACTCCATAAAATGTAGCTTGGAAGAAATTCTTCGAGCCATAATGGCATTTTTCACAAAATTTTGCTTATTGTTCATTGTTATTTTCACTTTTTTCTTATTTTATTGCTATTAAAAAACTAACTTTCACTTTTCGCGGGATATTTTTGTTTTTCTTTCTTTTGTTTACAATAGATGATTTTGACAATTTGTACAGATAAATTTGCGATTAAAATTAGAGAAGACAGACATTTGCATGCTTCGCAAGTAGCTTCAACATGAAGCAACTTCATTCGCTCTCAAAATTTTGTATGGCGAAGCACGTTGCTTCGCTACTGATTGGGGTGTTAAGCACAAATAGAGAGCGAAGCATATGTCGTGGAAACATGCTTTTACGTACACAGCCCGTTTCAGTACCAATAGACTCGGTAGTTGTGCGGGTCATGAACTAATAAAGACAGCCAGATGATTCTCCGACCCCAGTTCTCTTAATTTATACCCTTGATAATTGTGCCGGGAGTGCCCCTCAGCAATCCCTCTAATTTTGTGTCTGACAAATCTGGTGTAGCCGGACACCTCTTAAGTGTTAAAAACTGCTAACTAGTAATCTGAGATGGTTGTAAGTAAGAGGAAAATTAAGAAATATTCGAGAAGACTTAATGAGAAAAGTCAGTGAGCACTGGAAGAGTTCGCCGTTCTGAGGTATAATTGGAAACATTTCTTTTTTGGAAAAGCAAGTAGGATCGTTTAAACGCTACATTAACCAGCACTCAGACAATGCAGGCGTCTTGCTGAAATAAAAGCGATAAATGTACTTTACTTACTGCGAAGCCTACACAACTTAATTTTGAATCGAATATTCCGACACGCGTTTCAATGGCAAAGGATAACCTTTCACTGAGCTGCTCTGATAAGCCTACTGAACTTTATGCTGTCCGCTGGAAGGCAGTTAGCTACAGCCTCGATTGGCTGCCAAACTGATTTCTAAGCCAAACTGCCAAACTAATTTTTCAGAAAACGTTCTTTCACCTTGAAACATGTTTTTCAAACTTTATCAACAGATTATTCTAGATATAAATATGCCTTATAAATTATGTTCCGCCTTTTTTAGCCATATAGACGGCCGCCGGCATTTCCTTGATGCTACTCAACTGTCAGTAGACCCGCATTAATTTGAAAGCTGTATTTAGAACTAGAATAACGCATTTCAATTGTATTTACTATAAAAATAATAATAATAAAAATTTTTGACTGCTATCAACAAATGTTTTTTTAACACCGCCTTGAATTTTCACCTGCACTTGTAAGATCTTGTAGCAGTGAAAACTCAGTTGACAAAAGGGCTCTACTTTAAATTAAGCTCCGGCGGAAACTTAAAACCGCCGGAGACTGAACTCACGCATTTGTGTCAAATAACATTTTTGTGCAGACAATATATTTTTCAAGCAGCCCACAAAAAATTTTGTACTGGCATAAACATCATTTGAAACAATTAGGTTAATTTTGCTTAAGTCATCAATTCTACTTAAGAGCATCTCAGATATTTAGGTTAGGATCAGTTTCTCATTATGACCGAATTTTCGTCACGTTTTTGGTGGCTGCTGTCGTCACAGCAAACATCTAAACTCAGTCCATCTCTGACGGTGTTGGTGTGAAATGAAGTGAGTTGCATTTTATTCGACATTTTGTTGTATTTATTTTCAAAATTTCAGTGTAATTAATCTTTTGACTTACCCTCTTCCAGTTGCGAGGAATTCTCCGCATTCGGGGCCTCTTCTACAACTAATTGTGTGTCCGATTCTTGTATTTCCCTCTGACTACACTTTTGAGTGCAGTGAGCTCTACTAAAACGCTTGATAGAATCATAAATATCTTCTGGCGTAACAACTTCCTCACTTGGCGGCTGATAGTCGTTATTGTTGCTGCTGTTGCTACTCTCTGTCAACAAGGTGGTCGTGTGATCAGTTTCGTTTTGTAACTGGCAATTGTTGACAGCATCGTCTAGTGAAGAATAATTTTCTAAATTATACGATGACCTCAGTTGCGCATCAATGCTTTCAGAGACCTTAAGAATTTGACCGATATTGACGTCTGGTAAACTGTGATATTGATTGTCGTTAAGATTTGTTTTAAGGGGAATATAAAGTGGTTCCGCTACTTGACGTTTCAAATGACTGGCTAGCGTGTACGAAGACGCTGAAGATGAGTCAGTGGCTGGTGAAGGTAAAGCTTTGTCAGATGAATCACTTACATTAGAGGAATATGCTGAATCGGAGTAACGTTTGAGTTTACGTTTTTCCACAACAGACAATATCTTTGGTTTGCTAGCTGCACTGGAGGTGACACCAGCCGGTATGGTTGCGGTATGATGTTGCTGTTGCTGTAGCGTACTGGAACAGGGAGTGTGTTCAATTTTAAGTATTTGAGTGTAAACAGGTTTTAGGTCTTCGACACTCAGATCGTTACAATGATCGAGAATTTCAATTTTAGTATTAACAGTTTCCACGAAACTCAGCGTTTGGGGTGGGGAATGCAAAAAATCTTGGGGCTGATAGTTCTCTTCAAATTTATGTTGCTTAGCTTGAGGCTCGTAAATAGCATCCTCTATGGAAATGTGTAGCAAAGTTTCGACCTCATCTATACAAGTACAAAGGCTAGCTACTTCTAGGGAAGTATCGCAAGTATCAACATCGATCAAAGTACTATCAGAGCTTTCTTCTGAGGACAGGTAAACCGAGTCGTAGGCTATAATCTTCTGCAAATTGTCACTAACGGCTCGTGCTCTTTTAAGAGTGCCTTCAATTTCAGTGTCGGTAGTGGTATGCCTATTAGATTCTTCAGTTTCTTCTGCTTCTTCGAATTCTTTTTGGTCTTGTGTGGAAATATTATCCGCTTCTAAAGGAAATCGATGACCGTTTATTTGTTCTTCGAGTAAACGATCTTTTTCTCTGACACGATCCTCGTTATCTACCCTGTCTTCTGCTTCGTCTTCAGTAGTCTCGATTCTAGTGCGAGTTGTTGTGGTTAAACTAATAATTTCATAACTTTCCTCGTCACCTTCGGTTTGAGTATTTTGAAATATTTCCTCGATCTTCGTTATATCGTACTCCTGCTCCGATAATGAAGCACTATCGGTTTGATCGTCCGAATTGCTGGTGGTAGTCTCGGGAAACACACTACTCTGGCTATTTTCTGGACACGATTCTGCTCCACTTACTGGTGTGGAATTTGACAATTTCTGAGATTTTTCCAAGGCTGTAGAACGTTTTTGCCGTCTGGATTGGTAGATGCGGGGCTTTTCTTGGGCCAATAAGTGTACCGCTTGTTCGAAGGACTCAAACTCCAATTGCTGTGGTTGGTGCTGTTGAGTATGAGAATGTGGATGCACCAATTGACTTGAATGGCCCTGATGCTGCTTAAAGTCGTTTGACTGATGTAAAGAATTCTTAAAGTAGTCCGAGTTCAAACTTTCTAAATCACTTTTGTCGTTGTGCCAGGGATGCAATTGCTCCGTCACAAGGCCAAGTGCCAGTTTATCTAAACGCTTCAAATGCTCATAATAATCATTATTTGTTCCGGTTCCCAAAGCATTTTGCGACTCATGATAATGAGGAAGAAAATGCAAGTGTTGTTGTGATTGTTGCTGCTTATGATGCAGTAACTGCTGTTGATGTGACTCACAAGTGTCGGCAACACTTTCAGTACTTAGCTCGTCTAAATCTTGACAATAACAACCGTTTGCTTGTCCTCCGCCTCCTGCAGACGCTGAATTACAACCACTTGTGTTACAATTGCAGTTTGCTGTAAGTTTTTCTCTTGACGTATGGTGATGATGATGACTTTTATTGTTGCCACAAATTAATCTATTGGGAAAATGCAAGCAAAAAAGTATTGTAAATAAAAAAAAAAACTATCTGTTGTGCATGTTCTGCATTCATATTTGTGCATTGTTTATAAGCAGTCTGAAAAAATGATATGAACGCGTTGTGATTCAGTCAAAAGGGGTTGCTGCTGAGAAACGTAAAGTGTGCTGTAATTTCATTTAATAGCTGGAGGTGTTTTGTTGCTTTATTGTTTTCAAACATTTTAAAAAGATTTTGCCTTTGAATTGATTGCTGGCAAGACCTTGTTTAATCAAGTAGCATTCAAATTTATCATCTGATTACAATTATTTTCATGCGTAATTATACTGGTGTTAATTTGATTCTAATATATTTAGTTTCTCACAGTAATTAGACAAATTCTAGATATTAAGAAAATGAATAAATACTCTTTAGCAAATTTGAAGAACTTGGAGAATTTAACAATTTTCTATTTTCGCGTAAATTGAGAAACTGTTAAATATATAAATCGGATTTCAACATTTCGTCTTTGGAAGGCAGTCAGTACTCAATATAATTCTATCAGGACAGTAAAAAATAACCGATATTGTTTCATATGATATCACTATTGACGATTGGCACAATCGTAGGCAGGGGCACATACATAGGTGCCAAGGGTTACGGGAGTTATGTTCAGAAAGGAATGACCATACTTTCGTATGTTTTTAGATACTCCGATTTTAGCTGTCGTTTTATTTTTCGAATATGCAGTGGGGTAAAGTTATTTAGAAACATCTGAACACACATTTCACATGTGTTGAGATGTTTCGTTTTTATGTTTGCTATCATAATTTCGTTAAAAGGAAACTTTTGGCCCATGTGAATATTAGATTTAGCCATCTGGCGGGATCAAAGCAAGATTTAAGTTTAACAGTATTAATAATCAAAAGTAATTAAAAAAATATAACGTTTTTCAAAAACTCCTCTTAAAAAACACTAACTTTTTTAAACGAATACATTTAAGAACAAATTTTATATGAAACACTTCTAAAATATATTTCAACAACATTTCAGGCCGTTTTCTTTTCTACAAAAGTGTCATATTTTTAGTATTATTTTGCACAAAAAATGTAGGTGATCATGGTTGTTACTCGTGTTAAATTTTTTTTTAAATTTATTCTTAGTTTTGACAACCTTTTCTTTTGGTATTAATCACTTTAAACTATTAAAACCCTCATTTCAAGAAAACATTGCAAAATAAGTGCACACTTTTTTTCAGGAAAAAAATGGCATTATTTTTTTATACCCTTCACAAAAATGTGTAAGGGTATATATAAGTTTGTGATTCCGAGTGCGACGCATTGAAATAACAATCTCAGACCCCATAAAGTATATATATTCTGGATCAGAATCAATAGAGATTACGATTAAGCGATGTCCGTCTGTAGTCGTTGAAATACCGTTTCTGAGAAAACGGTTTGAGATAGAAACCTCATTCTTTCGCTAAAATGTGTTAAATCCCGGTAGTGGGTCTGCTATTGAAGTTAAACGTTCTAATTTTATTCACTCACTCTTTTAAGCAGCAAAAGATCAAAAATCCGTTTGTAAAAGACTGAATTATGGGAAAATTAATTTGCAAATAGAAAAAAAAATTTAAATCGCTTTATAAGCGAGCGAATTTTCATAAACCTTTTTTTTCGAATTCGATCTCGAAACTGGCTCTGACAAAAATGTAAATGCTCATTTTTCGATATTTTACGATTTCGAAAATTTTTTATTTTGGAAGACTTTCAAGAAGCTAGAATAATTTCGAAAATCGATTTACACCGAGATGTTGAAGAAAGAAAACGTTTTTTCAATTTGGTTTCGAAGGCTTTTTATATGCTCATTATACTGGCAAAGCATTTCAGAAAGACAAAACAAAAACAATTTGTGTAATCGGCTTGTAGTAAATGACCGATTTATTCAAGATTTCGGAAAATTATAGATTTTGAATTCGACATCGAAAAAACTCATCTCGTTGTTTTTAAGGAACATTTTCAAATCGTTTTGAAAATCGGTTCAGTGTCTATCATTTTTTTTTTTTGAATTGGAAAAATATTTATTTCTTTTACTTGCAAACAAAAATAAAACATTCTCAAAATCTAATTCGGAAATGACCGATACATTCGCTTTCGAAAAGCTGCATGCTTATGTTTTAAGTTGGACATTTTTAACATATGTATCTGCGCAAATAAAATATATTTTTGTACAATAAAGATGTTTAATCATTCCTTTCGCGTGATTTTTCTCTGTTCCACAGAACCAACAAATTTGTTTAATGAGCGTAGAATAAATAAAAATAAGCAGGTAAACAAAGGTTTTACCTGTGATCAGCTGACGATGTGATTGTACTTTACTTTATTGCACATAGGTATGCATTTGTTGTTTTATTATTAAGTAAATGAACTTACATAACAAGTTTTTTTAGGTTTCGCCAATGAACCGAAATTTTCACTGCAATTGGGATGTGTTTTTGTTTAGTTTTGCTTCAACCACACACACCCACACATCATCGTCTTCTTTATGTCAATTAAAACTGAGTACATATCAGTTGAAAAAACGAAATCGCTGAATCACACAAACGTTTCATTAATTGCCACCGTTGGCTGCTACAGATTCTTTGCGGCTGACACTAAAACCGACACAAAATGTTAATGTTGGATATACATACAATCACTTTCAAAAATTTTATTAACTTTGCTTCTCTGTTTCAGGCTGATGGTTGTATGTAGAACTTTAACATGTCAACGCAAATAACAACTGAATCTAAAATTTCATTCAACATTTTTAACAACCTGTAGATTTCACCACAATTTTTTGTTGTTATTTACTTTTTTCTCATTTTAAATGAATTCAATAACTCTCTGTACAAAAAAAAAAAAAAAGACAAACATAAAAAAGTACAGAAAATCTAAAATTCAGAGTTAAAACCTCTTCGCGTCAGTGGTTGTGCGTCATCATTGTAAACAAGAGCACGCGATGTTTTTTATTCAGTAAAAATGTTTAACAACAGCTGCCTTGTTATTTTCGTTTTGAGAATTTTAAGTGAAATATTTACTGCCCTTTTAGCAGCATCTTGAAATAAACACTGTAGCAACACACTACTTGGGAAACTTATCTTAAACAAGTGCCCCTGCCAGTCAGACTTTAATTAGTTTCTAATACAGCAAAAGAATACTTTGTTTAAAGCAAGATTTCGTATTTCCTTGCGGCAAATCAGCTTGTTTTATTGAAGTTTACCGTCTGTTTCATTGAAAATTAATGCTTCTAGCGTAATGAAACTTATGAAAAATGAGTTAAAAATTGTTCTCATTTAAATCATAATATGAACCACAATATCCATGACTGAGTTCACGTTTTCACCTCTCAAACATTTCGTGTCAATGTTTTTTATTAAATAATACTCATCCTTTTTTTTTAGCCTTGTATTAAGTTTGAATTATTGCTTGTGATTAGTTTTTGTTAAATAATGTAGGAAAATTAAAATAAGAGAAGCTGGGGGACAGCTACATTATACTTGGCAGCAACCCACATATTGTTCCTTTGAATATACATTGTTGCAGACCGCTCAATAAATGGTTCCCATACAAGAAACTATCAAAATTGGATAAAATTAGCTGTAACTTTTGTACCATTAGAACTTAAGCAACACGAAACTAAAGGCCTAGTTATGCGAAAGTCTACATAAGCTAATGGACGTATGTTTCTGGCATATTAAAACAATGTAAGGGCTTACCGAACTCATATGTCACGCTGACGGAACGTTTCAACCTGTAAAAATAGAAAGTCATAACGTTTTTACGTGACATTTGCTAGCGAGTGTTGTTCTTCTATTTGATATTTGTAAATCAAGCTCTAAACACATAGACGACAGCAGACAGCAAGCAGCAATATGTCAAAAATAAAATGCATGTGTTTAAATGAAAACGATTATTTTGACGGCAGCAGGGCAGCACGACTGCACAACAGCATTTGCTGCTGCTGCCAACTTAGGCTATTTTCTATTTTGACCGGCAGCATCTAAGCAAATATAGTGTTGCCATTATATATATAAATGGGACAAATTAGAACAAAAACTTTTTTTTGATATTAAACACAAAAGAACATTGCAAAAATACAATAAATAAATAAATGTATGTGTTTTTATAGTTTTTTCGTGATATTATTACATTTTTCATCAATATTTTCAATTTTATTCATTATGAAATAAGAAATACGGCATCCCTGAAATTAGCATTGCTAAAATACACAGCTGTTCATTTTCAATATCAAAAAAAAATTTTTTTCGTTTGAGCTAATTTTTTGTGATATTTTATTTTATTTTCATCCTGGTTGCTTTGAAAAAGTGTTCTTCATCTTTTACCTTGAGCTGTTGTACACATGTTTTGTAAATGCCCTCCTCATCACGGGTTATATTTACTGGGCGAACCCACCATCTTCGGTTTCTTGTACTGTTCGTCTTATGGGCTGTAGTCTGAGCTATTTTAACAATTGTTGTGATAAAATTCGCTAAATGTTCTTCGCTCACTTTTTATATTTTTAAATTTTGAATTTGTAATATTTATGAAAATTCGAAATTGATTTACACACCAGCTGATTATTATGTTGTTGCTGTCTTCAAAATAATTATGAAGCCGACTTCAGAGCAGCATTTGAAGTTGGCTGCACTTGAAGTTGGCAGCATTTGCAGTCTGCTGTCGTCTATGTGTTTAGAGCTTCAGTGATGGAACTTAAATTTGTTGGTCATTAGTACGGCATAATTAATCCCTGTTCGTACTTTTATATTGTAATGCAAAATACTTTATCATTTTTGTTAATAAACACAAGTTTAAAGAAATTTTAGTATGACAGTAATTTCAGAATGCACACAGCTTTTTGGAACTGTTTTTCTAATAACTATCAAGAAGAAGCCATAAGAGCGACCCATTTATTACATAAAATTAGGACGAAAAATGTATCTGTTTAGCCTTATTAACTACATAAGTATGTATTTAATCAAACTATGTACATTTTTTACTTTGTATTATTTGTGTTTTTAATATAAGATATACAAAATTAATTACTGCTAATTTCACAAATTTGAGAAAATAATTCATTTTATTTAAGAAAAAACTAAAATTCATTATTGGTTACATGGAGAGAAACAGCGCTCACATTAAAAAGTAAGATTAATTAGTCTAGTTACAGCTTTTTCGCCTATACAGTTGTTGATATTGTAGTTACGGCCTTTTAAGTTTGTTAATAAAATTGGTATAAAAAAATTAAAAAAAAAAACATATTTTAGTTGAATACATCATAATCCAGTAAAAAGTCGATTTTGGATTTTTTGTCAGTTACGGCCTTTTGATTTTAGGTAACAATAAAATAATTTTCTTTTTCTTGTTAAAATTTTTCCTTATTTTTTGTTATGGTACTTTTTCTACCAACCATACGAAAACATAAACCAATTCAGCTACCATCTCTGTAGCGAACAGCTGTTTGTTTATTTATTGTAGTTGAAAGTGGAGAGCAGACGCATTTATTTGAAATTTTATTAAACTTTTTTGTATTTTATGGGAATTTTTTCATACAATGGATGACGAAAAATTTAATTTTAAGATTTAAGAAGCTTAAATCAACAAATAAGTCCTCCACATCCATTAAATTAGAATTAAATTATGGTTTTTAATTCAATTTTCAATGAAAAATTTTTATTTAATTTCAAAATATGTTTTTATGACGTTGTATAACTGCTCTAGCGTCAGTACGTTACGGTACGTTCCGTTAGCTTACGTAGACGTTCGCCTAACTGGGCCTTAAGAGGCTCCTTACAAAATGAATGTATTAAAAAGAATTATTTCTCTTAAAGAATATTTAAAATTTAATAGTTGAAGTTGTGTTGGTGGTTTGATTTGATAACAACCCTGCCAGCAAATTGGTAGTCGACTACAAATAAAATCGACTTATAGTTCATCCCATGTCGGACATTGAGTAGTCGACTACTAAAATAATAATAAAATAATAATAGCTACAATACAATCGATTTGTAATTCACTTTTTGTGTACTGGCTATAACCTAGCTGAAACGTAATGCAGAGTTAACCCAAAATTCCAATAATAACATACACACATACACGGTAAATAACTCTTTAATTAAATTGCCTATTGTCGCATTCGTTTTAAATGTTGCGATGGCTGAGTGGGTATGATGGCTGCTCACCAGTCTTGAGGCCAGTTTCGATTACCATTAGAGGCTAACAAAAGAAAAAAAAAAAAGTAGGATGAAATTTAATTTAATAAAATATAATATTACCACTGAAAAATGTAAAATCAGCCTTGATTTGTATATTTTTTTCTGTGGGTACTGACTTTTAAGTAGCTAACTTTAAGTTAGTTAAAAAGTAATGCACAGTCGGACAATTGACTACCTCCTAGGACATCGTAATGTTAAAATAGTCAGTTGTTTGCATTAAAAATAATCTAAGTGTCAACCACCACCAGCTGTAAAACAGTTAGCTTATAATTCATTACTAGTTAACTGAGTTGCCGGCAGGGTAGGTACACAAGTGTCAAATACATATTTATGTTCATTGGCATAAAAAGTTTAGAAAAAACTTATTTTTTTTCAGTTTTAAAAGCAGTTAGCATGATCTACTAAATGTTATTGAAAGAAATTACCATAAAGTACAAACTACAATATTTTGTATGAAATTTTTATTATTTTACACGCATATTGCAAACAATAGCTGCTAATAACAAATTGTTCTTTTAATTGATTTTTCTTTTCTTCTTTAAATTTATACATACGCTTTCCAAACGCAAGTTCTATGTCTTATGAAAAATCAAACCTATGAGAAATAGGGTAAAATTCTGACATGAAGCTACATCTATGTTTTAAAGGGTGTTTTTTTTCTATGTATAGAACTTTAAGTTGCAATAAAACAACGATGGATTCGGTTGATATGAATTTTATTTATCCGCACGATAATCTTGTGGCATTACATTTTAAATATGATTTCTGGCTTATGATCGCCACGGCTGGCGCCGTGTGTGACATTTACGGCCACATATCGGCAATAACACGGCGAATGTTGTCTTCCAAATGGTCAAGCGTTTGTGGCTTATCCGCATAGACCAATGACTTTACATAGCCCCCACAGAAAGTAGTCTAGCGGTGTTAAATCACAAGATCTTGGAGGCCAATTCGCATGTCCAAAACGTGAAATTAGGCGGTCACCAAACGTGTCTTTCAATAAGTCGATTGTGGCACGAGCTGTGTGACATGTTGCGCCGTCTTGTTGAAACCACATCTCATGGACATCATGGTTATTCAATTCAGGAATGAAAAAGTAAGTAATCTTGGCTCTATACCGATCACCATTAATTGTAACGTTCTGGCCATCATCGTTTTTGAAGAAGTACGGACCAATGATTCAGTCAGTTTTTCAGGATGTAACGGTGTTTCGACATACACTTGAGGATCAGCTTCACTCCAAATGCGGCAGTTTTGTTTGTTGACGTAGCCATTCAACCAGTAGTGAGCTTCATCGCTAAACAAAATTCGCTTTTAAAAATCGGGAACAACGGCAATATCGTTTTGCACTATTTGCAAGAGTTGTTCAGACGTGAGTATATTCATGGTGATTTGCCAAACCATACTGAGAATAAATCACTTGACAGCTGTTAAATCGGTCACCATCTTGAACAGTGATGCCAACTTAAAGTTCTATACATCGAAAAAAACACCCTTTACATCTTTAATGCCACTTTTACCCAGAAGAGGCGATGGCTCAATGGTAGTGTTAGCTGCTTATCAACTTGCATGTTGCTGGTTCTAACCCGTCTGGTTCCTTTTGTTTTTTTTTTATAAACAATAAATGTGGTAAAAAATTTCGCTGTGTTGTTTTGTCTATATCTCAATAATTATAAGCCCGATTTTGTGCGATTAAAGTAAGATTTAGATCAATAAATTGTCTGGTGGTAGTCAATTGTCACAGTCAGTGCCCCAAAGCAGATGTTTTATGATAAATGTATATATACCCTTTTGGCAAAGTGTATAATAAAAGTTAAAGGGTGCTCCCACACAAAAAACTGAAATTTGCTGTAACTTTTGCACCGCAAGAGACAGAGACTTGAAATTTGCGCAGTACATGCAGTCACCAGGCCTACACAACAAAAAATAGCAAAGATAGCAAACAGTGAAAGTTCAAATGTTGCCCTTTGCACAGGGGCAACCTTTAATTTGACAATGACATTCGGTTTTGAACCATAAACGATAGACTTAAAATGTTTTGCAGTATGTGTAGTTCACAGGCCTCTACAACAACAAATACCAAATGTTCAGAAGGTTAACGTTTAATTGGTGTTCATACACTGGGACACCCTTTAGTTTGAAAATCATCTATAACGCTTAAACCGTATTTTTATTACCCGGTGCATGTAGTTGTGTGACCTCTACAACAGCTACTGTTAAGAACAATAAGAACTTTAAAATTAAAGGGTACACCAGGGTTACCCTTTGTCTAGAACTTGCACGATAGTACGGAACTCTTGCTGTGCGACTCAGTACTTCGCTTAATTTATTTTTCCTTAAAGTTACAGGTTTTATGTCTACATAATGCACTGCAGCAATTGTTGATCTATGCCTCGAATATTAAGTAAGCCTTAATCAGATTATTCAATGGGTGTGTTGGCAGTCACTCCATGTTTAAAACACTACTCGTATGCAACAGCTAAAAAAAAGCCCCTTAATTCGTTGTTGTCTGCGAACACGAAAACCCCTTGTTATTTTAGATTCTATAGATTGAGATTGTTTAGACTTTCTTTCCCCCAAAATACGAAATTTTTGAAGAAGCTGCTGAATACATGTTATTGTAACTTGGCAGTCACTTATTCGATTTTATTACACAATATGTCCAAGAATTCTAAATCATTGTAGCAGTAAGCTGTTCTAGTATCATTTCTCCTGAAGTTGTTATAAAATGTAAAAATTCAATAGTTTTACAATAGCTTTATAGTCGAACTATCATAATTTACAACTGATAATTATCTATTGGTCCTTTAAGATCGGTGTTACTCTCACCAAACTTAGAAATATTTTTTTGTAGAAAACTTGTGATCAGTATTATTATTAAAGACAAGTAAAGTTGAAGGCTTATATTAGCTGGGGAACATGACATGGTTGCTTTACGTCCGTCACAAGTATCACAAGCATTCAAAATGATTCGGACCCGGGTCAAAATTACAAGGCCTTCACTGTGATACAATAGCAACAAACATAAAAATCAATTGGGTGTTGAGAGGTGACAGAATATAATATATGTGTATTATATATGTATATTCCAATCAACGTAAAAACACAGTGATACATTTTAAAGTTAACCAATGGATTAAATATAGACAGTGGGTAATGAAAAGCTCCGTCAGAATGATGGCTATGAGCTGCTGCTTAAAAACAGTATGCAAAGCGCTGTTAGCTAAGAACTATTTGCATAATTAGCTAAGAACTATTTTAGCAATTTTGCTGGCGACTTTGTTTTTGGTAGCCGAGCTGTTGGCTTGTGGCATGATACTGCCAAATATGATCAGTTTGGTCTTTGATTTAGCTCTGAATGGACTTGCAAATATAGAGCGCTTGCTTGAAAAAAGCGCAGCATGTACTTCTTCCATTTTCGGTCAGTTTATCTTCTTGTAACTAAATTTCGCACCAAATTTTCATTGTTGCACATGAAATCACCAACACGTGTGTGTAGAAAGCGGTAGAGAATCCGCCAGTGTTGATTTTGATCGTGAATTATCGATTCAGCACCGCTCGCAGCAATTTGGCCTTTTCTTCTCCAATACGTGGAAGTTTTTTCCCCCAAAACGGAAGCAGTTGGACTTGACTGGCTGACATGCGGTGCTACATGCCAAACAATGACTCAGTTGAGTGGTGTGTACGGTGAACAGTTTATTTTACGTTTGGGCCGATCAAATGGCCGCGTAGATCGTGCCTTGCAATATTAGAGACAAGCCGGCAATGGGCCAAATTTAACATTAAGCAAATGTTGACGCAGATTTTTTATACTCTTTGTATTGTTTGCGCTATTGTTAAGTAATAATATCGAAATATTGGAAAAACAGATAATGAAAAACTGGCCTAGGGCTTGAAGAAAATAATAGTTTTGAATTGGTTAAAGCACAATAAATTTAATGAAAATATAAGAAGGCGGCTCTTTACCTTAAAAATTCATTCAGTGACTTGGCTGTAATATCGCACAAATGACTTTTTTATGCAAGTATACTGAGATATATTTCAATATATTTTAAACTTTAGGTTTTTTTAATACTTTAAAAGCAATTGTCATCAGCAAGATGAAAAAATATGTCTGTTTTTTTCTTTATTGTTTTAACAGCACTTTGATGCCTCTCAGTTAAAAAGAAATTGTTTTTTTTTTTTATCAACACTTACCTCTCGCGTTCTCGAAAATAACCGCGATTAACCAAGCGAGCTCGCGGTATCAGCTGTGAACGTCTACTACCGTTTGAAGAACTAATTTGCAGGTCGCTAAATGTTTCCTCACGAATGACGGCTAAACTGCGCGATCGTCTCAAACTGCACGAATCGCTGGCAAATTCGAACGGTTGTGGTGGTACTGAAGTATTCGATTGGTGTTGTAGGTTTTGTTGACGCGTTTGTTGATGTGGTTGCTGTTGCTGCTGATGCTGTTGTTGTTGTTGCTGCTGCTGCTGATGTTGAAGTTGTTGTGAAGATTGATAGATATTATTTGTAGAATGATGATAATTTTCATCAGCTGTTAATTAGAAGAAAAACAAACAAAAAAACAAGTTAAATTGTGTTTTTGTCGTTGTTGTTTGTTTTTAACTTCTGATTGAAAAATGGATAAAATGGTTTAATGCTGATACTGTTTTTACTCTATTTTAATTGCTATGAAATAAGTTAACCTTAAAAATTTAAAACAGCACGACTAAATAGTTGTTAGTAGGCACTGCTTCCCCCCTCCCTTCAACTTACCACACTTTCGGCGTTCAAAACAATGTTCAAAACACTTGATTTGTTGTTGCCTTTTTTTGTTTTTGTTTGTTTAAGCGTTAGTTTCCGAATGAAAAATATATTTTACACCTAAACAGGGGGTCAAGGAATTTGTATAAATTTGTCCAGTTTTGTGGGTTAAAGGCCTGGTAATGAGGTTCGGTTAACTGTGTATTGTAGGGTGCTTTTGAACTATTTATTTTGTTAAAATGTTTTCGGATCATGTGATTTGCCCTCTTACGATTGCGGCTTAAAACTGCTCTTTTCTTGCACAGAACATACGTAATTTATAAACTTAACTGCATTTGGTTAAACAAAAAAGATGAACTTACAAACAGGAGTCGAAGGTTATTTGACACACATGTACATATCCACATGTTAGCATCATGCTAGAAACACAACTGGGACGAACCATGAATTTCGCCCAACACGACGAATACGCCGCACATAGGAGTATTCTGCCAATCTAGCCGGACAAAAAGGCAAAACTCAAAATAAGGAATTTTAAAAAACTATGTATATAGCTGAAAAGATAACAAAATTTTGCACCATATTGTGAATTTTCAAGATATTCCGTTAATGTTTTAGATTTTGGGATAGCGGTAAAATATGGGAAGTTAAGAAAGTTGCATGCATTTTTATTGATTTCCTTTGTTTTTGAGACGCTAATAGGACGATGTATCCTACCTAAATGAATGAAGATTTTTTAAAAATTCTTTTTTTTTATAAAAGATGTGCATAATTACTAATTTCAATATTTAAAAGAAATAGAAATATTTTATTAATTTATATTCAAATAGGTCATTACCCGAAAAAATAAAAATATTTTGCACACTTTTTTTCTAAAAAAGAAGAAGAAGATTTTTAAAAGTGAATTAAGCATTTCTACAGGAAATGTTATATGCCATAACAAAGTCTTAATTGTGTTATATTTGGTTAAAAAATAAAAAGGTGCGCATATTTGCGCCATTTTTTTCTTGATTTTTTGAAAATTACGTCTTTTTTATCACTTTGCCTACCTGCCAATATTATTAAACGCTATTATGCGTCATAAAATTTTTTAATTTTGAGTTATTAAAAGTAAATCTGAATTACTTTAATTTTAGCACTTAATAGCAATAATACGTGCAATAAAAAGGAATGTATTAACAGTGAATAAAATGTGAATTATTAAAGTGATTATCACCCTAGTCTATGAAACGGTTTGTCTACCTGTACAGCTGCGGTCTATATAAAAATGTACATATCGATATATTTCATGGAAAATATAAGTATATACTATTAAACATGTAAACAAGGATAAATCAAATCATTGGCAAAAAGTTCATAGGTTGAGCAGGTATTCGGAAGTAGTTTCATTATTGAAAATATGTACAAGTGCTTTTTCACCTCCATTTAAAACAGTTTATCTACCTGCGCAACTGTGATTCGTATAATCAATGAGAGTGATACAGCAGAGCTCTGTTTATTACCTGGTTTATGTATACTTCATCCGAACAAGATTTAATCCTTCGCCGCCAACACAAAAGAAAAATTTAAATAATGGTAATAAATGATAAAGAAACAACGAATTATGGTGAAATGTTGAACTAAAAGAGCATATATATACTGATCATTGTGAAAAATTCGTATCACAAACATAAGAATATGGAAAAGGTTTACACAAGGCTAGAGCTATTTGAAATAGTAAAGGAATCAAATGCTTCAACTATTGACGCAAAACTTGAGTTTTTAATTAAAACAGTGTGCAAAACGTTGAAATGTCATGGAGATGGGGATATGTTAGCAGTGAAGCGGTGTTTAACCAACTTCAGAAATTCGTTCAAAAGATATTGGATTACAGCAGAGCGAAAAGAAGACCGTTTTTTACGAACGTATGCTAAATGGCTGGAAGGTACTGTGATACTACCAGTATTTGCCAGTTCTTCCTCAGGGAGACCGCAAAAACATTTCGGAGAATTATGTGAAAGAAGCAAGAGAAGAAGAACTGTAGCCTTGCGAAACGAGATAGATTCCAACATATTGATACACGCAACGCAAACACAATTACAAACTTCGGGGAAAAAAGACGCTTCAAATATACTTAAAGAAATTGCAACTTCTCCAACCAGGGCTACAAAGCTAAAGAAAGCATTCAAAACTGTACGAGAAGATAAGGTAAATCAGTTAACACCCATATCGGCGCTTGCTGGCAGATTTTTCTCGAAGACAATATGAAATATTCAGGAATACGAATAGGAAGTTATATCCTAGCTACAGTATTCTACAGAGGGCGAAAAGGGACTGTTATCCTCCCGAAGAATCGTATAAGGTGACAGAAACATGTGCTCAAGTAAATCTTCAAGATTTGCTCAACCACACGGCAACAATACTGTCAACCTTTTTGAAAGAACTTTTATATGGCCTTACAAAAGACGAATGTGCCTCATTGGAGCTAATCAGCAAATGGGGCTGCGATGGATCACAGCAAGCACAGTTCAAACAGAAAATCGAAAATGGTGAAAGAGATTCACATATTTTTCAGAGTAGTTTCGTACCAATTCGACTGATCTATGGTACGAAGAAACAGAAAATACTTTGGCAAAACCCAACTCCTTCTTCACCACGATATTGCCGGCCTATTCGCATCAGATATGTTAAAGAAACTGTGAGTATAACCCAAGAAGAAATAGATTATGTTAAGAATGCCATCAGCAATTTAGAAAAAACCAAAATTTTACTGGAAGATAAGTTATATTTCGTAAAGCATACCATGATGCTTACAATGGTAGATGCGAAAGTTTGTAATGCAGCTACACAAACCACGTCAACAATGAGGTGCTATATTTGCGGGGCTACATCAAAAGACTTTAATAATTTAAAAATCAAAAGGGTTATTAACGAGGATGCACTTTCATTTGGCCTATCTACTTTGCATGCCAGAATTCGTCTGTTTGAGAGCATATTACATCTTTCAAACAGACTCACAATAAAAAAGTGGCAACTAAGATCTGATGAAGACAAGGCTATTGTTAAAGAGAGGGAAAATGATATAAAAGAAAAATTTAGAAGTAAATTAGGGCTGATAGTGGATGTACCGAAAGCGGGATTTGGAAACACCAATGATGGCAATACGAGCAGAAGATTTTTTGTCAATCCTGAATTAGCTGCGGAAATAACCGAAGTTGATTTCAGTTTTATTTACCGCATCAAGATCATACTCGAAGTAATATCAAGTGGGTATAAAATAAATTTAAATGAGTTTGCTGATTATTGCTTAGATACAGCAAAACTCTATGTAGCTTTGTATCCTTGGCATCCTATGACAACTACAATGCACAAAATTTTAGTACATGGTTCAATAGTTATAAGTAAGGCACTAGTGCCCATTGGGTTACTTTCGGAAGAAGCAGCTGAGGCTCGAAATAAACATTTTCGGCTTTATAGGCAGAATTACGCAAGAAAGTTTTCAAGAGTAGAATGTAATTTAGATATTATTAATAGGCTTTTGCTTAGTTCTGACCCACTGATTACTAGCATGAGACAAACTCCAAGGAAAAAAACATTACCGTTCACGAAGGATGCAATTTCTATGATGATTCCCGATTCTCCTAATTCTGACAGTGATTCAGATTTTGATGAGGACTCTGAAGAAAACGAAAATGATAAGGACAATGAAGAGCCGTGGTACTGCTAATCATAGAGGTGGAGAAAATAAATTAGTTGAAATAAATTGTTGTTTTAAATAAATAAGTTATTAATATTAAAAAAATGTTGATATAAAAAAATAATTTCAATAAATTTTTATTATTACACCAAAAATGTCGCAAATATTTTTTGATTAAATATCGTTAATTAAAATCCAAAATGGCGTGTTTTTCATAAATCTTTCATAGCTTTCCATTTCCTCAAACGAAATAAGTACAATGGAACTTTTTAATAATAAATAAACACTTTTGTAAAATATATCGTCAGACAAAATGGAAAAGGTCGTATATATAAAAAAAATCTTCGCAGAATTTTTATAGTAATAAAACAGATTTCCTTGAACAAATAAGACTTGTTGATCATATTATCGTCAGCTGAGACGATATAGGCCCTATATAAGGGGAAAAATCTTTAAATGCAGACTTTGATGCTTGTATGTTGTAGTTAACCAAAAACCATGAGAGTCTGTATTTATTTATGTTTCCTCTTATATAGGGCCTTTAGCGTCTCAGCTGACGATAATATGATCAAGAATTCTTATTATTTGTTCAAAAAAATCTGTTTTGTTACTATAAAAGTTCTGGGTAGATTTTACCATATTTACGACCTTTTCCATTTTGTCTGACGATATCTTTTCCAAAAATTTTTATTTATTACAAAATAAAAGGCAATTTTATGAACATAAATTCAATCCAGGAGTTGTAAGAAAGCGTAAAAGCTGCAAAATAATTTTGTCCGGCTAGATTGGCTAAATACCCCTATGTGCGCCGGTTAAAATTCGTGGTGTAAATTCGTCGTATGAAGCACAATAACGACGAAACACAAAAACATCTTTTTTTATTTTTTTTTATTTAGTTAAGTCTATGGATACATCCTTACAGACTATATTGGTATACAAAATAAAACTCACATATAAAATTAAATAAAAACAATATTGGACATGAGACTAATTATTCAAATGTTGCAAGATATTGTGTTTAATAACAAATACGCTTGAAGAAAAATCAATAAAATCGGAAAACTGGTTGAAACAGCAACATAATCTTCTTATCGGATCAGCCATAGCATAGTTAGTTCGATGTGTTCTAACATATAGTAATTCACTAGAACGTAATGAGCGTTGGGGAACGTTTAGATATAAGTTGCTTAACAAAAAATCTGAATTTATATTTCCGTTTATCAAGTTCATCAAAAAGGCGATATTAAGCATGGTTCTCCTACTTTTAAGCGTTGGTAGGTTAATCTCAGACAATCTTGCTGAGTATGACGGAAGATCGATGAATGTACGGTAGGTATTTCTTAGACAGAAAAACAGAAATCGCTTTTAAACCGATTCGATGCGGTCACTATGGACATTGTAGTGCGGATCCCATATAGCTGAACCATATTCTAGGATAGGTCTTACAAGTGCAGTAAATAAGTGCTTGGTAATATTGGGATCATTAAATTCTTTTGACCATCTTTTAATGAACGCTAGCACTCCACGTGCTTTATTTACGGCCATTGTGATGTGTTGAATGAAATTTAATTTCGTATCCAATAGAAAGCCGAGATCGGAAAATGATTTGACCAACTGCAACTGACAATCAGTTAGATAATAAGCATGAACAATTTCACGTGCTCTAGAAAACGTCATGACTTTGCATTTTTTTAAATTTAGCTCCATTAAATTTTGGTAGCACCATGTACAAAAATTATCCAAGTCGTTCTGAAGGAGAGTGCAATCAGAACTTTGTTGCAAACTCAAAAATATTTTGACATCGTCTGCGTACATTAAAATGTTACAATATTTTATGCATTCAGGCATATCATTTACAAATAGTAGGAACAAAATTGGACCCAGATGGCTACCCTGAGGAACTCCAGATATAACAGAAATTTTCCTTGAAGTTCCAGACTTGTATTTGATGGATTGAGTACGGCCGAGAAGATACGATTTTATCCAGCTACAGTAATTATTGTTAAAGCCCAGCTGGTCGAGTTTGATTAAGAGAAGGTTATGGTTCACTTTGTCAAATGCTTTACAGAAATCAGTATAAACCACGTTGGTTTGGTGTCCATTTATGAAGCTTCGATTGACTAGTGTAGTTAAATGCAAAATGTTAGTCGTAGCAGAGTAGACCCTTACGAAATCCATGCTGGAACGGCGTTAAAAGTGAAGAAACTTGATGGATGAGGGAGTCGACGATACTCTTTTCAAAAAGTTTGGGTATGGCACTTAGTTTAGCGATACCCCTGTAATTACTTATTAATGTCTCATTACCGGACTTAAATAGAGGGATTATGTAGGACTCTTTCCATATTTTAGGAAAATAACCATGCTTTAGTGATATATTAAAAAGAATTGACAGTGGAACAGCTAAAGTGGAAGAACAATTTTTCAGAATGACACTTGGAATGCCGTCGGGACCACTCAGGCTTGATGATTTAAAAGTTTTTAAGCATTCAACTATATGTGATGTGTAGACTGTTGGGGTGGATATATTATCGCTTGAAATAATTTTATATGGGTATTCGACGTTCCCATCATAATGCGCATGAGAATACGTTGATGAAAAAAAGTCAGCAAACATATCACTTATTATTATATCATCGCTAGATTCATCGTCCAAATGCTTCATTGTCGTTGGTAAACTAGAAGATCTTCTTTTAGAATTTACGAATTTATAAAAAGATTTTGGGTCTTGTAAGAAGTTTGTTCTCATATTGCTTAGATAGCTGTTGTATGACTGAATATTTAGCCGATTATACTTTGCACGAAGAGTTGAGTATTTTATGAAATAATTGTTCAACTGGAACTTTTTGAACTTTTTGAAATACTTGTTTTTTTTTGATTTTGATCTGTTATAATTGATAAAGTTGTTTATTGTTTGTTCAAAGATAAAAAAAATTAAATGAATCAAAGAATTTCAAATTTTCAAATGTGAACTTAATTATTTATTTGCTTTAAGAGCCAATTGAAATGTATTAATTCAGGTCCAAAAATGAACCTTTTCAAAAAATTTTTGCAGTATTTTTCAGACCTGAATTAATAAATTTCAAATTTTGATTCATGTAATTTTTTTTTATCTTTGAATGCGTGAACATCGTGTTCTTTATGGTAAAAGCCTTGAAGTTTTTCAATTATAATTTCACTTGTATCCATTTTCTCAGTAAGAAATAGAAATAAATCTATTTTAAGTTCGCCGCGTACAACGAATTTCGACCGGCACTGTGACTGTGTGCATTTTCATATACACCAACGTCCCTGCAAGAAATGGCTGATGGAAACTAACACAGTAACAGCTTATTTACTAACACATGCAAAGCAATTTTATAGCTTTCAGCGTTGCCATTACAATGATTTTTTTAATATTTTGATTTTCCCGTATTAGTTTGGTAATTTCATTTGGAACTACGTTTATGCATTAATGTTTTTATAGGATCATTTGGTTTGTTTTCTTTGAAAAAACATAGTGCTGTGGATGTTTTTTCCATATGATTCAGTTTTCTATTGTTAAAACTGCTACTGACTACTGTATTTCTCTTAATTTTATCTAATTATGCCTAAAATAATTTATTCTGTTCTCCTTGTATAGTTTTTTTTAATTTTTCGAAAAAAAATTGTTTTTTAATTAGTAATAAAGAAATAAATAGCATTGCATGTAATTTTGTGGGCATTTTGAAAAAAAGATTTCGAATGATCGCTTTGCTGAGGTGGTAACGTTGGTTAAAAAAATAACTCACACGTACACGAATGTTTACATCAGTTTTTCCATTTTGCCCTTAAGAAAATTATAGAAACGCTGATGTATGAATCCATCAGCAGTGTCGGTCATATGATGGATCATATGACCGACACTGTTCTTGCAGGGGTGTTTAATTTTTTACGGCGAATTCGTCGTTCGTCACAGTTGTGATCGTAGCATCACTCTTGCATCTTTACATAAGTAAGTAGCAGTAAAAGTTCTCAAGTCTGAGTTTTTGATTTTTCATGAAGCAATTGTAATTTTTAAAATAATATTGTCGCAGTCCAATTTGGGAACAAAAGATGTTATTATTTCCTAAGATTTTACTCACGAACCCAATTCCAAATTGGTTGGCATTTTAAAATTCATTAAATGAGAAACAGTGAAATTTTTGGTTTCACATTTTTGAAAGTGAAAAGCTTCTCGACAACAACAAAACACACGTATAGAAGTTTTGATACGATGCGATATGGTAACAAACTTTTAAACACCATCTTCACGAGCCATATATTTGTTCGCTAAATATCACTTCATATAAATACCTATAACAGCACCAGATGAATATTTTTTGTTGTATTTGTTTGATGTTACACAACCCTAATCTATGGAACATCACAAAAAATGCCTACAAATATGGCAGTTATTTTCTGAATCTCCAAATCGAAACTTTAGACGCCAAACTGGTTTATAAAATCGCCACATTTGTAAACCTGTGAGTGACAGGTTGAAGAAGCGCTGTCAACATTACGCTGCATCTTCAGTAGCCAATGCTGTCAAAACGTAAATATTATGCATTAGCTGTCAAAATCTATAAATCTTTTACACAGCAGTAATTATAAGCATTCATTTTAAGCACAATGCCGAACTTGAACATTGAGTTATAACTTGCTACAACATGTGTTAAACGTAAGCAACATATATGTATGTACCTATAAAATACATATAAAAAAAAATAAAGAAAAGATAGTTTTTTCGTTTTGAATTTTCTTTAATTTAAATTTTTTTTGTTCTTCATTTCATCTTATTCATACAAGCATTATATATTTAAAAATTTTCAGTATACTGTCAGCATACATCAACTTATTGTCTAACTTACTGTCTTCATTTATTCCCATGATCAGACAAGTTTTGTATGACATATGCCATTTCTTGTGAGCTCTGCTATTTGGTTTAAATTTTTCATTAAAAAGCCATTTTTAATTAGCCGGGCCATAAAATGCTATTTTTTCAATCTATAAACTACTCGTCACTGTCAAGTTTCTTTCTCTTGCCACAATTACCCTGCTGAAACTGATAGTTTATAAAATTCTGAATCAACCTGTTGGAAACAACAATATACCTGCGCTTTTTTCTTTACATGATTTGTATTTGGTAATTTTTTGCAAATACTTCAAATGCTATTAAAAAAAAATCTGAAACAGAAGGCCATGAATGTAACTCTCGGTTGACATAGATCAACTTTTGTTGAAGAAATACTTGAAAATTCTCTTTTAGAGATGCCTTAATATTCACACAAGGCTGCTCACCACTTTCAGTCAGTTTCTTATGCTTGCAAATTCTTCACACGTGCAAACAGCTCGGTACTGTTTACCCATTCTTCTTTCACCCCCTGCCCGCAACACAGGAGATGAGCAACAAAAGTAGATATTAACATATAAACCGGCAGTTATTGTGCTTTGCAACCAAAAATTTATGTGCATAGCAAATGTTTTAGAAAAGCATGTATAATTTTTTCGCACTTTCGATTTGTGCCTTTTATCATGCCGTACTGAAGTCATTTGGAACTGTTTCTCGCGAAATTTTAAATTTGCCCTGAAGCCCTATTCACTATTTTATAACGATTTTTAAAGTGTTTAACTTGTCTCCAAGTATTGTGGTTTGCACTAACGTTTATATGATTCAATAACTACCGTTTAACACCTATGGCAACTTTATCAAAAATGGCGAAAACCACAAAGAAGAATGCAAAAAATAAACAAAATGAAAATTGTCTAATCATTCTATTACGCGCCAAGCAAGGCGAATCCATTACAGGTGCCCGCATACCAATTCGCTTCAGCATTTTTCCACGATTTTATCTTCTGAGTTGTCAAAGCCGATAGAAAACGACAACAAAACTTGTGACGTCTCGAGAGAAAATGTTGAAGCGAATTGAATTGCGACCACCTATACTTGATTCGCCTTGGCGCCAAGTAAGTAAACTAAAGAGATATTTGTTGATTATAGCACGTGCATATTTAATAAAGAGTGCTGAAATTCTAATATTCGGATACATCGTAAGTCAAATATTCAAAAGTCATTTCAATAAAAATTTCAAAGTTAAAATAAACTCCCTAAATGAAATTGGCTCCAAGTTAACACCAATCGGACGGCCTTCAAAAACAGCTGATTTTTAACACTTGCGCGAATGTTTTTATAAAGTGTTAATGACTACCAAAAGTGCTAATTTATATGTAAAATTATTTAGACGATTTTATTAGCGTGAAAATTGATTACTGAATTGCACTACTGGTGGCGACAGTGATTCAGACAAACGAAAAATGAGAATGTATTAGTGATAAAGTTTGTATACATAAGTTACTGTCTAAAGGTTGGATCCCACTAACGACTAAATAACACAATGTGTACCGATTTTTATCGTGTCATACCGGCCTGCAGTCACATTTTCGTCTCATGTTTTGCCAACATATTTCTATACATCTTGGCCAAAGCAAAAGTGCTGCAGTTTTCGGTAAAATATGTTCACTATATTGTGCTTTATTGTCACCGAGTTGATCGCTTCATCAAATCATATGTTTGCTATATCAATTTCTTATAAAGATTTTGTAATAAAGCAGCGAAATAAATTGCTGTTGCTGCTGGCAATATGGCATCCATGTTAAAAAGAAATGAGTGGTAAAAAGTAAAAATCTATTTGTGTGCGTCGGTAACTTAATTTTAAACAAAAAGTTTTTTTTGTCATATTAACACCTTAATATCCATATGTTTTGAAGCAGATGTGTCAGTATAACAGTGCCATTCGGCAACATTGAGTGGCGCACTAGTGGCCGACTAGAATCGGCGCTTTTGACTCGTTTTTATTGGTCGGCGTTGTGGAAAACATCGTGCGTACCAGTGTTCCCAGGTCAGAAAAATTTTGCAGCCCCCTAAAATTCAATGTTTTTCTACCAAATCCCCCTAAAAAATGTTGGTGAAGATTCTGCTTTAGTTTGCGAATCACCAATATTAATGCATTGACAATGCGGAAAATGCATAATATTGTTAAACTTTCCCCAATTAAAAAGAAGTCAAAATTAACTGATTATATGTACATATTGTTCAGTGCATATGTTATGATTACAGGCGTGTATGTATATTTATTATAAATTTTCCACTTATTTTTATTCACATATTTTGAGATCTAAGTACATATTTATAGGCAGCTGGAAATTGTTATCTGCGTATCTAGAAAAAATTTAGTTTCTCAAAAAATATTGAGAGTTTCTACGTCTTCTTCGCTCTTTACATTCTTCTGACATTTTCATAAAAAGAGTTTCAATTTTATCAAAGGTTCTCAGATATTTTAATTTTTCCAATTCTTAAGAAGCGAAAAAAATTCCAAGAAATGACCCATAAGGAAAAAAATCTTTCAACTCAACAAAAAGTACTTAAAATTACCAGTTGCAGAATGCTGTACTTGATGCTACCAAACGGACGAAAAATATCTCATTTAATTTTACTTTAAAAATCGTTAAAGTCTTCAAATTTATCAGTTGAAAAATTTTTTAACTCCTGCCATTTTACCGTTCACTCAAACACAGAAATCCCCTAAAAATACCCCAAAAGCAAATTGTTCCCCCCCCCCCAAATTCGTACCAAGCTTATGATGCTTAACTCTCTTGCTCTTGAAGTAAGGGAGTTTGCTCCTTCATTTTGCTCAGTTCACCATGACTCGAGTCAAAAGGTATCTATAAGGAACCCACAGTGTTACCGTCTAATTCATAAAAATTATAACAGGTTTATAAAGCTCTAATTTGACAGATTTTCCATACAAATATGTCAAATAACAGTTTTTTAAGCCTGTAATAATTTTTATGAAGTTTTCTTTTTTAAAGTTAATTAAAAAAAAAAATCAGTCTAAATTTTGAAAAAAAATATACTAATATATATGTATATATGTATAGTAAATATCTGATGAAAAGTTTTGAAAATAAGACAAAATCTTTATGTCATCGCTGCTTGAATTTTTGCAACTATAGGTAAGAATGTTTGAGGGCACATTTTTACATTGGACTATGCGAAGAAAATTTGTTGAAACAATCCGGTTACAAAATAGTACATGTCATAACAACATGGACCTGTGTAATACAGACTTGGGCCGTGTCATTGTACGAAGTTATGAATTTGTCTAAAATTAACACTCTACTTAAATTCCTTGCTGCTCCACTAATTCTGATTGTTGCGATGGTTGAGCAGTTATGGCGGCTACTCAATAGCAATTTGGTTTGTGGATCGAGTTACATTACTAATCAACCTGGGTTGTTGTTTTCTGCTGAACTTGTTTTCTCTGTGTGTAGGAGTTCAAAAGCTGCTCATATGCTGTATACCATTAGGTAGTGACATGGAAAACTTTTCTCCATAAATTTAATAAATTATGTAGCTATGTATATAAAGCAAATATACATAAATTAAATAATGTGTGTGAAGATAAATTTTAAAATTTTCAACCACGGACACAAACCTTCAAAGTTAACAGACATCTGTTAATGTGATAACATGGCTCTGTTAAGCCTAAAAATTCAAATTTTTATAAAAAAAATACATTTAATAACAAAAATTTTGAAAACTGTATTGTTCATTAACACTAACTTGTATTTTCAAATTGAACTTTAATGAAACAGAATCACAAAAAAATCAAACGAAGTCGCAAATGAGGACATTAAAAAAAAGGACTTTGGTCCTTTTCTCGAAAACGGTAGGAGATGGTCAAAAAAAACTATTGGAAATCGATTTAGAGCCAATCAAAAAAAGGACCAAAGTCCTTTTTGAAATTTCAGATTTCGATTTTTTTAAAAATGCTTGTATTTTTCACAAAGACGCACTTTCAAACATTTTGACTATTGGACATTATATTAGATGGGCTCTAAAAACAAATAATTGGATGTTATCACATTAACAGAGGTATGTTAACTTTGAAGGTTTGTGTCCGTGGTTGAAAATTTTAAAATTTATTTTCACACACATAATTAAATAATTAGTCATGTTCATTTGAAGAAGAAAATATTGTGGGCAGAGTTCAGTTACTCTCGACTGAGAAAAGTCATTAATGTAACGGGTTGGCCATTTTGCGGTTTCAAAAGGAAACATAAATAAAACACATATAAAATAATTTTTGGCATGATATTCCTTTTTAGGGTTCCGTACTCTTCAGAGTGAAACGGAACCCTATTACCGAGACTACGTGCGTCCGTCCGTCCGTCACAGCGTCCATTCTCCGAAACGGTAAGAGCTAAAGAGCTGACATTTTCACAGGCTGTTTTTGTACCTTGCCGCTACAACAACAAATACTAAAAACAACAACAAATCGAAAACTACCAGGTGTCCCCATACAGCGACAAGTAACAATTAGCTATAACTCTTGAACCGTAAAAGATAGAGAGCTGAAAATCGCACAGTGTATGTATTTATAGATGCTCTACAACAACAAGTGCCAAAGACAACAACAAGTCGAAAACTACCAGGTGTCCGTATACAACTTAAAGTAACTATTAGCTGTAGCTAATAAACTGTAAAAGACAGAGAGCTGAAGTTCGCACAACATACATATGTATTTACATATGCCCTACGACAACAAATGTTAAAAATAACAAGTCGAAAGCTATCAGGTGTCCCTATACAAGGTAAAATAACAGCTATAACTCTCGAGCCGTAAGAGATAGAAATGTGGCTTATATCGCCACGACGACAAATTACGCAGCCTCGAAATCTCTCTTGCAATAAAGCCATATTCACTTCAGTTGTATGGCATGTGGCACCGTCTTGTTGAAACCACATATTTTCCAAGTCGTATTCTTCAATGGCAGGCAAAAAAAAGTCGGTTATCATATGACCATAACGCGCCGAATTAACGGTGACATTCGTTCCATCGTCATTTTCGATGAAGTAAGGTCCAATCACACCTTCGGACCAAAGTGCGCACCAAACAGTGGCTTTTTCTGAATGTGATGGTCTCTCTTCAATTACTTGAGGATTCTCAGAACCCCAAATACGACAATCTTGTTTGTTAACATACCCACCACACCGAGTGAGAAATGTGCTTCATCGCTGAAGAAAATTTTGTTCCAAAAATCGCCGTCCACCGCCTGTTGTTCAAGCAGCCATTCCACTTATCTACAACGTTGTGAATGGTCAGCTGGCTTCAGTTGTTGTACGAGCTGGACTTTATATATATATCTAAATACAAAATACGCCATAATGTGTCGTAAGACAGTCCTAATTCCTAAGAATGAGGAAGAATCGACACATTCGGGTCTTCGGCAACACTTTTATTTACAGCAGCGATATTTCCAGCGAAACGAGCAAAATGATGATGCACAGGCCTTACAATATTTGAAACCGCTCCAGTCTCTTCAAATTTCTTTACAATTTAATCTCCACTTAAAGCACGATATGTGGCTGTGACAGAATTACCATTTTTGGTAGTATGTTTTGATAATTTTTATGCGTTGTGTGATAGTTAAGCGATCCATTTTCGTCAATGTCAGACTTTCAGTTGAGAAGAAAAAAATTGGTTTAACAACTTAGTTTGATAGATGTCGAATTTCAGTCCTATACTTTTGAAACGACGAAATGGGTAACCCGTTATTGGAACAATTCATTTCTTATACCAAATTATATTCTGTTGGCTTTGCCTGTTTATTTCCAACACTAAGTTGCGTTTGTTCTAAAGTTTAACAGAAATATATGTGCTGTTTTTCTTTTGTCTGATAACTCTACATTCGTATGCTTACTTGAAGAAATGAAACACAAAGCGGTTTTTTTTTTGCTAAATTGAACCATGTAAAGACAAAAACAAAAATGTATTTTCATGGCAGTTAAGTAAATTGCACATTTTCGTTTATTTAACTATATACATATAAAATAAAAGAAAGTAAATATTAACTTGCTTATTTCTTTACTTCTGCTACTTACTCGAATACGTGTTGCGTTGATTTGGTCAATATGTTTGCATGTTCTACTCACCACATTTGAAGTCTCTGTAGTGCTGTGTTAAATGATGTTCACTAACGTATTTCAATTGTTGTGGCTGCTGTTGTTGTTGTTGTTGGTGCTGCTGCTGCTGCTGCTGCTGTTGCAATTGTTGTTGTTTTTGTGATGCAGTATGTTCTGCTTCTATAAGTTCCTCATCCTCCTCATCATAAATTTCCGCTTCCGGTTCTACGCGCCAATAGTACTCAGCAATATCCAGTGCGTCTTTACAACGATCGATATGGTTATAGTCCAACGAACGCGAATGACGCAACTGATGATGGCGCGTTTGATGCGATGACGACCAGTGATTTAAACCAGCAGCTGCACTGTGACAGCTGGTGGCTAAATCAAGATGTGATATAGATTTATTGTGACGCCAGCCAGAGCCGCGAGACGGACACTTGTAATCGGGAAATGAACTCTCAGCGTAACGCACGCGATCTACGTAATTGTAGATGTATTCTTTAGATTTTCTGGAAGAGAGAAAAATATGCAATACATCGTAAATATTTTTTTTTTATTAATTTCATATTTTATATCAATTAAAAATTAAATCATTAAAGATATTTGGAAAAGTATGCTTTAAAATGTTTTCTTTTAATAATGTGTACGCGCATACAGTTACCTTAATATCGAAAGGGGGTTTTTACTGGAGTAAAATTTATAGCCTTTTCTGATAAATTCAACGATAGCGTGCATAATTCAGTACCAAAAAAAAAAAAAAAGACATATGAACTCGAAATACTACTAGATCCTTCGCCTCTTTTATGACGTTTAATGCTGTGAGATACAGCTGAAAAAGTTCCTGAACAATATGTCATGGTTAGATTTTCGTGACGTCTTCATGCGAAACAGGAAACAGACATTAGCTTTGAATCCGTATGAGCGTTTGTCTGAAGTAACTTAAATTTCAACAATTAGCAAGTGTTTTTATCGTCTATCATCGAGCTCGTGGGTCTAAAAGGTCTCGCAAAAGCTTATCTAATCCACGGTGGCCAAAATACTTTAACTTCAGTGATGATTGTAAAGAACGGTCGATGCTACGACGTCATGTGTCCACGGTGGACTATTGCATGTAAGAAATTTATAAAAAAATTGAATCGCAAGCCCTTATTTTGAGCTTTAATTTCTAGTCTTTTTTTTTCGTACCAAAAACACTTTCAAACGTGCTGCTGGTGTCGCTTGTTGTAAGGAAAATGATCCCACATCAGTGAGAAATGTTTCCAGAAATTAAATTTTGGCGAAATGCCTAAAAGATTCTTAGCACTCAGAATGTTTTCTATTTTCTCAAATTATAACGCACGTTTGATTTTCATCTGCACATGTACGCATGTAATTTGTTGGAATAACGAATATAAACTCACTTTTAAGTGACGTTCATTAACTCAATACCACCCATACAAATGTTGTTGCCTACATCATAATAATCATCATAAGAACTGCAATAAATCAGTATTGAGGTTTATTTTATTTTTTCATATCAAAGCTGTTTAATAAACAATATGTCGTCAACAAACAAAAATACAGTAGTTTTTCGAACACTAGTATTTTTCTTTTGCATAAATAGAACAGTTTACATTTCTAAGAACCGCATTATGCACATCCGGTTCAAAAGTGATTCAACTCAGAATTTGAATTTTTCTAAAATCTAAAAAATAAACCTGTTTTTGACCTAAATATAAATAGTGAATAAATAGTGAAAAACAAAAAGAGTCGGAAATCCATGCACATTATGATTTAAAAAGTTTTTTTTTTTAATTTTTATAAACAAGTCTTTTGCGCCCAGCTTAATACCATGTTCATACATGCGCCTTTATTGAGATAATCGCAATAAAGTCCATTATTGAGCTCAATATTCCATACAAAAAGTCAATAAAGTTATTGCCTAATAAACTCAAAATTGCTTTGAATATTGAGAAAAAGATGAAACACAACACTGTAAAAGATGTGTTGAATAAGCAAAATTATACAATGCGAGATTATTGACGAGATAAATGTCAACAAAAGCAAACAAAACAAAATAAATTATTTGAAAATATTTTTCACTTTTTCTTTCTCACTACCAAAACAAAAAATGCTTTTTTTCAGCTGTCAAATACTAATTGAGTTAGCGCAATATTTGTATGTATGAACGCAAAAAATATTATGTCAATAAACTGAATATTATCTCAATTAGAAATGCATGTATGAACAAGGTATAAGCCTATTCACTCAATAATTTTAAATTTTGATTTGAATCACTTTTGAACTATGTGTGTAAAAATATTGGGCCGAGTGAATAAAATGTTAGCTAAAGCTTATACTGCACATTTTTTAGTTTTAACTAGCTTTGAGGTGAATAAAAAATTCAGCAGAAGCAAGTACTTTACACTTACTAGTAAAAGCTAGTTTTCCCAGCGATGGCTTAAGAAAAGTGTGAATAAAAACAAGCGAATGCTTAATATTACTAGTTTATGCTTGGATATTTTTAAGCATCTGGTTGCGGTGCTGGAAGTTTGTTTTTCTGCATTTTATTAAAAAAGAATAGTGTTTTCGAATATTTCGATTTAAATATTAATATGCCTGCTTTTATGAACGTTCGTCAAAGGAAAGAATACCGTATGATAATTTCAATTTATATAGTTTTCAGAAAGAAAATGTGAAATGGTTATCGGAATACTTTCTGGAGGAAATTTATGAATGCAGAGAAGCAGCGCTCCTCTATATGATAATATAGAGGAGCGCTCACATATGTATATGTTAATATCTTTAAAAAAAAAACATCACCAAGAATGTGTACGTTATTTGCAATATTCAAATTTCATAAAACAATAACAAATGAAATTTTAAGATGTTGCCACTGTGTCTGTGTTTGTTATTCACCCCATAAATACCTAAAATACTATTTGGGAATAAAGTGCTCTTATTATAAATTTGAAATTTTCAAGGAATACTAAGAGAAAAACCTTTTCAAAAATATGTAGCAATACGATTAAACTGTTTTTATTTTTATTGAAAATTTGTATTAACATTTTTGAGTTCTGAAAATAGTCGAATATGAAACAGATGTTTGAATAGCATTTCAAAAGATGTTCGAGTTTACTGATAAAACTTCGTCGGTCGACAATCGGCTATCAAATATACACCGAACAAAATAAGTTTTTATTAGCTCATTTTTGAATATTTATGGAAATAAAAAGCAATGCGAAGAAGTTCAGTTCACTTTATGTAGAGCAACCAAATATTGTAAAAGATCAGATTAATCGTGGTACAATTTATTAGTATCTCTGTACACTAGGGATATGACTGAGTTTTATTGCAAATATCAAATTTTACATACTCTAGCCATAAAAGTCATAATTAATAATAAAGTTTTTAACATGAAAGCATATAATTTTTCTTATTTAAAATGGCATGATTTAAATAATACTAATATAAATGTTTTTATCTATCTACAAAAAACATTCAACATATGTATTAATTTGTTTGAAAAATATTTAGTAAACATGAAAAATCGCAACAAAAAAATATATACATATATAATTTATATTTTTCAATTTCGGATATACATATGTATGTATATATACCGGCTTTATGGATAAAATATGGCAGCTCTTTAAAAGGTTTTGTCAGCTGTTGAGTTTTCCAGCTTTTGCTTAAATTTTTTAGCTTTAACTACCTAGCACTAGCCAAGTGTTATTCACACTTTTTATAGCTTTAGCTAGTAGCATAAGCTAGTGCTACTACTTTATGCTATGTAGCATTAACTTAATTTGTATTCACTCCGCCCATTATCTCTCCTCTCTGAGTTACGGACTTAAGAAATCGCATTGTTATTGCAAAAGAGCTCATATTTACTCTGAGAGCTAATCAAATTTTTGAGTCTTCCTAATGAATGTTTTAAATTTATAAATTAGAAATATATTAACGATTTTTTAAGTATGTATTGAAACTGGTTCACGACGGTTAAACCCACGGAGCGCACAACGAGCCTATATTGGCTTAGGTGTATATCGTAAGACATGGGCAGAAGAACCCCTCCATTCAACCTAACCTAACCTAAGTATGTATTCAAAAAAGAAAAGGATTATTTGCCCATGTCACAGTCTCTCTTTGAATCAAGTATGGCGTATTGAAATTAAAGCTTGTAAGCAGTGATATCGACGAACAAATTTTGGCAATTAAAACTGGCATTAAAGTACATTTTAAATCACCTCAAGGAACTTTGCGATAATCGGTGAACCACTTTCGATAATCGGTGATCCATGTTATACCCTTTTCAGATGGGCATTTTTAATTAAGTCAATATGCTGTTTATCTAATGCATCCACAGATAACAAAATCAGTAAGTAAAAAAAGCAGTAAGCTCAAAACCAAAGACATCTTAATTGTTCTAAATGATTTCAACAATGCATCTGCATCATGGCTACATTCAGATAACTCAGAATTTTTGTCTGCTATCGCTCCACATGATTGGATGCAAGAAAATTTGTAATTGCTTAGCTGAAATAAATGTCTTCAAAGTTAATTGCATACGCAACCACAACATGAGAGATTACGAGATCTGGTATTCGCAAACAATCCATTTTTGTATGAGATGAGCAGGACTAACGCTTTTTGCATTCCTGAGGATCATCATCATTCCACGATGTTAATGTAGTCGTAGAATTGTGTTTTCTTAATCAATTACTTTTTAATATTAATGGGCAGAAACGATGGACATGATTTCGGGCAGCTCATAAAATAGTTCTACTCTATCCTTAACGATTGTGTCGCGGATAGTACTCCGTAAGTAAGAAAATTAAAGGACAATTGCTCTCCTTGGTTTAATAGAACAGTAGTATACCAAAAAAAAAAAAAAAATATAGTATAACATAAACTCCATAAAAAGTTCAACAAAAGCAATTGTCTAGTGGACTGCAGCTCTTATCTAATTGCAAGTAGTCACTTCTATGTTGAAAGCAGAAAGTGCTGCAATAGATATATAAATATTGTGAAAGCTAATACTAAAAGTAATCCAAAATTATTTATTGATTTTGTAAGTGCTAAACTTCAAGTATCATCTTATCCTACAACTGTCAATGATGTTGATGTTTTGCTGAATTCTTTGCTTCTTCATTCTCTGAAAAACTCTTGTTTGTTCTCCATATCTATATTAAGTTTCATCAGCATCGGCAATTTGCATTTCCTCACTAGATATATCACTCGTTTTGCAAACACTTAAATTGTTAAAAGTCTCAAACAGACCCGGCCCCGATGGTATTCAAAGCACTATTCAATCCTTTCACGTATTTATTTAATGTTTCATTTAAGATCGGGTTATTCCCTAAATGCTGGAAAGATTCACTCATTATTCCTCTGCACAAATCTGGTAGCCGTAGTAACGTGCCTTATTAAATGATATTCCAAAATTATTTGAGAAAATTTTAATTTATATGCTTAAGCGTATGTAACATCTATAGTTTCTGTAAATCAGACTGGTGTTTGTTGTGATGAATCAAGTTTAGCTCAAATAAACAGTAGAAAATAAGTTTGTGCAAGTGGCGATAATTGGTTTATTTTCTGGATTTTGTAACGATTTTAAAGAACACAACAACAAATGCTAAAAAAAACAACAATTTTAAAACTAGCAGGTGTCCCCTTACAACGTAAAGTTACAGCTATAATTCTCGAGCTGTAAGGGATGAGAGCCCAAATTCGCACAGTGTATGTACATATTCCTAGATGCTTACAACAACAAATGACAACAACAAAAACAAGTCATATATCCCTCAGGATATGTAAGTTTTCGATACGTACATTACACATATGTACGTACGGAACCCTAACCCGAGCCAGCCTCGTACTTGACTGAATTTATTTATTATAAGGTTGGAACGTTGACATCATGTGTGCAACACTACATCATTTAAATGAACACCACGCGAAGTGTTCCAAGCATTGATTCTTTTGAGGTACCTTTCGACCACATCTTGACGGTATCTCAGCCATAACTTGACGAATGTTGGTTTTTAAGTGCTCAAGAGTTAAAGGTTTATCTGCATAAATACGGTCTTCCGCGTATCCCCACAAAAAAGTCTAATGGTGTCAAGTCGCATGATCTTGGTAGCCAGTTGTTATCGTCACGACGAGAAATTATACGGCTAAGAAATCTCTCTTGCAATAAAGCCATATGGCACCGTCTTGTTGAAACCACATATTCTTCAAGTCGTATTCCTCAATGGCAGCCAAAAAAAAAGTCGGTTATCATGTGACCATATCGTGCGAATTGACGGTGCCAATCGTTCCATCGTCGTTTTCGAAGAAGTAAGCTCCAATCACACCTTCGGACCAAAAAGCGCACCAAACAGTGACTTTTTCTGGATGTAATGGCCTCTCTACAATTACTTGAGGATTCTTAGAACCCACTGAGTGAGAAATGTGCTTCATCGCTGAAGAAAATTTTATTCGAAAAATCGCCGTCCACCGTCTGTTGTTCAAGCACCCATTCCACTTATCTACGACGTTGCGAATGGCTGGAGCTGGACTTTATATGGATCTAAATGCAAAATACGCCATAATGTGTCGTAAGACAGTCCTAATCCCTGAGAATGAGGAAGAATCGACGCATTCGGGTCTGCGGCAACACTTTTATTTACAGCAGCGATATTTCCAGCGAAACGAGCGAAATGATGATGCACAGGCCTTACAATATTTGAAACCGCTCCAGTCTCTTCAAATTTCTTTACAATTTAATCTCCACTTAAAGCACGATATGTGGCAGTGGCAGAATTACCATTTTTTGTAGTATGTTTTGATAATTTTTATGCGTTGTGTGATAGTTAAGCGATCCATTTTCGTCAATGTCAGACTTTCAGCTGAGAAGAAAAAAATTGGTTTAACAACTTAGTTTGATAGATGTCGAATTCCAGTCCTATACTTATCCTATACTGTGAAACCACAAAATTGATAACCCTTTATATGTATATCATCTTTGTTTTCTTAACATGAGTATTTGAATATTTAAGTTGTTGTTTAATATAAATTTCTTGTTTTTAATTTAATTACAGGTAATTGAATTAATTAAAGAATACTTATCAAACATGTTTGACTGATGGCTGCCTGCTCATCAATGTGTGCTACGTCTGTAGGTCCGTAAGTATACACATACATTTAAGTTATAATTTTACGAGTGTGTGTAAAAAGATCCTACCAACGGTAAACTTTACGAGTTCATTTCAATAAAGGCCCCTTGAGCTTTTCTTTTCGAACTAATACTGTGTTTAATCAGCGTTGCCTTTGGAAAATATCCAAAAGTGGCACAAAAAGGGCATTAGTGTTTTCAGAAAAAAGATGTCATAAAAATTGTAGTTTAAAAAGAAATGGGGCGAACTTTTTAGAATCATAAAAACATAAAAACAGTTTTGATAACAATCAGTCATAAAGAATGCACATAAGAAAAAATAAATAAAATAAAACGAATGAATTATTATAATTTCAATATTGACAAGATACGAATAGTAAATGTTCAAAATGTGTTATTTGGGGAGCCACTATTTGTTTCGTATTGGCCACGACCCTCGTCAGCACCCAAATTTTGGCTTCGAACTTAGTCCACCTAGCATGCGTATGATGCAGCGATGATTAGAGCTTTCAATTCACTATTTTTTTTTTTTTTTTTTTATTCTATTTCGGTCTATAGCTAACTAACTTGTTAATCATTTTTAAATTTTCATTAATGCTTCTTTTCTTTAGGTTTAATGTCTGGATGATATTTTCACTCTCTCAGAGCAACTGGTTGTTACTTTTAACGAATTGACGAAAAACCAGTTGTTGTAAATCGCGGTATTTCCCAATTGGACAAACATGAGGCCAGGGTAGATGAAAGCCCATTAAGGTCGTACATTTCTAAGCCGAATGTTTAGTAAAATCTGACTGCAAAAGTTCGTCTAATTTAGATTAATATCATCCGATTCACATAGCGACTAAACTTACAAACAGTGATACTTTCCTAAGTATACCATGAAGCCTTATGGCAATCGGATCCGTCGTTTAGAAACTGCAGAGTTACGTAACTTTAAAATCCATAAAGAGTGTCAGAGTCTTCAAAAGATGTAAAATTTACAATTTAGTATCACAAGGTCAACGCTATATTTAATATCTCCATTTTTAGTTGATTTCACTGTAAAATTATAAAATTTAATTCAAAAAATTTTGGCCTCCTTTTTGTCATTCATTTTCATTTTGCCATCGCAATAGACTTTCTCTTCGAAAGAAGTAAAGTCTCGACTTTGTCGTTGCATGTGAGTTAGTACGTTTATACGTAGCCTATTCACAAGTAAAAACTATTCGCAAATAAATAACTCGCTGTTTATGCGTCAATACGGATGCAGAAATTTTTTATTTTTTAGTGAAGCCAGATGGTAAAAATGTAACTAATTGGTAACACTGTTAAGCACAACATATGTTCAGAAAAAGACGTGATTACTAAAATGATACTGGAGAAACAAAAAATTATGACAAAATTCAATTTATGCAGAAAAGCCACGAAATATTGCAAGAACGGTTCAACAAAAGGCATGCAAATTTTGTAATCTCTAGTGAAAGATGAAGGCGCAGACTTGCTTTCGTGCAATTTTTAGCAAATTATTTCCTTTCTATCATATAATTGTACGTGTGCCACATCGAAGAAAACTTTAAAACCGATAAAAAAAGTGGCAACTTTTTGTGTTTTATTTGCGAATAACTTTTTAATCAGTACTTAGCTATTCACAAATAAAAATTTTATTTACTCTTTATACGCCAAATTTTTCTATTCACAATAATTTTATTCGCGAATAAGCAGTATTTGAATAAACGTAGTAAGTGTTAATTTGGGCGATAAGGCCTCACGTTTGCTTATTCAGGCCGGGTAGAAATCCCTTGAACTACTTCTCTTTAGCGTATACTTGCTTTTAATGCCGGCGAATGTGAACTTGTGGAAATAAAGTGTTTGAGAATAATGAGCACATTTGTATAAACACGTAACACATGTTAATGTTTGTAAATTTAAACGATAATTATCAACATCACATCGTTATTACCGTGGCTCATTGAAATTTAATAGCTTTGCTTGTGTCGACTAACAGCAAATAAAATAACATTTTACCAACCAAAACTTCAGAAAAACAAAGAATTCAATCATTGATGAAGCTTGAAGACACTACTTATAGAAGATTTAGATAAACACGTGCACTCATATAAGGATTCAATGCATGTGAGACCGTTAATGCGAGCACTAGAGTCCCGCTTATCTGCAATCATTAGAACCAACTACAAAAGCGAAACCTTGAGAAAGACAGAAATTGTGTCAGCCAAATAGTATTGATTTTTTAGAGCAAAAGCCAATTGGAAAAATATACAACTCGGATAACAATGACTTCCAATTAGCGATTTCTCATTCGCGATGTCGTTTGGTTTAATGAGTAAAGTTCGAAAAAAAAGAACAAAACCATTAGTACAAATAATCACTGGCCATTGCAAAATTTTAAAATCATGCACATAACTAATCATATAAATTAGATTACCTAATTGAACAGGCGCAGTTGTAAATACATTGGTTGCTTAGGAGATGGGGATAAGGCATCTCGACAACAAATATGATTGCATGTATTAAATACAGATTTGCCAGGATCAAACTTGCAAAGACAGCGACGTGCGCCAAATAAAAATATTAACTAAAGGAAGCATTTTGACTACTAAAAAGACTGCTCTAAATTAATAGCAGCTCAACTTAAATTAGCGCGTCAAGTGTAGTTTTGCTGTTTGAGCCATCCTTTTTATTATACAAAACTAGTGAAAACCCGGTATACTTCGCTACCCCAGTACCTTGATTATGTCGCACTCACTTCGTATCCAATTTCGCAAATTAGACTCAAATAAACCTTAGACACTCAGCCTTTAGCCATTATCAAGCGAAACAAAAATAAAATACTTTCCCCCTCATTCATAACAATTATTTCAGGCTTATAAGGCATGTCTTATATGACATGTTTGTGTGGAAAATTTGTCAAATAAGAGTTAAATAAACTTAAAATACATTTATGTATATTAAATTACTTTTTCAGGCTTAAGTTCAACCCTTGGTTTGTCACTACTTTTAATTAATATCAATTAAGTAAAAAAAAGTAAAATAGCTTGGTGGACAACCGGCTGTTTCTGGGTAGCAAACACAGTAAAATGTTAATAACGCAGGGCACGGCGTAAATGTTCAAATCGTATCAATAAAAGAGCATCTAGATCTCAATGATGCAAAAAACAGAACATGTAGAAAAAAGCTTTCATATAAACAGGGAGCAAAAAATAAATAACAGTCTTCTGAGATGATAAAATATCGTCCAAGACTGCAAAAATATCATTGCTTTGGTTAATGTTAGTGAAGTATATAAATAGAAAGTAAAATTGCGTGAGCTTTGGTTGCCGAGTGGTTAAAGCGGCTGTGCCAAAATTGTGAAATTTGACACGTCCAAAGTTCATAGGGTGCTGATGAGGGGTGTTTGCTTGCTACTCAGAAACAGCCGGTTGTCCACCTAGTTATTAAAATTTTACTTTTCTTTATATAATTGATATTAATTAAAAGTAGTGACAAACCGAGGGTTGAACTTAAGCCTGAAAAAGTAATTTAATATAAATGTATTACAATACAGAAGTTCAATAAAATTAAAATTTACAGTAAAATGTTAAACTTAAGATATTTATTATGAATAAAAGACCCTTTATGTATATGGGAGGTATCATGCCAATCTGTGAAATTATTCTGCGTAGGTTTTCAGATCTTTCTTGAGTTTTTGCACTACTTGAATTTGGTTCGGAGGTACAGAAATATCGTGTTTGCATTTTTATTTACACCCTGTATCACCATGTTAAAAACAAAGTGGCACACTAATTACAGATTTTCAGGAGCAAAATGCCGATTTTACTTTTTTCCCGTGTTCATCCCTCTCTGCAAAAAACTCAAGTTGCAAAAAACTTTTCAAAAATGAGGCAAAACGAAACCACCGTAAATCGAAAACTTAAAAAAAAATATTTTTATTGCAATGCCTTAAAATACAGTAAGGGACAAAATCGTTCACGAAATTGAATTTGTTGAGAACTTATTCAGAATACTTTGTTTCAATACATGTTCAGACAAACTTTTTAATTAAATTAAATACATCATTTGTCCTTAATACAAAATTAAAGAAAAAAAAAAAAAAAACTTTAAGTAAATAAAGAAACTTGTTGATTTAAAATACCCATATGAAAATTCAAGTGTGAACAATTATGTCCACTGAAGGAAAAATTCACTTTTTGCGAACTCTAATATTTTGAGTGCCCTCCCCGTGCTTTTTTTACTGCTTTGATTCTCTTTGGCATACTTTTTATAAGGTTACTGAGAGTTTCCGGAACGATTCTCTCCCAGGCTTCAATATGTGGTATGTGGTTCTTTTGTTGAAAAAATCCTCCTTTTTAAGATGGACCACAGATGTTCGATTGGGTTGAGGTCCGGGGACTGGGGTGGCCAATCTAAAAGTTAGATACCATTTACTTGAAACCACTCCTTTATTCGTTTTTACTCTATGCTTCGGGTCCTTGTTTTGCATAAATGTATCATTTTGACCCGGTTCCAAACCAAATATATCGAGACTGGGTAGATATGAGTCTTCCAAAATGGAAGACATTTTGCCTTTTATACGTCGAAGTACCCCCAGTTGATTACCACGAAAACAGCCCCAAGCCATCGAAGATCCACCTCCAAATTTCATCGTTTGGCATATGTTCCGTTCCTTTGGTCCAACATTTCTGTCAACCCATGTCTACTGACGCCCATCTGAACCGATTCGGTTAATTTTGGTCTCATCCGACCATGTAACACGCATCCAGTCCTCAATCGTTAGGTTTTGCTACTTTTTGACAAACTCGAGTCGTTTTTTTCGGTTGCTCTCACTTAAAAGCGGTTTTTTGGGCTTCGCTCTCGCTACTAATCCAGTAGTTTTTAGACTTCTACGTACAGTTTTGGTACTTACAGATAGATTATACTCTTCATTCAGAATTTGGTTATCCTCAACTGCAGTATCAGCTACACCAGTTACAATTAAACGCTGCTAGATTGCTTTTGATCTCCAAATGGGACTGTTTTTTTATTTTGTTGATAAATCCAAACGATATGTCATACTTTTGAGCAATCTTACGATATGTAACTCCTGCCACCAAATCATTTGCCACGTTTTGTTTCCGGAGGGCCGTCTTAGCTTTTGCCATTCCAAAAAACTGCACAGAATCATATATTTTAGAAAACTTCTATAATACATTTTTGCACGAAAAGTAAAATCCACCAACAAAAGTTTTTATTTATTCAGATTAGCAAAAGAAATTGTTCACATACGTGGTTTTAAATTTGCTTAAATATTAAGAAACAAGCTAACGGTACTTTAGAAAAGACGTTGCCGCACAAAAGATAACCTAATGTCATATGATCTAAGAAACTCAAAGAGTTGCCAGACTAATAAGTTTGGACCTTTTTTAACACACATAAATTTTACATGTAAATTCGTGAACGATTTTGTCCCTAACTGTAGCTCTTATACATAAATGCAATTGGAAAAAATTCAGTTTTTTTTTTTTGCCGTATTACCCCTTAAAATACAAAATTTTAAGAAAGTTCTAGACGCCTATCTAACTATTTTTAGTATGCTTTTATCCCCTTTTTCCGTTTTTACCCCTTATAAATAATATGTCCAAATAAAAAATGAATTAGGAAATTAGATTAAAAATTTTTCACGGAGCAATATTTACTTTTTAAAAAAATTAAAAATTTTAAACATGTAGCAAACACCTGTCCAATAATTTTCAGTAGACGTACATGCTCTTTTTGAATTTTCAAGCTACTTGTATTAAGTATGGAGATAAAAAATTTTACCTTTTTTATCCCTTATATGTCAAAATTTAAAAAATTACGAAATTTATTACAGCGTGTTTTGGGGGAAGTAATATTTAATTTTTACTTTTTCCTGTTTCCATTCCTCTTCTAGATAAATGTAATTGAAAACAATTACCAGAACGCAGATTTTACACCTGATATCTCCTTAAAATTCAAAACTTCAACAAAAAAAAAACACCAGATACCTATCAAATTATTTTTAGTGTGAATTCATGTCCTTTTTAAATTTTTGTGCTACCTTTGCTAAGTCCAGAGAAGTTAAATTACCGAATTTACCCTTTTTACCCATAATACGTTTAAATCTAAAACGAAGACGAAATCTATTTTTTTGGGCAGTAATACTATTTAGTTTTTACTTTTTTCCTGTGCCTATTCCTCTTCCACGTAATGCATTGAAAAAAGTACAAAAATGCACTTTTTACCCGTGTCGTCCCCTTAAAATTAAAAATTTCGAAAAAAGTACCGAACATCTGTCCAATTATTTTTTTTTTAATTTTTAGGCTTTTTTAAAAAATGCGAAATCTATTAAGTATTTTTTGTGATACGAGTATAGATTGAAAGTCATGCAGTGGATTTTATTACAAATATGCACTGGAATTTTCGTGACCTTTTCCAGAAGATTTATAAGTCTGTACAGCAATCGGATAAAGTCCTTGGATTCTTAAAAAAAAAAAAAATTCAAACGACACACTTCCAATACAATTTGGTTCTAGTAAGAAGTCAGAGGCAGGAGTAGCTAACTTTTTTAGTCAGTAGTAGCTTATTGTTTTACTACTGTCTTTTACGAGGGTTGCCTTTTATGTTTCGGGGCTTGGCACCTCTAACGTTACAATCTAGCAACTGACAGCTCTATCGTAAAATTTGATCTATACGAGCGCTATTTGTGCTTTTCACAGTAACTTAAAAAAAGACTATCTCGGCCTAAAAGTGGATTATGTTTTATAACTTTCGACGTATGTATATTAACTCAGCAACAGTGCATGGATGATGAACTTAATTAAATTTTGGCTATAAAGCTCCATCAATTACGAGTGCTTTTTGACGGTATGGTGAATTCGATCGTGGTTGGGTAGAAGATGAGCGTAGAAGATGAGTTGGTAGAAGTTGGGTTGAAGATGAGCGAAATCCAACAAAAATTTTAAGCACAGAAAGCACTTCCAAACAAATGGTCGCCGGTTTCTTCGGGAAAAATCGACGTGTTGCAACCGTGCCACTAGAACAACGCGAAAGTCAGTTCAGAGTGGTACACAACGATTTTTTTTGTTTGCCAGTTGTCTTCCGAGAAATCAGGAATACCAACCGCCGAAGACGGATCACTCTCCACCACGACAATGCAATGTTTTGAGGATCGAAAAAATCGATGAGTAGTCCTGACTTGGCACAGAATGCCGTACGTAAAAAAACAAACTGAGACGTCAACGTTTTTCGACACTTGAAAAAGCGGTTGCTGCATTCAGAATGCATGTTTTGGTGATACCTCAATCAGATTGGCAAAAATGCTTCGACAATGGGCTCAAACGCATTCAAAAGTGTATAGAACTTCATGGGGAATATTTTGAAAAACAGTAGTGATTTTCGGTGATTATTACTTGTTTTTACTCTCTAATCTTGGAATCTAAAAGGCAGTCTTCGTAGCAATTATAAATATGTTAGTTATGCTTGAACCGTCATCGCAAGGTCTGTAGAGTCATAACAATTTTTTTCATAAAGCAACACTTGACTAAAGTTTGTGGTTTAAATGCATTTATGCGAACGAATGCGAAGGCAGGGAATCGAAATGTTTTAGTGAGCTGGACTGCAACCGAAAAGTTACCCAAATTGCATACCATGGCCTGTAGTCACGTTTCTGGCACTTTCCTTTACATGGGATGTTGTGCATACATATATTTAGCATCACATATCTCTCTCCTATGATTGTGTCTCATGCAGTAGTTCTTAATGGTCACAACAAAAATGCCTCGTTTGTTTCACATACACATACATATGTAGTTGATTTTGTGAATTTCTATTTCATTCTTTAACTTATATTTAAGAAAAACAAATAACAGTGAAAGCAAAAATACAATTACTAATTTAACGAATTCTATTTGTTTTGAAAATTATAAATGAATACTCTCAAAGGATGCACAATACTGCAAAAAGTTGCTATTGCAACAACGTATGCATATCAAGGGTGGTTTTTTTCGATGTATAGAACTTTCCGTTGGCATTACTGTGAAAGATGGCGACCGATTTGACAGCTGTCAAGTGATTTATTCTCAGTTTGGTTTGGAAATTCATCATGAGTAGACTCACGCCTGAACAACGCTTGTAAATAGTGCAATTTTAGTGCAAAACGAGATTGCCGTTGTTCTCGATTTTAATAAGCGAATTTTGTTTGGCGATGAAGCGCACTTCTGGTTGAATGGATAAGTCAACAAACAAAACTGCCGCATTTGGAGTGAAGCTAATCCTCAAGTGTGTATGTCGAAACACCGTTACATCTAGAAAAACTGACTGTTTGGTGCGCTTTATAGGCTGGTGGAATCATTGGTCCGTACTTCTTCAAAAACGATGATGGCCAGAACGTTACAGTCAATGGTGATCGGTATAGAGCCATGATTGCTAACTTTTTCATTCCTGAATTGAATAACCATGATGTCCAGGAGATGTGGTTTCAACAAGACGGCGCAACATGTCACACAGCTCGTGCCACAATCGATTTATTGAAAGCCATGTTAAGAAAAACCGCCTAATTTCTCGTTCTGGACCTGTGAACTGGTCTCCAAGATCTTGTGATTTAACACCGCTAGACTACTTTCTGTGGGGCCTATGTAAAGTCATTGGTCTATGCGGATAAACCACAAACGCTCGACCATTTGGAAGACAACATTTGCCGTGTTATTGCCGATATACGGCCACAAACGTTGAAAAAAGTTTTGGAAAATTGGACTACATCCGCGCCAGCCGTAGCGGTCATGTTCCAGAAATCATATTTAAAATGTAATGCCACAAGATTATCTTTCGGATAAATAAAATTCCTACATCGAAAAAAACACCCTTTACATACATACATATGTGCGTACGAGCATGCAACCTTCGCATACAGGCTGCATGGGAAAGCGCTCCACAAATTATGTAAACAACAGAATAAATGTTTGTATGTATTGAAGTGTGTACAGCATTGTGTTGGTGTTTGTGCTCGACGGAGAACACAAATAACTGGGGGATATAAAAGTGGAGTAGACAAAGCCATTGCCAGTGTACACATCCATACGAAAACACACTTGTTTCAGCTCCTTGAACTAATATGTGTGCCTTGTAAAGTGAACTTTATTATTTGAATAAACATATGTTAAAAGTTAAAATTACTCAGCAGTGTTCTTCATCTAAAAATAGAACTGATGCAAAGTTAACGTGGCACAATGTTGATTTCAAGTCATAAATGGTATACGCTAATTGAATGGCTTTCGTAGTAGCGTAAATGTAAAAGTAACGGCGGCCATGAACTTGTATAACTCCCTTTTATAATGGTTCTTGGTGGAGTCTGGTGTGTATTAGTACCAGAGTTTGTGTATTCAGTTCACATTGCAACTAGAAACCACACAAATTATATTTTCTTTATTTCATTATGCAAAACACATTTATGCACTTAAAATTATCCAATTGTATAAAATGATTTTAAATGAAACTGTTTTACTACAGTGCGGAAATTATAACGTGAACGATGCAATTTCAAATAGTCTATATGTTCGATAGTCCGATCATTATCAGGTGAACGGTGAGCGCGTTAAAACTAGATTACCAATTCGATTCGGCCTGAATTGGCTGGCATGACTGGATCTAAGACCACAAACTAAAAGTAACAGCTACTCAGCCTTGCAAACTTCGGCCTTTGGCCGCATTCGCCCAATCTCTCCCAACAAAATGCTTTTACGGATTAGTATTTTGAACTCATAATTTCTTGAAGTTTCGATCAGTTTGCCTGGATCTTCAAGCCACCATCCAAAATAGATGTGCCAACGAGCCATATTCACCCTTATTCTGCGTTACGATCCGAAACGAAAATTTCGCCGTCTGGCAACATTGGCGTATTCTGCGTTCCGTTCCCTGCGTCTATTCGATTTCTTTTTCGATTTTACATACATACGTGTTCTGTCTGCATTACGATCGTAGCTACGTTTTTGCAAGTTGTTTATTTACTGACGGAACATTTTTCGATTTTTGTTAAAAAAATGTGATTTTAAATAAAATGTAAGTATAAAAAGTTTATTTTTTAATAGCTTCTTTCCTAATTTGAAAGATTTATTTAACATTTAAAATGTATTTTGAAAAATGTATTTTGAGAGCACGAGTATTTTAAATACAAAATACTCAAGCGCTTAATATTTAAAATGACAAATACATATGTACATGTATTTCAAATACTGCCCAGCCCTGTATGTAAGAAATGGAAGTAATACCTCCGCCTCGACAAGATTTTTCACACTGGAATAGTTTGGCCACAAATACCGCTTATTTATATTCTGGTGTTTTTTTTAGTTCTTCTGTTTGCACTTCACTTATGTGTTTATATTAATTATATTATAACAATAATCAGTTTTTATTAATTTATCACTATTTTTCCACTAAATTTTACTTTTTACAATTTTCACAATCACAATATTTCAAAAATGTTTTTTTTTTATTTCTATATAATACGTTTCATAGTAAAAGCAGCTGTTTTAGACATACCCTACTCTTCTTCTTTTCTTTTCGATTAGTTTTTTTTTTTTGCAGAATAACATTTTTCGATTCGAGCGTAACTGAATGCGGGAACGTAATCGAAATGCAGAATAAGGGTGATTAATTTTACAAAGTAAAACTACAAGACTGACTAGGGCAGCAGGAGTTTCGTCTAGAATAGTTCTTCGTGTTTATGATTTCTATCTGTTGAAAATCTTTTTAAATATATGCGAATTACGGTTTGTTTTATGGAGATGTCATTTGGGTTTGAACTTAACTCTGTTCTTATTATTTGATAATTTTGTACTTAAACCTGTGTGTGCCGATTTCTGTTCTGGAAAAAGGTGTGCACTTTTTTCTTAAAATGCGAGCTTAAATAGTGTAGTATTGAAAATGTCGCAGTTTTTGTAGAAAAGAAAACGGCGTAAGTGGGCACCATTTAAATTTTATCTTTGCTATTTTTGATATTTGCTGTTGTAGAGGGCAAGCAAAGATCTCTATTTTTTACGACTTAAAAGATACAGATAAGATTCAAACTAAAGGGTCGCCCCGGGTATGGGACACCACTTAGTTGTTAACTTTTTGTTATTTGTGGTAATTTTTGCTCTATAATCCATAGAACCACATATCCTTTTCAAATTTAAAATCTCTATTTCTACGGCTCAAAAGTTACAGTTAACGATCAGTTTTTTGTACGAACGCACCCTTTAGCTTTGCGCTTTCTGTTGTTTTTGGTATTTGTTGTTATAGAGTTTATGTAATAATATATCCTGTGCAAATTTCAAGTCTCGATTTCTAATGTTATAAGCAATTTTACAGTAAACAGTTTAACGGTAAACAGCATAACGTCGAAACGTAGTACAAATCAAGAAACTTTAATTGGAAGAAATAAAAAATACCAATAAGATTATTCTGAAGAACTGTGAACGTATTCGTATGTATTTAGATCATGCATTAACTATTAGTTTGTAATTCTAATGCAAATCCTATAATGCTGATACACAGACAGACATATTTCACACGTAGCTATAAAATCCATGTCAGCAAGTAGAGTAAAATTATTCAGCTTAGTTGGACATGGGAGGATGGGGCCTATTCCTACTTGCCAATGTCGCCTTATGTTCGCACAATTACATTGAAACTGAAATAATATTTCGAATATTGTTTAGATTTCAATCTTATTGTTCAACCGAACGACAACGTTTGCAGGTGTGAGTGAATCTGGCATTAATACCCATTTTCCAATTTAACTTCGGTAATATTTCTACGGCCATACACTGCAACATCCGGGTTACCACAGGGTACCATATATGAGGGCCGCTACTTTTCCTAATTTTTATTAATGACATTGGAAATTATTGTTCTGGTTCACAGTTTTTGTTGTATGCTGGTGACCTCAAAATTTTTAAAGAAATAATATCAGACGATGATGCATTTGTTCTTCAGTCTTGTATCGATGAAATATCCCACTGGTGCAATATGAATAATATGTCCTTAAATGTGAGTAAATGTTGTCAAATGTCCTTTCACAAACCTAACATTCGCTCTGTGAATGCTTTCCAGTGCAAGTTATTTGATTGCAATTCAGTTAGATCTGGGTATCATTTTGGACTGTGAACTTAACTTTAATGCTCATCTTGACTACATGATACCTAAAGCCTATTCCGTCTGCTCTTTTATAAGAAGAAACTGTTAAGACTTTGCTGATCCCATTACCTTACGAATTTTGTATACAGCTTTTGTACACTCTAAATTAGAGTATTGCTCGCTTATTTGGAACCCTATTTACGATGTACATACAAATAGAATTGAAAGAGTACAAAAGAAATTTGTTAAATATGCGCTTCGTAGTGTTCAAACTTTGTCAATGCGAATTTTATATAATGCTCGTTGTTTGTTTTTGGGTTTGAAGCCACTTTCTGTAAGACGTACTATACAATCGACTATTGTAATTTATAACTTGATAAACGGTCATATCGATTGTGAATACTTATTAAAGTCAATAACATTTTTTTGTGCCATGTAAGTTTTTCAGATCCAGTAATCTATTTTATGTTTCTAGGCATGGTACTAATTATGCAATGCGTGAGCCGTTGCTACGGGCCTTGAATACTTTAAATAGCATCAATAATATCGTTAGCATTGATTTTTCGTTGCCGATTACTGATTTTAAATTGTTATTAGAATGTAAGGATTTATTTAATATATTTTGTGATTAAGTTATTATTAGCCTGTAAGGGTATTGTATTTCATAGGCTTAGATGGATAAATAAATAAATAGATTTTCAGTTTTTAAACGTATGCATAAAAATAAATTCTCTTGATATTAGGAAAATATTTGGCGGAAAAGACGTGACCACTACCATCTTGCCAGTTGTAAAAAAATTCGATAGAAATTCACTTCGTTATTTAGGTTTCTGTTAAAACAAGTTTATCTCAAACTAACATTTCCGAAACAAACAACAAACGTGACCACTACTTTTTCGTTTGTTACAGATCCAAACAAGAAAACAAATAATAAGGAAATTCTGTTCTAGCAGGGCATGTTTTAAAGTTCTGTTTGCTCAATCAACAAATACAAAATATTCTGCAAATCTTTATGTAGTTCTTCTGGCAAAGTGTTTGGGAGGTTTTGCAATAATTTATTCCTCCAGCAAACAACATTTTTGTTGTTCTTTTGGTTTTGTTATTTCGAGAAGACTTACAAGAGACTCATCTAAAACGCGTATATCTCTACGATAATAGTTTGGTAATAATTCTTAAGTCAATTGCAACGTTCCCAGTTCAACTTTTTGAATGCGCCGCTGCGATGTCCTAGTTTTCTTAGACATCATGTAAAAGAAGAGATCACAATTAATTTTATTTATCTAAATTAAAATGTTTTTCTCTTTAAATACTATTTGTTTTTCCATTGCACGGGATAACGTGCATTTTTTGGTTGTCTTATAGTAAATTAGTAATAATAATCAAATTAAATATAATGCGTTTTCTATATATCATATCAATTAAGATTCAGTTTATAATAATTATTATATCAATTAAGATTCAGTTTATATCAATTTACGTAATTTTAGTAAGTCAATATTTGCAAGTGATACAAAGCAGTAATTATTTTTGAAGCAGAGTTTATTGACCAGCTTTCATGCAATTAAATTGCTTGGATTAAATTATGCTTCAATACATACTTAATTCAATGTAATTCATGTTATTTTTTATGTACATTATAATGTGCATGTAAACGATTCATAGAGTTTCACCGCAAACACTTTTTTGTGACTTAAATATATATGAACATTACGCTTGTCATAGTGATTATTTATTATTATTTCTTTATTTAGCATATTTATTGCTATTTATACAAAATTTCAAAATTTTTTTCTAAATATAAGATTAAATTAATTCAAACAAATTTGTGTCTCTTTTGAGATCCTGGGGTATTTCATTAAAAATTTTCAGGCCCTTATAAAATAAAAAATTTTGGCCAAAGTTTGTTGAGGAAAAAATAAGTCTGAAGTCATTTGAATTTCTTAAATTATAAGGCTGTACATTTGCAACATTTACTAGATATCTATTTAAATAATATGGCATCATCCCATTCTTTACTTTAAATATAAAAATTAAAATGTTCATTACAAGACGTTGATTTACAGAGAGCCATTGTAATGTTGATAGCATGTCGGTTGTATGTGTTAGTCTGTGGCACCGTAGAATGCATCTCATTCCCTTATTTTGAAGTTTCTGGAGCCTCTCTTTCATCTGTTGATTTCCCATAAATAATAAAGTTGAGCAGTAGTCAAAGTGTGGCTTAATAGTTGTGTTGAATATATTTACGGCGGTAACAGTGGAAATTTTATATCTTATTCTTCTCAAAAAGCTAATTTTTTTGGATATCTTTTTGCAGACATATTCGTAATGAGATTTGAAGTTTAAGTTTTTATCCAACATTATTCCTAGGTACTTAATTTCATCAACTTTTTCTATTGGTTTTCAATATAGATATTTTCAACTGTCGCTCCCTTTAAAATCATTGCCTTTGTTTTGTCTCTGTTTAGCTTTATTTGATTCATTCTTAAATATTTCTCGATATTTTCTAGGTCTTCATTTAGGTCTCTAATGCATTCATCTGGATTTTCTCCACATATATAAACTAGTGTATCGTCTGCGAACATGCATATAGTTGAGTTTTTTACATGTTTCTGCATGTCATTTATGTAAATTAGAAACAGAAGTGTTCCAAGGATTGCTCCCTGCGGTACACCCCTGCTGACTAGCTTTGCTGTTGAAGTACATTCACCACATTTTGTTCTTTGGAATCTGTCGCACAAATAACTTCTAAACCATAATAGCTCTTCTCCTCTAACTCCATATTTTTCCAATTTGTTTAACAGAATGTTTCTATTAACTACCTCGAATGCTCTTTTTAAGTCCAAAAAGACTGCCACTATGCACTTTTTTTCTCCATTTCTATTTTCCATTTAGATATAACTAGATTTAGAAGCGATTCACAATTGTGATTTTTTCTAAATCCTGATTGCTGTTCAATTATTATATTATTGTTTTCAAAATGTTTGCTTAACTGATTGTATACAACTTTTTCTACTATCTTACTTATTGTTGACATCATATTAACAGATCGAATTTCGGCAGGGTTTTTTGTATTTTGAACTTTTTTTATTGGTACTACACAGGCTTCTTTCAAAATCCCGGGAAAGATACCGGACTGAAGAGATTCCACCATTAAACGATGTATGTGTGCACCTAATATATCGAAATTCTCCAGCAATATTTTGATAGTGAGGTAGTTTTGGTCCTTTTTATTGTTCATAGACTTCATTATTTTTGTTTAGTTCTGGAATATCTACTATTTCAAAATTAAAAGGTACACTATGACGTTCACTTATGATATTTTCATATGGCAAGTGGGGAATGCTCATCAACGCTTTTTATAAAAAATGAATTTAAATATTCTGCAATATTTCGGCTGTCAGATATTATTTCTCCGTTTACTTCGATTTCTTCTACTTGTGATTTTTCCTTGTTCATTACATGACTTTTGATTGCTCTCCACATGTCCTTTTGAGTAGTACAACCATTTATTTTACTGTTTATATAAGCTGCTTTACTCTTTTTTAATTAATTTCTGTAACTATTCCTTATTTTCCTGTAGCTCCTCCAATATAATTCACTATTATACCACACTGCCAAATTATAAGCCTGTATTTTGTTTTGTCTCATTCTATTTAAGTTATTATTAAACCATAATCTGTCATTGTTTGCAGCTCTAATATTCCTATTTAAAACCATGGAGTTAAGTGTGTTATTTATTTCGAGCATTAAAATGCTAGCAGATTCGTTTAGTGATGCAGCTGTCAGTATGTTGTTTAATTCGCCATATAATAATGAGTTTCTAAAAACGTTATTGTTATAACGAAACATTCTCATTCTCAGTGATGCTCTTAGCAACAAGATATCAAACGCTAGAAACGATGGAATGGGGTAAGTGGTCTTGCATCGGGCTACAGGATTGTGCAAAACGGCAAACTTTCTACGCAAAACTTCGTAGCTATCCCTCTTCGTCGCTCTTGTAGAGGTCAAATATTTTTTCGGGACATGTCAACACCATGTTTACTCTCCTTAGAAGCTACCCCATACAAATGAAAAACATTTAGAAAACCATTATTTCCTGAAGAAGTTTTCGAAAGGAAAAATAAATATTGAAAATATAAATAATAAACAAAGACGTCAAGGACTATTGTTTTGAACCAAGGACTGGATTCAATACTGTATTTTTGAGTGTACAATTTTAGGTTGTTTATCTACAACGCGTTGTATGGACAGCTCTAATGAGCGCCAGACCGAAAACTTTACTATTATTGAAAATTTTGTTCCTATACAAGCATGAAACTCTTAGACAACATGAAATTCTTAAACAAATCGGCAGAAAATCGACGAAACGACGAGTCCATAAATAATTAAAACTTTTTGTGTTAATTGTATACAAAAGACAGTACGCCTCATAAGCTGAACCAACGCAATATTTAAAATGGCAGATAATTGAATACAAGCTGGCTTTATTCATATTATGTGATTGAAATTCAAGATTTGAATACTTCACTTAATTAAAGAAGGCAATGCATCGATTCAGCTCTCGGATTCACACACCACCAGCAAACGGTACCATATTGATTTCTGTAAAAGGAATTTTCAGCATGCGTCGTAATGAAGTGTATGGAAAAACTATATTTTATTACACTACTTCCACATACACACACTATTCTCATGTGTTTTAATTTTTTTTTTTATATTTCGCCACCTTTGCTTTTTAGGTTTCGCTTTAAAACTCAAAACTTTTTATTTTATACATATCCAATATTTAATTGTCTAATATGAGATATTTACTCTTTGAAAATTTGCATCAACTAAGATAGTTCTAGGACGCACAATATGTACCAGCATGCTGACACCATCTCCAAGATATCAAACACTGACTTCACTACAGCCAAGCGTGCAATCACGCAAAATGCCCTTACATGACAAAAATGCTGGCACCATGATGTGCTTGCATGTGCAAATTAATTTAAGAGAGTCGAGTTAGTTAATACTCTGGATTCTCGCTCTTATTGAGTTGGTAGATGGTTTTACTATCGTTTATTGATAACAGGATAATTCATAAAAAATTTCAAATTATAAGTAATTGTTTCTGCATGTTAATTGAGTCACTACAGAATTATTGTTTCATTAATGATCATTTCCCTCCCATCCCTTTGATTCAAGTAAACCTCTTTATCATTACAGTTTTTATTTACCTTTATTGCACTTATTAATAATTGTAGTAAATATTTCTTAAGCGTTTAACTTAGTTTTTTATAAATGCACATGTTTCGTTCTATAGTGAGCACATATTCAATTATCCAAGATTCTTGTAATAAATTGTAATTCCTTCTTAGGCTTAAAGGGGTCATAACTTTTATAATAAGTCATGATTCAAATATGAACTCAATTATTTATTTGCTTTAAGAGCCAAGGTCCATTTGTAAAAAGGTTAATTTTTTGGCCTGAATTAATAATTCATGATTTAATAACAATTCATATTCGTTCATGTTCATTCAAATTTTATTTACTTTTGCTCTCAAGCCAGTTTTTGAATATTTATAAATGAAAATTTAATTCTTATTTTATTTTTTTATATTTATAGCCTTCAATTCACAAAAGAACTTAAGTCCTGAATAATAACAATGACCTCTATGAAGTGCAAAACTTCAAACTTCAATAGCAACATTGACTTCTATGAAGTATAACGCGTTGATTTGCTTTACGATTCGAAAGAATTATACCTACTATGTAGGCCTGTTATTAAATGGTAACTGAACAAAAGTAAAAATTCAATATTATAGAGAAACCAAGAACTTCTCTTACTTCTTCTTTACGCATACTTACAAAAGAAAAACATATGTCAATACCACATATGTATATGTATGTGGTATTGACCAGTAATGCTAAGATAGCGACATTTCTAGCTGATGATAATGCGTTGCAAAACGAATATTAACTTGCATGCTGCTGTCGTGTATGGATCGCTTTGTCATAGAACTTATAAATAACAAACAGTGTTGATTTTTAGTGAACAGTTAATTATAATTATAAAACTCTTCTAATATGTGGTTGAAAACAATGACATGAGATAAGACGCTAAACTGAAACGTTAAGAATAAATTTGTTCGGCTCCATTTTATTTCATTTATAAAAATACTTAGAAAATCAAAAATATCCAAATAATATTTATTTTTAAGTTCTATGGAATCCATGGCGCCATCAGAAATACCCAAACAAATCGCCATGTCTTCAAGCCGAAAACTCGATCACTTCCCACCATCCGACGTACGCATTCTAATTGCATGCTGAAAGGCAGAAGTGCTTTTGAACTAAACAGAACCGACAGTTTCCCAAATTAATTAGTGACTTAGAAATCAAAATTTTTCTCTACTTGATTATACGTTGGGGGGGGAGCTATTTCATTTCTGTGTACAAATTTCTGCCATGAGCGAATATTTGTTTGCCAACTCAGCTGATCGATATTTTTTAAATATCATTGTTGACCTTCAACGTTGAGTGGCAGCAGTTTGTGCATTGTTAAGCTGTGAACGCTGCACTTTCTCATCCTTACTTTAATTATGTGAATCATCATTAAGTATTTAACGATTTATTTGAACGTTTATTGTTGGTTATTTTATTTGCAAAATAATTACCATTTTAATGAAATGCTAATTTTATTATTATTTTAACCTTAAAAACTGCTCAACCAAAATAATCTTATTATTTAATTGGCAAGTTTTTTTTTTTTTAGCCATGACAACGCCAGCACTGGCAACTTTCATTGAACATTTGGTTGGATGAAAAGACCACAAACAAATGCCCAGAAAATAAAGAGATTAAATAAAATTCAAATTGATGTCAATTTGGCTTAGAAATATGAATGCAACAGACCGAGTAATATTGGGCATAAATTTAATGCTTGAAATCTTAAGCCTGAAGCATTATTTAACACCTTTATTTTTGTTTACTTAAATTCATTCAGCAAATATGCAAAACTTTTTCGACACTTACAGAGCTGCGACATTCAATCGCATTTGTTATATTGTTACGTTCTTACCTTTTAAAAACGTTTCTCGTAGATTCTTTAATTGTAATGAAGTTAAAACACTCACGTCTTCAGTTTACAGTAGTAAACAGTTCAACACTATATTTACTTTAACACAGTGTACTTGTAAACTCTTTACTAAGAACAACACTTTTAATTATTCACTTTTTATTACTTAAGACACTTTACACGTTAGCGCAGCTAAAAATCGACTGACCTTGCTCAGCGTTAAGCTTTTATACCTCTCAATGATCATTGCTCGAACAGTCGAGAAGTTTACAGAAGCTGATCACGCCACCTCGCACTAAAACTAATAATGAACAAAAGATATACACACACACCGGCACACATACACGCGGCAGTGAAACTTAAGCATATGAGCCGCGCACATACATACACACACGAATATTGTATCGCTGTCGTGCCTATTTATCTATACATGTGTGTCAGTATGTGCACACTCGCTGTGCTGCCGCTTTGTTTGTCAACAAGTTTCTATGTATGCATGTGTGTATATACCTCCTGTGTTCATTTACAAATAATAACAAGACAATATACGCACATATAAAATAACGATGATTTAGTACGTTCTAGAACAATCACAATCGGTCCGTTCACGACCAAATTTGTAACAATATTTTCACGAATGTTTTTGCTGACTACTGTCAAGCAAGGCTGTGAACAGATTTGAATGTTTTAAAAATTCATCACTACGTTCTAGAGATTTTTCTTTGAACCTTGGGTGATCGCCAAAGTAGTGAAAAAACCGGTTGGTATGTATAAAAAAATTGCCAGCGAAAAGAAATAAATGAGGTTTGGTCATATTTTCGGCTTCGCCAAGGCTATTCATGGTTATTCAATTCAGCAATGAAAAAGTAAGTAATCATGGCTCTATACCGATCACCATTGACTGTAACGTTCTGGCCATCATCGTTTTTGAAGAAGTACTGACCAATGATTCCACCATCCCATAAAGCGCACCAAACAGTCAGTTTTTCGGGATGTAACCATACACTTGAGGATTAGCTTCACTCCAAAGGCGTTAGTTTTGTTTGTTGACTTATCCATTCAACCAGAAGTGCGCTTCATCGCTAAACAAAATTCGCTTATGAAAATCGGGAACAACGGCAATCTCGTTTTGCACTAAAATTGCACTATTTGCAAGCTGAGAATAAATCACTTGACAGCTGTTAAATCGGACGCCATCTTGAACAGTAATGCCAACTTAAACTTCTATACATCGAAAAAAAAAAACACCATTTACGTTCTTTAAAACCAAAATAAGGAAGAATAATACTTTCTCATAAAATATTAGAAACGAAGAGAACAAAATGGAAAAATTTGGAAATCTTTTTTTCTTTTCTTCGGATTTTCAATGGCTTAAATTCTATAGGGAAGCATGTTTCATCCACTTTACTACACTGTTTAAAATTTTGAATTCGGTGTAAAGTTTACATATGTATATATGTATATAAAAACACACGAAACGCTAAATGTTGACCCGGATTCCACATGTTTTAGAAGTCATTTTAATTTTTGTAGGTATTTCCGCGAATATCTCCATTATGACCGCTAATCTGCCAAAGGCCATTAATAACAGCAGCGGCAAGCTTATAATAAAACAAAGCCTTAAAATTGGTTATGAAGCAGGCATTAACACTTTTCAGATTCGCAATTAATTATATTTAATTGTAAAACTTTAAGACATAAATAAAATTAAGACAAGCAGATAAGCATGTACTCGTATGCATAAACTCTAAATTACGGCTTTTTAACTTTTCGCTCATTCAGGCATGAAGATTGTTAGGATTTTGTATTCATGCCTGCCGTTTCATTACAAACTTGTTTTAAATTTGAATTTATAAAATTTTCTGCTATTTGTGCAAAAAAAAAAAACATTGCTCCTGTACTTTAATTTGTAATATCGTTTATTCATTATTTTTTAATAAATAAATTTAAAATTTATGAAATGCCTGAGCAATTTCACACATTCAATAATAAACTGTTCAGCAGAGTTAATGTATTATAAAAAAAATTTTTTTTGTTGAATTTAATAAAAAAAAAAACAAAAACGTGCTTAAAGGCAAACGCAAAATTTTACGATTTTTTACATAAAAAACAAAATCAAAATAAACAATATCGATTGTATGGTTATAACGTGCACTTTGGCAAACCATTAATTGGATTCTCTTCTTCGGTAAAAACTTTACCAACTATCAAAAGTTAAAATTAGTTGCAGAAGCGTTTGCAGTTAAAATAATCACTTTTGCATCAATATTTATAAGAGTCCGGCTGCTTTGGTAGATGGCTGAGTTTAAAGTGTACGACGTGTTGTCTACAAATTGTTTGTTACAGTCCTAAAATGGAGAAAAGTTAGGAATTACTTGTGGTGGTGTGAGGGCTGGCTCTTCTGAAGGCGAACCGAGTCCCTTTTTTAGGAACACAGAACTCGTGTCATTACAACTGTATACATACATAAATGTTCGCTTGCAAGAAAATGGTGTGTTTGAAAACCACAGATTTAAACATACATATATTTCAACTTTGCCAAATTGGTCTTTTTTTTCATTTGGACCGGTACTCAGGGGACAACCCCACTCGTATGCAGTGCATTGTGCCAGAACTAGGAAAAATGGTTATAGGGAGGAGCCAGGAGTTAGTGTACATTTGATTTGAACTCTCCCGTGCTCCTGAAGAACGAATTCTCTCTTTAATAAGTTTTGCGATTCACTCGCCAATCAACTGCAAATGGATGAGCCCTGGACGCTGCACGTGTATTGCGTGGAAATATGCGGTTTGCCGCACCTCATGTCTGTATTTATTTGAATTTGTTTTCTTTTTATCTTGCACCAGCACTCACGACACGATCCCTACACGTACAGTTTTCTATACTAGATGTGTTATAAACACAAACAATGAAATATTAATCAGAGAAAGTGTAAAAACGTGCTACACAAAGTTGTGCCAAGACCTATTACGAATTTACTATTCACAAATTATTGTTGCATAGACATGCTCGTCCACCTATTACGAGGTTTCGCTTAATACAATAGGTCGCAAATATATTTATTCCATTTTTTAAGTGCAGCTTATTTCAATAGTCTATCTTCAATCAGTATATCTTATGGATTTACTTAATTTAGTCATATTTTGGAGAGCCTCACAAACGTCATGATCTCAGTGGCCAGCTCGTATCAACTCCACGTGAGATGACCATGAGCTGTGTGGCACGCAGGGGCGTCCTGTCGAAATCAAACTACAGATTTCCAGGTCACTCAGATAAAGCCAACAAAAGCTGATAACCGTCGATAGTGATGGCCCGGCGAATTTCGTTCTCAAATAAATGTAGACCAATGATGTGTCCAGTTGCCTTTCAATAGCACACACATGTTACAACCTGGTAATAGATTAGTCCAAAAAACAGTTTCTACGAAGGTCTAAGTATTATGGATGTCCCTTATTTTAGCAGCCTGCAGACGGATACCAACTTTTGTATTCATTTTTATCCAGGAATTATGTATATATTGTTGGTCACACGTCAATTTTGAAAATTATTATAGACGGAATCAGAAACCTACATAAGTATACCCTTTACATTTGTTATGAGAGATATCATTATTCAAAGAAAGAAAGAAAAAAACATTTACTGATTCGATGACTTCTGTTATCCCTCCATTTTTAGCTTTCTTCAAAATGTCTTTTTAAATATTGTTTGCAATGCAAATCAGCAACAACGGAGTTTCTTTTACATTAATTCGAATTGCATAACCCAAGTATCGGACAACACTAATTGCAAATATGTAAGAATTAAAAACAACATTTTGTATGAACTTGTGGCAGAGCTCTGATAGCGACTGATGTTCACATGGAGTTTCTTAACGAGGCTCCGTTTTACAAAATTTCAATTCAAAGATATTGTCTTCAAAAAAAATTGCAGCCCTAATTTTGTAATTCACAACGCTACGCCAGAATCTATGTCTATGAAAAGCAATAAATTTGAAAGTGTTTTCGAAAATTTTTTATCTTTGGGCGTTTCTATATAATTTTTTATATATTTCTGCTTAATTTACTTTTCTTATAATATATTATATGTACTTTCCAAAGACTAATTAAGTTTACTATTAAAATTATAGCACAGAAATTTACTTTTACTCTTGTCAAGACTTCCTTTCATTGTTTCCCACACAGAGCGAAAACTTCCTAATAGATTCAATAAGATTTTCTCTTTGAAACGTTTTTAGGCTGAGGGGTATCCCAGCAGAGAGAAAAGAAGATTTTTCTATGGGCATTTCTTATTATTTCCATGTTGCAAATCTTATTAATTGTCTCAACAAGAAAAACACACAAAACCAAGAAGAAAACTTGTTACTCACGTTTGTTTTTACTCAGTTTCCGATTTGCATGGTCCAAAAAAAAACTCTATAGAGAAGAACTTATTGATTCTATTAGGTTTTCTTGTAAATTGTGTACAATAAGGATTTCTTATTGATTTTATTAGGTTATCCTATTAATTTTTCCTTACTGGTTTTATTAGTTTACTATATAAACACACGTAAATCATCTTTTTAATTTCATTAATTGTTGTTTTTTCAATAAGGTTTTCCCATTTAAAATAATAAGGAATCCTTCTTGAAAAAAAAAACCATAGAGATATCTTATTGATTTTGTTCTACTTTATTAGGTGCTTTTTTCTCTGTGCAGCGAAAGGAATTAAAAAGGGAATCTCTTACATACTAATTTTGTTACCATAACCTTACAAACTAAACAACACTTCATACTAGACAACAAAACAACAAAATGAATAATGATATCAAGTCGATAAATTCACTATGTCAAGAGTATTAATTGTGCCCATCCTACGATGTTGTAATATGAGGCTTGAATCCTTAGGGTTCAAGAGTGTCCAAATTCAAAGCTCCACGAAAGCAGTTTGCGATCATGCCATTCCTTATTCAGACACGCGTTCAAAAAATTTAATGGCAGAGCCAATCAAGAAAGCTATCAGTCAATCCTATCAAAGTCAATGCCATAATGGTAGGAGAGGGACTCAAGCAGAAAAACTGGATTCATCTCTCCCATGTCCTCAGCCTCTCCATCTGATGTGATGATATACCGAATCAGATTGGAAAAGCATACGATATGAAAGGTCGTATGATTTGTTTGTAGACAAGAAGTCTAACCCAACTGCTAAGATCTGCCCGCCGGCGAAACAGCTTATGATATACATGATATACGAGGTCTGATCAAAAAATAACTGTTATTTTCAATAATTTCAAAAAGCATTTATTTATTCATCAATAGCTATCTTGTCCCCTTCAAAGTAATCCCCCTCAGATATAATACAATTATGCCATCGTTTTTTCCAATCCTCGAAATACTTCTGAAACGCGCTTTTTCATGCCGCCAACAGCTCCGGTTTCGATTTTTCTTTTACATGCTCACTAGTAGCAAAACGCTTTCCTTTCATTGGTGTCTTCAGTTTTGGGAAGAGGAAAATGTCAGCGGGGGCCAAGTCCGGTGGATACGGTGGCGGAGGCATGATAACAGTTTTGTTTTTGGCCAAAAACTCATGCACAAGCATCGATGTGTGAGCTGGTGCAAAATCCATGATTATTTTTTCCATAATTTTATGCGTTTCTGACGAACTGCTTCACGCAAACAGCGCATAACTTCAAGGTGGTATTCATTATTGAACGTATGACCCTGTGGCAAGAATTCATGATGCAATACGCCATTGCAGTCGAACAAGACAGTGAGCAAAACCTTCACATTTGCCCGAACTTGACGTGCTTTTTTCGGTTTTGGCTCTTCTGGACGCTTCCATTGGGATGATTGGCCTTTGGTTTCAATGTCATAGCCATTTACCCATGATTCGTCACCAGTTATGACCTTTTTGAAGAAATCCGGATCGTCGTTTAAGATGTTCAACAGCTCCCGAGCGACGTCCATGTGACGTTGTTTTTGCTCAAAATTTAACAATTTCGGAAACATTTTCGCTGTCGCACGTTTCATGCCTAAAACATCCGTAAAAATTATTTGTCATGAGCCGAACAATATGCCAACATCATGAACAACCTCTCTGATAGTGATTGGACGATTATTCAAAATTATTTTCTTCACTGCTTCAATATTTTCATCGGTTGTTGACGTGCTCGGGCGATTAGGACGAGCATCGTAATTGACTACTTGCCGGCCTTCCCTAAACCGTTTATACCACAATCGAACTCGTGTTCTGCTTTTCATTTAATTTTTACACAAACTTAATACAGTTTCTTAGATCCGTTTTGTCGAATAGTAAAAAATCCAAAAGCACTCCAAAACACGACTAACCTTTTTATCTGTGAAAAACAAACTGACAATTGAAAACAGACATGTGTACCAACATAACCGAAAAAAAAAATGTGAAAATCGAACACACGTAACTCATGAAATTTGAAAATAACGGGTATTTTTTGATCAGACCTATCAAGAATAAAATCAACATACCTATAATATTCAGAACTCTCGAGAAATATGACTCCCAATTAGCTGATCCTGTCATGTGTCGCAATTCCTTCATCACCAATCTTCAAATTTGGACAATAACTTCTTCAATTAGGATAGAGACGACCACATTGTCCCTTTATCAATAAACCCTCTGTTTTTCTGAAATTGAGCTTAAGGCCTCATGTTTTTATTAACCTTGTAGAGTTTGCAAATAAGCATCCATCCTTCTGTCAAGGTTTGAAACCCTGGGACCCCTGGCAGTAATCAATACGTCATCCGCATATGTACGTATAGAAGAACCCCCCCCCACCCTTCACCCTCGCCCTACGGTGGTCACTAATAAAAATATTATGCAGAACAGGTCATTGTGCGACGTCTGCAGAGACCAACCTAGTGCGTGATAGTGCCTCTTCATATTTTACCTTAAACGTTCGCTCCATTAGAAAAGCATTTACTATCCCGCATATCCTTCTTCCACACCCAAGTCTGATCATTTTGTAAACAATCCCCTCCTGTCAAGTTGTGTCAAAATCATTCCTACATATCTGATGGTTTGACCTTTTTATACCCTTCACATAAATGTGTAAGGGTATATATGTATAAGTTTGTGATTCCGTTTGTAACGCATTGAAATATCCATCTAAGACCCCATAAAGTATATATGTATATATTCTGGATCAGCATCAATAGCGATGTCCGTCTGTCCGTATGTCCGTCTGTAGTCGTTGAAATACCGTTTCTAAGAAAACGGTTTGAGATAGAAACCTCATTCTTTCGCTAAAACGTGTTAAACCCCGGTAGTGGGCCTGCTATTGAAATTCAGTAAGATAGGTCCACGGATAGCCGAGATATATTCAAAAAACCGGGTTTTGAGGGGTATTTTTTGCAATTTTTGTATTCAGATTTTTTAAAAAAAATTTTTTCTTAAAAACTAAACCATATCATTTTTAGTGCCCATTAAATCCTAGAAATTAAAGAATTTTTGAAATCGGCCCATATATATCCGAGATATAGCGTCTCCCGATTTTTAAAGAAATTGGCTTTATAAGCCAAATAAAACAACTTTTGGCACCGAAGATCAATCAGAATGGTATATATAGGCTATTTAGAGGCAAAAGTGGAAAATTTTTTCACATCGGCCCATATACACTCGAGATATAGCGCCTCAAGTTTTCTCAAGAAGTCGGCTCTAAAAGCCAAATAAAACAACTTTTGGTACCAAAAATTGATCAGAATGGTACATATAAGGCGTTTAATAGCAAAATTTGAAAATGTCTGCAATCGGTCTATATATACCTGAGATATAGCGTCTCCCGATTTTTCAAGAAATCGGCTCTATAAGCTAAATAAAACAACTTTTGGCACCAAAAATCAATCAGAATGATACATATAGGTTAGTCAGAAGCAAAACTGGAAATTGTTTTGACATCGGCCCATATATGTTCGAGATATAGCGCCTCCCGATATCTCAAGAAGTCGGCCCTGGAAGCTAAACGAAACAGTTTTTTGCACTAAAAATTTGTCGGAATGGTACATACAGGCTGTTTAGGGGCAAAATTAGAAAATTTTTGGACATCGGCCCATATGCACCCAACTTTTGGTACCAAAAATCGATCATAATGGTACATACATATGTATATAATATTATATACATATGTATATAATATTTGCGATCATGTATGAATGTATGTATGTATGTATGTATGTATGTAGATACGTTTGTATGCATGTAGGTATGTATGTATCTACATACATATGTATGTATGCATGCAAGTATGTTAGCATAAACAATTTTTTTGCTTTGGTGTAAAAATGTGTATGTATGTACATATGTATACACGAGCTTGAAAATGAAAGTCATGGAAAGAATTGTTGAAAAAAGGGTACGCAATGAAATTCTTTTAAACAATTGCGTCTTCAAATTCATTCATTCACAAAAAATCATTTTGGGTTTCCCTACGTACTTACATATGTATGTACATACACACATACATGTGTATGATGATACGCAATAGATCATCAGCAACGTGCACAAGAAAAAAATAATTTTGTAAAAGCAAGCAATGTAAATATGTATGTATGTATATATGTATGTATATATGTATGTATATAATCATTGTTTTATGGAACACACTGAAAATATTCAATAATAAAGAATTTATTTTAGAGTTTTCTATTATAGATACATACATTCATACATACGTATGCATGTACCCACATACGAAAGTAAATTGAAAAGAAAATCACACTTAATGGCAATGTTTAGCATTATAATTCAAAAATAATGCAATTATATGCAATTTTTTGTTAAATAAATTTTACTATAACGTTAACTGATAAATAATTAAGAAATACATTTTGCTTTTCTTTATTTCATTGATATTAAAAAGAATTGGTGTCACCCAGTGGTTGAACTTGAGCTTATTAGGAATTATTTAAATAAAAGTTTTGCAGCCTAGTTCAATATAATTAATATATGTATATGTAAGTATATATTAATACATATGTATATTGAAATAAACTCGTTTTACATCAACCATTTTAACAAATACAAAATCGATTTCTCTCACTGTAAACCACTGTGGCTGCCGCTTCTCTATACCTACCCTGTTGGACATTGAGTAGTCAACTACTAAAACAGTTGACTTTAAGTTAACTTTTAAGGACTAGCTTCAAATTAGCTGCAGTATAATCGATTTGTAATTCACTTTTTGTGTACTGGCTATAAGCTAGCTGAAACGTAGTGCAGAGTTAACCCAAAATTCAAATAATAACATACACACATACACGGTATATAACTATTTAATTAAACTGCCTATTGTCGCATTCGTTTTATATGTAGTATGTTGCGATGACTAAGTGAGTATGTTGGCTGCTCACCAGTCTTGAGGCTTAGTGGTTCGATTCCCACCAGAGGCTAACAAAAAAAAAAAAAGAAAGTAGGATGAAATTTAGAAATAATCCAGGCGTCAACCAGTTCCTGCTCTAAAATAGTTAGTTTTAAGTTAATTTAAAGTTAATTTCGTTTCCGACAGGGTATACATGCGTCACATATTCAAGTGCGCAGATTTTTCATTACCAAATTTTTACATACACATATGAGAGTGATCAAAATATTAAAAAATTTCTACATACACTTACATAAATATAAGTATGAGTAGCAAGAAATGAAGAAATTATGCTATTCATTATACCCTTAACAAAAATATATGTATATACATACATAAGTTTGTGATATCGTATGTAACGCATTGAAATAGCTACTAAGACCCCATAAAGTATATATATATTCTTAACCAGATTCAATAGAAATTACGATTAAGCGATGTCCGTCTGTAGCCGTTGAAATACCGTTTCTGAGAAAATGCTTTGAGATAGAAATCTCACTCTTTCGCTTAAATGTGTTAAATCCCGGTAGTGGATCTGATATTGAAATTCAGTAAGATCGGTCTACGGATAGCCGAGATATATCAAAAAACCGGGTTTTAAGGAGTATTTTTGGCCATTTTTTAGGTCAGATTTTTGAAAAAATCGGCCCATATATACCCGAGATATAGCGTCTCCCGATATTTCAAGAAATCGGCTTTAAAAGCCAAATAAAACAACTTTTCGCACCAAAAATCAATCAGAATGTATATACCATTGTGAAGGGTATTCAAGATTCGGCCCAGCCGAATATACCACTCTTACTTGTTATTTGTATGTAAGCCAACAACTGATTTGTAAAATGTTTTAAATTTTGCGAAATATATATATAAAAATTGCAAAATTAGTGCTTAACAGGGATCCGTCATCATTGACCAGGTTGTCTCGTCGATGGTTAATCGTTTTAAATTGCTTTTTTGTATCAAGTTGTTTAATAAAAATTTTGATTTAGAACTTACCAAAAATATAAAATGCAGTTCGCTCCGTTTCATTCACAGCAGCATCTCAAAATAATTTATTAATTTCACTTTTAATGCTAAACAAAATAAAAACGAATATAAAATGTTTATTTTTGTTTTTTCAAAAACCTCAAAAAGCAAACATCACATGTAAGTGTTTAATAAAGTTTATTAACATTTCAGGTTTCATTGCAAAATGACAGGTTATAAATTAAAATTTCTAAAATAATTTTTTTTACGACAAACTCACAATTAAATATTTAATTTATTATGACTTGGATGGCTGCTATTTAAAAACATTATTTTTCTATGAGACTGACTGACTTGTTTGAAATTGTTTTGCAAACAATTTCTTTTTATATTTTTATCATAAATGATAATGAAATGCTGTTGCAATCATTTTCTGCTTTTAAATTAAGTTTATTGTGTTCTGTTGCAAAACTCACTTTTTGACTTAAAATAAAGACTTCTCGACCGCTGAATAACAATTTAAAATTTAATGGAGTTGTTATGAAGGTTTAAAATATAATTTTGTATTCACTTTTCGAATGCGTGGTTTTGTTTTTTTTTTTAATTACGCCTTGAAACGCTTTTCAGTACAAGAACTTGTTACAAATTTGTTATAGCTCCGAGCTGCTCGCTTTTCGAGTAGAAAAAAGTGATGTTAACGCTTTCGAGTGTTGCTTTGAACTGAAATTTGTGTGCGCCATTGTCTCAACGAATGAATGACTGACTGACTGACTGACTGACTGACTGCAAGAATGACTGAACAAACTGAATGAATGATTGAAAATTTATGGAATGGTTGTAATATACATATGTAGATGGTTGGCATGGCTGCTTATTTGATGAGAGTGATTTGTTTGAATGGTGATGTTTGTTTTATTTTTCATTTCCATATTTCCTTTTCTTTCGTCCAAACGAGCACCACATGTAATTTGCTTTGAATTTGAAATATTGTCTCTGTTTCATGTTTTCTTACCACACAAATTCATCATCAACCACATTTGTCGTACAATACTATCATTGTCATTTTCTTTTTTCAGATGGATGCTGTTGTGGATGTTGGGTTTCCATGGGGACCATAACGCATCCCAGTACTATTTGTTTGTCTCTCTTCTGTGTCATATGTACATACGTATGTATGTATGTATGTGCATACGCAAACCGTTGTTTTAAGCCCAAAATAAAAAGATGTTCATATTTGGTTTAAAATTCAAATAAACAACTGTCAAATTGCTAAAAGAAAAACCACATTCAAAATACACGCATGATGTGTATTAGGGAGGTCGATTTAGCAATCGATATTGTGACACCGGTATCAATAGTGTTTGGTAAGAGGAAAAGAGGTTAATGTTCGAGGCGTCCGATTTTCAAATTTTTTTATAGTTTTAGGTGCCTCGAAAATTAAATTTTCCTACCATCACAGCAACTTACCCCAGGCTGCCCGTAGAGGAGTCAAGTGCATGACCAACCCCAAATATTGTTTTCCGTAATAGTTTTTTCTAATACGCCGACCCCGTATCAGGCTTTCTCACGGTCCTCCCACACAAAAATGCAAAAAAAAAAAAAGAACCTGAACATGGGGCGCCTTGGATGTTATATTTTTGATAATAATAAGATAGAATAAACGCTACCGGAAAATAATAAGCCCTTGAGTGTTTCTTAAGATATATGCTAACGAGAACTTAGTAAAAATAGTCCATTAAACTTAAGCAAAATATCTTCAAACTGTATGCAAAAACTAGTATTGGCTCGATAAACTTGACTTGATTTAAATAATTCCAAATTGAACGGAATATATCTTTATCGTACGTTAAACTCTTTTTTTTATCACTGCAATCAATTTTGGAAATTAAAGCTTTCTAAAAAGCTGTTAGTAAAAGAAATGAATTCCTTATCTTGGGATAAAATGCAAACTTTGAATTTCTAAACAAGTAAGATGTTATATTCGGCCCTACCGAATCTTATGTATTCTTTACCAAGGTATGTAGCCAAACGGAATTGCTGTTAGACCCATGCTTACTACTCTTACCTTATAACAGGGAAATGATATATCGCAATGAAAATTACATCGCGATGAGGTATGCATATACTTATGTACACTTTTAGAAAAATATTCTTATATTGCGACACCTCAATTGAATCTTTTCGATAGACGTTGTTGTCAAAATATTAAAAATATTATTTTAGTTCTAAAAATATACCTTAATGTTTTCTGCTAAATTTCAGCCGTCTATATGCCGCCGACATTTCGTTTGTGCTAATCAACTCATCAGTAGACTCGAAAAATCTAAAAAGAATGTTTAAAGCCCAACTACTTATTCCAAAATTCTCATGAAGAAAATGAGAATCAGTAATGTTCAAATAAACGTTTAATAGAGAAATTAAATTGTTGGTTTTCAAACATTCTTTTTATTAGATTTTACGGGTCTACTGATGTTTTCTGTACTGAAAGTTTGCTTGAACATTTCTGATTCTCATTTTGTTCATGAGAACTTTGGAATGAGTAGTTGGGTTTCATAAATTTTAGATTAGATTTTTCGAGTCTACTGATGACTTGATTAGCATCATCGAAATGACGGCGGCATGCAGACGGCTGAAAAAGACAGAAAACATTAAGATATATTTTTAAACCTAAAATATTACAATTCAATTGCCTCTTACAGTGAATAAATATTTAAGTTAATTTTTGATTATTAAATATTTTTCTATTTCAAATAATAAAATTATAATACATTTATATTAAATTACTTTTTCAATCTTAAGTTCAACCCTTGGTTTGTCACTACTTTTAATTAATATCACTTCAGTAAAGAAAATAAAAAAAATAAAAATTATAAAATACACTAAAAACTCTGGCAACGCTAACTGCAATGTATAAAGCTTCTCTAAAATTGTATTTTATTTTCACGCAATGAGTTTGTGTTGCTTAAAATTAATAAAACTTAGTTACACAATTGTTTATTAATATTTTCATTAAAATTCTCCTCACAGAACAGGTATGGTGCTAATTAAATTGTTGGTGGTAGTATTGTGTATTTGACCTCTAAATTCTTTTAAGTAAAATTGCATTCACAGATAAAAGAAAAATGCAAAGTAAGCTGGGTTCAAACATTGTATTCGCTAACAGAATGTTTTCCTTTTCTACTTTCCGATTGCGTTAAATTCAATTGTACCAACTTTTACACACCTGACACGCAAAACAACTCTATTTTAAAAAAGAAAAAAATTCTTGCACCGAAAACCAACATTTACTCGTAATTTGTAACGCAATTTTGTCCATTTTCAATACCGTGCAAGTAGCGACAGTTAAAAACCGAGCAATTGCCTAATGGCTTAAAAAACGGCGTTTAAAAAGAGATATTTTTTGCGATTCAGAAAACTGCTGTGAGGGAAGTAAGTATTTGATTACCCCAGATTTATTTCTGTATACATATTGATTTTTCTTCGGTACGTTCAATTCCCCAACACAGTATTCTAAATAATGGCTTTTGTAGAAAAGGGGTAGAAGGGAACTTCAGGCAGGCTTGTAGAAGGCCTGTCAAGCGGTGCATGAAGGGCTTGTCGGTAAGCTGCTCCAGGTTCACTCGTCGGGATCGCTCTGGCTGATCATGGTTGAGGTGCGTAGCATGTCTGCAATGTTATTAATGGCCACAGAAAAAAAAACATTGCTGGCAAAGAGCATTGCTAGTTATAGAATTCTCGGACCCGTGTTCTCGAGGTAATGTTGCCTCGCAATATCATAAAGCTGGTTATATATCTCAGGTTTTATATAATTTTTGGGCTCTTATATTGCGACACGTCAATTGAACCTTTTCAATAGACTTTGTTGCAATTATCATTTTTGGACTTGACGTCTCTTAGAGCTTTTTGATATGTGATTCCAACTCCCTCTTACACATTTACTTTACCCTCTTTTCATCTGAAGTACTGCATTTGTGATACGATTTCCCATATCGAAAATTGCATCACACTTTCAGATTTTTGTTTGATTTTCTCTGCCGGAGTGGAATTTGTGCAAGAGTTTCATTCAATAAAGATTCTTAAAGCATAACTTTTTCGATTGAAAACGATGATTAGCGGCTCATCTTCACATGCATTTTAGTTCATTTTCAATATTATCACATTCCCTGCTGCTTTCCCTCTCTGCCTTCATTACACAGATTGGTAAAACCATTTTTTGATTATATTTTTAAGTTCTTGTTTTGTCATTATTATACATACAATTTTAAAGTTCAAATTTGTTTTCTGTGTGCATAAATGTTGCGGGTGTTTGTGATGTGTCAGTTTGCCGCAGAAGTGACTAAAAGACAGCAGACACAACGTTGACTCATGTGTGAATACATTTATTCACTTGAGTGTTGTTTTGCAAATATTTTCAAAAATAATTTTTAATGGCTGAGTATTTGGGCTGCTTCTTTAGTACTGTCATCAGCATGTAATCTACTATTGTTAAAGAGGATTTTTTTTTTTTGTACAAGAATTTCAAAAGCAAAGTTAACTAAATTTCTTAAATGTCAGCTTAAGTAATTGGAGTGATACATGGCATGTCTTGTCGTATTGTTTATGGTCAGTATAAACAATCCAGCCATAAACATTTGCTGTTTGTAATTAGTTTCTTCTTGTTTGCTGTTAACTTCTAAGGCGGGCGTTTCAATTAAAATGGAGCCTCGAAACCTGTCCCTTTTTTGCCGTTCATTTACTAATACTTTCGATGTCTCAACGTACCAATTGATCAAGTACTTGCTCTGGTCATACATCAGACTGACTGTGACCGTATTCTAAAGGTGCATTCAGGGAATCTTTATGTATAGGTATATGCCTAGAAAGGAAACCACTTCTTTTTGTCGGCTTAAGAATGAAAACTACTAGAGTCGGCGTCGCATTGCTGAACGAGGGGCTCCACATCTGTCTCTACAGCGGCTATGATTGATGCTTATGCATCCAAATTACGTGAACAAAAAAGGCACTCTTCCGCCAACTTCTTAATTAATTTGTCTGCAAGCTGAAGTAATCTAATTTTCCTTTGATTTTATTTAAGAAATAAACGAAGTTTTCAGTTTGTGCCTCTCCCTGATTTCATAAAAAAAAAAAAATTAAAGCAAAGGGTGTAAAGTTTCATTATTTTAATTAAATTTTTTTTTTTTTTTTTTGTACACATGCTTAATGACTTTGTTTTGCATGTGCCAAATGTTAGCAGAATTGGTGTCATGCACGAGGCAACTACCCAGTGAAGTTAGGAACACTTTGAAATATTCATACGAAGACGTTGGCTTAAGATGTGCAACGTTTTCATAGTGGAGCATTGAATAGATAAGGCCAAATATAGCCCCATTAGCTTGGAAGTGAAAGCTCACATCTAGTGAGTGAAATACTTGAGACCATATGCTGCAGAAGTTATATTACTTGGGCTGAGCAGTGCAGACGAGATATGGGTTGTATCCTGCACGCAGCGCACAACAAGTAAATGTTGGATGAGGTGGTCTGTTACCCACTAGTTTTCAACCTAATCCAATGTAATTTCACTTAGAACTTGAAAAATGCAAAGTCTCAGCTATAAATAAAATTTAGTTTATTCCAGCCAGAATCAGCGCAGTTATTTGCTAGTAAAAAAGTTTCATAAAATCAAGGGGATTTTGATAGCAACTGATTTTTATAATTGAATAAAAAATCTTACTAAATGGTGCTCAAACTTTAAGGGCCGCTATTGATTTTGAATAAAACTCAAATTATTTAGGGAATTTTGGCATTTCTTTTTGCTATCATAATATTGACCGCAAATGGCCGCCGCGACTTCACATCCAATGGTCCAAATTTTCGATGACGCTGTTGAATTTGTATGCCGTTAGTGTGCCGAATTGTGTCATCCTTTAGCTGTTGAATTGTTGTGGGTTCATCGAGGTACACCTTTTCTTTAAAATAAATCCAAAGAATGAAGTCCAACAGTGTCAAATCACACGATCTTGGCGGACAATTGGCATCGCCACCACGTGAGATAACACCACCATTGAATTTTTAGCGCAAAAGAGCCATCGTTAGCTGTGTGGCACGTGGCACTGTCCTGTTGAAACCATATATCCTCCACATCCATCATTTAATTCGTGCCATAAAAAGTTCGTTATCGTCTCACGATATCGTACATTATTCACAGTAACTGCCTGGTCGGCCTCATTTTGGAAAAAATACGGCCCGATGATGCCCCCAGCCCTTAAACTGCGCCAAACCGTCAATCTTGTCAATATGGGTGCATTGGTTTTTCGACAATCGCTCTTGGATTATCGTTCGCCGAAGTGCGGTGATTTCGTTTATCGACGAATACACTGAGGTGAAAGTGTGCCTCATCGCTAAAGATGATTTTCTTCGAAAATTAATCAATTCCTGCCACCATTCTGACCATTGACGACGCTTGGAATGGTGCAGAGGCTTTCCCTGTTGAACCTTGTAAGCGCGCAAATGAAAGTCTTTATGCATAATATTCATCAACGCTGAATGTGAGGCGCGCAATTGTTGGACAGGACGACGAGTTGAGGTGGACGGCTCTTCAGCCACACTATCGCGAACTGCTGCAATATTTTCTGTCGTACGAGCTGTACAAGCATGAACTGGTATTTCTACATCTCCTACAGAATCGATTTGCTCAAACGATTGCACGATTTTTCCGATTGTACCCAAATTTGGACTATTAAATTGACCAGAAAAATCACGAAGTGCACAATATGCACTGGAGTGCTTACGCCCATATTTATAAGCCTGAATAAATTTAACACGTTGCTCGGTTGTGTATCTTTTAATCTTTCAAATTGAATTAGTCTGAAACTGAGAAATGTTACATGAAGTGCAGAAAAGAACTTTAAGTCCCTTAAACGTTAGCAACCCGTTACAAATAAATACGTATTTTGAGACGCAGTTAATAATGACCATATTAATAATGACCATATATAATATATGCGATGTTTTTGTAACTACAGTATTTTTCGGTTAATTGCACATCAAAATTTGCACAATTTTTTGTTCAATTAACCGGGGAACCAATTAACCGATACCCGTTTAATTGAACAATTCGTTCAATTACAAGAACCCTATTTAATTGAACAGTTTGTGCAATTACAGAAATCACGCATAATTGGCAATATGTACTAATGAATTAAAAGAAATCGCATATGTGCACTTTAAGTTTTTCAAAATAATTTTTTTTTTACCTTAAACGAAAAAAAATGCAAGTAACAGCAAAAAATCTACATATATGTGTATAGTAGAGATGCCACCCAGTGTTTTTCACAAATGATGTCAAATATGTATGTGCAAAAATGTCAGACTATTTTTCAATGCAATTAACCGGGTAAAAGTAAGAGGAAATTTATTTTTGATGACATGAATTTTGAACGAATTAAGCGGGAAAATCAATTAACCGGGTTAAATTATCCGAGGAAATTCACATGGTGTTCGTATGCAATATTTTTTTTTCCCCATCATGTGGTTCAATTAAGCGTGGAAACCAATTAACCGTAGGGTCAATTAACCGAAAAATACTGTACTAGGTTAACTTCAGCTTATTATACTTTATGCCACAAAATTCAGCACAATAGTGTATTTAAAGTGGCAGTGGTGTCATACAAACAAAGGGTTTAACAGGCATCGAAAGCTCTCTATTAAGCAACAAACGCGCTCACAAGCAGCACCAATCGCAGTGTTGCCAGTTTACGGGGTTTCACCCCTAGATTTAGGGTTTTTCTTTTCTTTTAGGTGCGAATTTGCGGTGTTAAATGCTTTCGGGTAAAATTTGAGGGGCAACAATTTATTTTTGGTGTATTTTTAGGGGATTTCTGTGTTTGGTTAAACGGTAAAATGGCAGGAGTTAGAAAGTTTTTCAACTGATAAATTTGAAGACTTTAACGATTTTTAAAGTAAAGTTAAATGAAATATTTTATGTTCATCTGGTAGTTCTAAGCACAGAATTTTGCAACTGGTAATTTTAAGCACTTTTTTGTTGAGTTGAATGAATTTTTTCCTTATCGGTCATTTCTTTGAATTTTTTCCGTTTCTTGAGAATTGGGAAAATTAAAATATTTAAGAACCTTTGATAAAATTGGTACTCTTTTTATGAAAATGTCTACAGAACGTAGAGAGCGATGAAGACTTAGAAACTTTTAATATTTTTGGAGAAACTTAAGTTTTTCTAGATACGCAGATAAAGATTTCCAGCTGCCTATAAATATGTACTTAGATCTCAAAATATGTGAATACAAATAAATCAAAAATTTATAATAAACATACATATTGAATTCATCAACTTTTTCTAGTTAATTTCGGTGCGCTGAACTCAAATCTGTAATCAGTTTCTATCAGCTCTATCAGCTCTAGTTTTCATGATATAGCTTTTTTATACCCTCCATTAGTGACCTCCAATTATGAATTTTGTAAAAAAATGTTGGGTAAAAAGTTTTTTTCCGGAAAGAATGTTTTTTTCTTGGCAACTAACATAACTGAAATAAGAAATTTTGATGAAAAAATTTTTTTGAAAAAACTGACAAACGGGCAGACAGTAATAATTGGAGGTCATGAGTGGAGGGTATTAAAAAAATATATCACGAAAAAAACTAGAGCTGATAGAGACAAACTGATTACAGATTTGTTTTCATTACACACAAATTAACTAGAATCAGTTCATAAATTCAAAGAAGCAAATTGAGTGTTGGCCTGTGTAATCAGTGAATTTTGACTTCTTTTTAATTGGGGAAAATTTAACAATTTTATGCATTTTCCGCATTGTCAATGCATTAATATTGGTGATTCGCAAACTAAAGCAGAATGTTCACCAAAATTTTGTAGGGGGATTTTGTAGAAAAACATTGAATTTAAGGGGGGCTTTAAAATTTTTCTGGTGGGAAGAAATACATTGACCTGGGAAGAACACTGACCAATAGTGAACGAACGAATGTACTCGTCTTAGAAATTTCTCAAAGTTGACAGCAACACCGCTTAATGTGGGTATAAATACTGCAACATATGTGAGTTTGAGAGGCAGTCATATTCAAATAATGATATAGTTAACAGCGGGCTTATATGTACAACAGTCGTATTTAAACTCTGCTGACGTGTTAACAGTGAGTTTATTAAATACATATTTATAAGCGTCCATATAAAAAAGTCTTTTATTTGACAGCGTTGAATAGTAAATGAAGCTTTTCAGTTGTTACGTTTTAAAAGTAAGAGAGTTGTGTATTGTTTGCAATTAAAAAACCCGCAAATTGTTTTTATTAAAGGGCAAAAACGTAACAATCGGGTCTGTTCTAGAATCCGAATTCACTCTAAAGTGGATTGCTTTAGCATTTTTGGTGTTCTGCAATCCGAATCCCTATGTTTTTATTCGTTTTCAATTAGAGTATTATAGGGTGAGTGAAAGTAAATAGAATCGGCTTTTATTCATGCAAGTGATAACTTTTTTAATAAAAACTAAATTGTCTCTTTTAATTTTAAGTGTTTTTTTTAATTAAATATATTAAAAAAGATTTGAATTTACACATAATTACTAGGATTCTAGAACAGACCCGAATATGTTACAATGTATGGTAACTAGTCTACAGTCATGAAGTTGGCTATTCAAATCACAGCAGATGATTTGCAATGTAAAATTTCCATAAAAGGGAAATAATATAGAAAAACCTAATGAAATATCTAACATGAAACAAAAAGTGATCACCTAAGAAAAAGTAAAAATAAAGTTGTTTAATTATTTGACAGTTAGAACTTTCAAAACAAAGGAGAAATCACCTATTTAGGCCGATTGGATTCATTCCGTCATGTTTTTAACATTTAAATGCAAGCTACATAATTTTTAATGCAAAATAAGCAGAAAGGTTTTTAAATGACATTTCATTTATTTTGAGCAGCGGTTTCAATCAATTTCGGGGACAAAGTTTTCTGATTAATATGTACATACATATGCGTTAACTGAGAAAGGTTTTAACATGATGAAATCACTTACAGCGCTTGTTGTTTCTCCAAAATACATTACATTATAAAAGCGAATCCTTCCTTTAAAATCTTGTACCCATCTCATGCTTCGAAACAATAATAATTTCAAACTCAATTTATTAAAATTTGTTTGAAAATTAAGTTTTTTTTGCCGCAAAGCGCTCATTTTCCTCGTATTATACTTTTTACCCCAAGTAAGCAACGAACAGTATTCACTGCTTTATTCACATGAGGCTCTTTAATTTCAATTTGCCAGAAAGGAGTAATCTTGCTTTTCAGCCACTATAAATAAACATTTCCATTACTATTTTAAAAGATTATTGAATGGATTCTCCCTGTTCTTTCATTTCAATTTACCTGATGCCAACCAGCGCCGCAAATGTGCCGGGCAAAATTGACCTGCATTTTCTTTCTATATCACATGCTTTTTGTTTTTCCATATTTTTCATTTTTCGGTTCAGTTTGTGTGTCAATTACCCTTTTAGTTTTATATTCACTTTTTGTATTCGTACATTTTTTATTCCCAGATGCTCAGTTAACAGCCATTTATGTTCCAGTTGCTCTGTCAGAGTCGATAAGTTTGTGAACACGTCTTTATGCCAGTTTTCAATTGGCTCGTTTAACTGTGCAAAGAATTTAAGCATTTTTAAATTTATTTGCTTGCAGTATTTTTGTTTACAGTTGTGAATAAATGTAAATGTAGGCACTGCTCTTCGAGGGCTGTAGTCAAGAACTGAAAGCAAATTAAGTTTGGTCAAAGTCACTGATAAATTATTGAATATTTGTGTTTCCACGGCAAATGATATTACTGTGTACTCGCAAAAATTAGAACGAATTTTTACCAAGAGTGCTTACATTGGGAGAAATGTTTGGTATACCTCGCAGAAATAAACGTTATGCTAGGAACACAACTGGGACGAACGACGAATTTCGTCCAACACGACGAATACGCCGGTTAAAATTCGCTGTGTGAATTCGTCGTATGGAGCACAATAACGACGAAAAACAACAACATCTGTTATAATTGATAAAGTTGTTTATTGTTTGTTCAAAGATAAAAAAAATTAAATGAATCAAAGAATTTCAAATTTTGTAAAAATAATGAACATCATTTATATTAAATTACTTTTTCAGGCTCAAGTTCAACCCTTGGGTTTTCACTACTTTTTAATCAATATCAATTAAGTAAAGAAAAGTAAAATTTATTTGCTAGGTGGACAACCGGCTGTTTCTGGGTAGCAAACACCCTTCATCAGCTACCCAGAAACAGCCGGTTGTCCACCTAGCAAATAAATTTTACTTTTCTTTACTTAATTGATATTGATTAAAAAGTAGTGAAAACCCAAGGGTTGAACTTGAGCCTGAAAAAGTAATTTAATATAAATGTATTACAACACAGAAGTTCAATAACAAAATTAAAAATTTTACAGTATAATGAACATCATGTTTATTATGGTAAAAGCCTTAAAGTTTAACATTTTCAATAATAATTTCTCTTGTATCCATTTTCTCAGTTTTTTAATTTTATCTTATTATAGTTGAACAGCTGATGGGGTGACCATATTAAAAAAATTGGGCGCTAAAAAATTTAGCATTACCAAAAACACAAAATTAAACACTTTTTATTTTAAATGCAATAAAAATAAAATAAATACTATTAAACTTAAAATAAAAACTATTAAAGTAAAAATTAACTGTTTTTACTAAAACACTTGAAAACTAAAACCAAGCTGGCCACATGGTGTTGATTTGTTCGTCGTTCGGCGGCGTAAGTAATAGAAATAAATCTATTTCAAGTCCGCCGCGTACAACGATGTACGCGGCGTTGTGTTCTATTTTTGACGGCGAATATTCGGGGCAAAAAATTCGTCGTTCGTCCCAGTTGTGTTCCTAGCATTAATCGAAATAAATTAAATTCGCAAAAATTTCATAAACGTACAAAAGTATTAATTATCGAACAAAATAAAATCGGCGTCATGACGTCTTTGCATCGCTAGCTTATCGGGATGTCACACTGATTGTTGTAGGCTTTGCAAATTTGTGGGCGGTCGCATTTATACACGTATCAGCCTCAACCATGCAACTTGAGAGCCATCTACATTTATTTATATATGATGGTTCATTCGATACCGGAAGCGCTAAACTGCGTGCGTTTTTTCAACCTAGATAAAATTACAATTGCTGTAATTCTAGGCTACTATATAATCGCTTTTTCAAATACGTAACTTGTTCTCTGTTAGGTATGAAGCGATGCCCTGCCCCTTAAAAGTTGTGAAATGTAGCATGTCCAAAGTTCATTAAATGCTACCCAGAAATATCCAGTTGTCTAACGAGCAATTAAATTGTACTTCTCTTTACTTAATGAGTATTGTGAAAAAGTAAGGTTCATCTAGGGGTTCAACGTGAACCATTTAAGAATTATAAAATGGATTGAATTTGGCGATTTTCTTTTCTATTTTTAGTGAATTGTGTAATAAAGATTAACTGCCTGTTTCTCGAATGTCGAAGTCGTGCGTTAGTTCGTTTTCTAAGCGAAAGAAAATTGTTTTGGGTTCCGCTATGAAGTTCTTTTAGTCGAACGATGACTCGATCGTCAAGTCGAAAAAACGTAAGTGTTTTCATACAAAATCCGATTCCTCAATATCGATCATGTCGTCAGCACTGCGCGCACAAATGTCAAAATCAAGCACTTGCTGCTTTGCTATAGAGTGGGAGTTTTTATAGAAAAAATTTTTGTTTTTTTGTTAAAAAACTAGGAAATAAAACTACAAACCCCACATATTTTCATTTTATTTATTAAATATATTAAACAAGTATTACCTGCATGCATGTAGTTTTTTTAAACAGTTCATTTGTTTGCTGGATGAAGAAGAAAATCCGCAGTTTGCCAGAGGAATACCAGTGCTCATCGCGTCGAAATACTTATTAAATGTCTATGCAAAAAACACATTTAAATTTTAAAACACCACAAAAACTATTTCCGCACTTTCAAAATGTTTGCTTTTTTATTTTGTACTTTTTCATCACAGAGTACTCTGTGTTATTTATGTATGTATTTGCTTTGGCTTGTCAAATACAGCTGACCAGTTTTATGAAGGGTAGTATTTACACAAGAACAATTTAGTAGTTTTTTTTTCAATACTGCAATAAAAAATCAACTAAAACTTTAATTTACCGATCTGGCATCTCTGTGAAGTAAGTGCCAAAAATTTCATGACGTAAGACTATGCGAACGCAAGCTGGCGACATAGAGGAATCCAAATTGATTCGAATTCGAGCGATTCCATTTCGATCGCTTACATTTTCTTGTGACATTGTGGAACAGGCAGTAAATTTGTGAACTGAGCAAATTTAATGAAAAAGATCACGAAAATTACAATTAAAGTTTGTAAGAAAATTTGCTATTCTGGAAAACAACTTATTTATTGTAAACTTGGAGTTCTATAACAAGTTTTCGTAGATATATTTAAGGTGTTAAACCAAACGATGGCATGTGAATACAATAATTATAATTATCAATGCAGCGAAATTATACAAGTGATGCAGCAGTACATCATGCAAGTAGTCCAGATTACAGGAAATATGAACTAATGGTAGTCAGAAAGTACTGCAGAGCTTGAATAAAAAATAAAAATTCTTAGCAATATTTGCTAATATTTTATTTTATTTTATGAAACCCATGTATCAAGCTTGAAAACTTTTATGAGGGTTGCCTTTTATGTTTCGGGATTTGGCAATCCTAGCGTTGCATTCTGGCAACTGACAGCACTATCGTAAAGTTGGATATATATTACGTTATACGTACTCAGAACTTTTTGCCATCCGAGAGCTATTTGTGTAGTTTGCAGTAACTTAACATATTCATCTCGGCCTATATATAGAATTAATCGTTTTACAAGGTTAGATTTTACAACTTTTGACGTGGATTAACTAAGCAATAGTGCATGGATAAACTTGATTAAATTTTTGGCCATGAAGCTCCTTCAAGGACCAGTATTTGTCGATGACATGATAAATTGAACCCTGGTCGTAGGTTAATCCAAGACGAATTACGCGAAGATCGTTCAAAATCAGTTGTATCGAAAATTATTGATACTGTGCACGAACTGATATTTTAAGATCATCATGTGATCTATCGTGAGATTGAGACAACCTTAGAGGTTAGTGAGACCAGTATACACTCAATATTGCATAAACATTTGACTATCAACAAAAAAAAAATTCGTTCGCGTTGGATGCCACAAAATTTGTCAATAGCAATCAATTAGTCGAAAAAAAATGCTCAAAAACACGATTGCGGTGCTTCGAAACACGTCTTTGACATCCTGGCAGGTGACGAATCGTATATTTACGCGTATGAGCCCGAAAGTAAACAGCAGTAGACTGTGTGGGTGTTTCAAGATGAGCAAAAAATTTCGTGCGCGGAGCACTTCCAAGCAAATGGTCGCCTGTTTTTTCGAAAAACCGGAGATGTCGCAACCGTAATACCAGTACAACGCAGAACAGTCAATTCTGAGTGGTACACAATGAATTGTTTGCCAGTTGTCTTCCCAAAAATCAGGAATACCAACCGCGGAAGACGGATCACTCTTCACCACGACAATGCAAGGTCTCACATATCGGCTCAATAAACTGCACTTTTGAGCACCCAAAACATCGAACTGATGAGCCATCCGTCGTATGGGCCTGATTTGGCACCGAATGACCCACCCGTTCATAAAAAAAAAACAAACAAAATCAACTTTTTCGACACCGTAAGAAGCGGTTACTGCATGTTTTGGAGATACCTCAATTAGAGAGGCAAAAATGCTCCGACAATTGATGCAAACGCATGTAAAAGTGTATGGGCATTCATGGGGAGTAGTATTTTGTAAAACAGTAAAGTGATTTTCGATGATTAATATTTGATTTTGTTCTCTAATTCCGCAATATAACAGGCAACCGTCGTATGTATTTAAAAATTAGCAGCTTTTTGTGCCCCAAGTTTGATTGGGACTACTTGGGACAAGTAGGCGCGCTCAATGTCTTCCCTAATTTCATAAATATAATGTTTAATGTCGACTGTCAGTGATGTAGGAGTGCTACTTATAGTTTTTTAAAAATGTTTGACGTACCACACCGCCATGCTGACGAAAGTTTTAAATCACTCATTTTTGTACCGAATTTTAAGTGTGAAGTTTTAAGGAAAATATGTTCATGGCAAAAACTTCTGTTTGTAAGAGTGTGTGCAACTTAAATGCGCCTCTCAAAATGCCCAATTGTATTTGTCTTTTGTCCATACCAAGAGCCCGAGAAACGTTTAATGTGTCTTGGATTTTTTGCCGGTGGACCTGTTCATGCTGCATTGAACATGTATGTACCTACATCAATCATGGAATTTCGGAAATCTGAGGGTCAGGTTTAGTGCGTGGTACTAGTATCTGATTGCTAATTAAGTGAGATTTTCATTCTCATGTTAAACATGCAGAAAGAAAAGGGATTTCATATTCTCCTGTATTGTGTCATATTTACATATGTATAATTTTGCTTGTTCTCTATTTTGTTTACAATTGTCTCAAGTGCTACATTTAACACTTTAACACTCTACATTTTGTTACAAAATTTCATTTGCTTTGCGTTTAAATGCTTTGTTTGCTCTTTAACTTTCGTTTGACATCAAATACATTGACTTAAACTGCTGCCTCAATTTTTTATGTTGGTGTTGGCCACAAACGCTCCAACCCGGTAAATGAGGAAAACAAAAAATAAAAAACAGACTGTGAACATTTATGCTTTTGTGCACTCAGCAACAGTTTTGACATTTATTATTATTTTTTAATGTTTATAACTTTCGTAATTTTTGTCGGCTTAAATATTTTCTTTTTTGATTTGCTTTTTTCAAGTTACTGTTGTTTTTCACTGTTGAATGCTTCAACACACTCCTGACTGGGTGTTGGCTCAAGAAAGTGAAAACAGTGTGGCAAATGTCAAAATGATTGCAATTAAATTAAAAAAAAAAAAATATGTAGCAACTGCTGACATTCGCTGCTAAGTATCCACAAACGTATGCACATGTGCATATACATACATTTGCACACATAATAATTCGTATTTGTGTGATCTTGCTTTTAATTAAAAAAATATTTCATCTGAGCAATATAATATAATTAATTGCAACCAATTTAAAAAAATACTAAAATCAATGATAAAAACAATTATGATTCCGCAGTTATCATCCAATTCAATAGCCCATATGAAAGAAATTTCGTTCTTAAATCGGTAACGTCCTACATATGTACATATATAAAATCAACTAAACACATCAGATTTGATAGTAACATTCCTTTCTATATCAAAGAAAATTTGACGCTTGAAAATCGCCATTTATTTCTGCAAACCCGTCGTCTTAAGAAAAGGGGTCTCGTCTATATAAGACAGCTTGGAGAGCATGCGCCTACAAAATATTACACGATTTCTTGCGTTCACCAAGTAAGTGCTTCAAAACAGAAACCTGCAGTAATCAAACCAAAAATTGTATATTTTTAAAGCAGATAACACTAGTCAATTCGCAAGCGTATTTGTCTAACAAAACCACTTTTACTTTACTTTTCTTTACTTAATTAATATTAATTAAGAAGTGACTAACCAAGGATTGAACTTGAACCTGAAAAAGTAATTTAATATAAATGTATTACAATACAATAGTTCAATGAAATTAAAATTTTCAGTAAAAACCATTTTTATATTTATAACGGGTTATCCATTTCGTGGTTTCAAAAGTATAGGACTAGAATTCGACGTCTGTCAAACTAAGTTATTTAACCAATTTTTTTCTTCTCAGTTGAAAGTCTGACATTGACGAAAATGGATCGCTTAACTATCACACAACGCATAAAAATTATCAAAACATGCTACAAAAATGGTGATTCTGCCGCAGCCAGCCACATATCGTGAGATATCGTGAGGAGATTATGGCTTACATAATCGTCCAACTACGCAAGCAAGTGGCAAAATTGTGAAGAAATTTGAAGAGACCGGAGCGCTTACAAATATTGTAGGGCCTGTGCATCATCGTTTCGCTCGTTCCGCTGAAAATATCGCTGCTGTAAGTCGTTCTCAGGAATTGGGACTGTCTAACGGCACATTATGGCGCGTTTTACATTTAGATCTACGCCTATATCACTACTACAAGACCATGCGATTTGACACTAATAGACTTTTTTGTGGGGCTACTCGAAAGACCGTGTTTATGCCGATAAACCTTTAACTCTTGAGTTTTGTTTCTTCTTTCACATAAATGAAATTCAACTCACACCAGGCCGTAACTCTTTAGGACCCATCTCCGTATTCGACTTGGGTCACATGTTAAATGTAAACAGATTTGGTAAATTTCGATTCATCGGCAAAAAAAAAATAACGTCACTTCAGAACTGTTCGGTCGGTGATTGGATGCTCTCTGGCACACTCAAGACGCTGCTTTCGAGTGATCTCGGTGATTAGTAGCTTGTTGCAAACTACTCGTTCGGGGATGTGTGTGAAAATAAATTTTAAAACGTTTGACCACGGCCAAAAATCTGCGAAATTAACGAGCTCTGTTAACGTCATAACATGGCTACGTTGAGCTCAAAAATTCAAAGTGTTTCATGAAAATGCATTTCAAACCCAAGAATTAAAAACATGTACAATTTGATACCACTAACCAATACTTTCTAGCACGATTTTTGCAAACTATGGATTCCTTAGTTTAGAAAGTTTCTTGAGAATAAAAGGAGATGGGCGAGAAAACTGATTGGACATCATTTTAGAGTCCATCTAATTTAATGTACAATAGCCAAAAGTCGCACAAGAGTGTGTTTTCATGGAATATACATATGTATAAAAAATTTTTAAAAGTCGCTCAATAGAGCTATGATAATATATTACGTTAACAGAGCTCTCTTAATTTTACAGGCTTGTGTTCTTGGTTGAAAATTTTAAAATTTATCTTCACACACATCTTTTGAGGTAGTAATTTTTACAGACAGTTTTTCTAACAGTGTATTTATCTACGTGCTTACTCAAACAAATTCTAAAAACAAAAGAACTTTGTGTAGCAAAAATACAAATACCCGATTTTCCTGGTCTTTGCTGTAGGGTTTTAAGTGACACTCATTGTATGTATGTATGTATGTATAATAACATCACAAACCCCCCAGGTACTGAACAATTTTTAAATATTGAATGCAATCAAAATTAATATAAAATAAAAGTTAACGGAAGTACTTTTGAACACAGACATACAAAAATAAAAACATACAAACATGCTCGAACATGCAGCGACATGTGTGTGCATTATTAACTTCTTTAATACAAACAACAAACAAAAATTTAAAAATTATAATTCAATTTGTGGTAAAACTCATTCACTCGTTTCATTCATTCACCCGCAAGCAATGCACTGAACTCGAGTAGCAAACTGACATACATAAATAAAAGCAACAACAATAGAACCGGAAGTCGAAAATCATTCATACATATGTGAATGCTGACAAAAATTCTACTGAATATTGAATGCAACACTATGAAAATATTTAGTTCTTTCATTAAGTTTCGTTATTTTGGAGAATTTGTTTTTATCAATTAAAATATAAAGTTGTTAGCAGAGTGCTTTGGAAAGAGTTTGTTTTTTATTTCCATTTTGCAAGACAAATTATGTTTTAAATGTGAAAACATTCCCATATCAAATGCGATTAAGTTTTATTTGAGAATTTTAAAACAACAGCAAATGATTTATACGCAACTTCTAGTTCAATCATTTGCTGCATATGCTTGTTTACATTTTCGTTACCATTGTAAATAATACTCATTTATTCCCACAAAACAGCACCAAATACTAAAAGAAAGTTTTAAAATTCATAAAAGCGCAGCGAGTTCATAAGCATTCCAATTCAAGTGCATACAGCTTAAGATTTTAGCTGACGGAATAACAAGTTGAAATAGAGCCAGGGCGGGGTCTTCCAATAAAGGTATCCATACATTGGCCACTGTTAGTTCTACCGAATCAGATTTTACGAAAACTTTTTTAAAATCATTTGTATATCCATAGAATTTTGTTTTTTTGTTTAATTTCTTAAGTTATTTAACAAATTTTTATGAGCAATTCAGTATTTAAAAAAATAAGACAATATTTTTGTTCAGACCTAAAGCTTATAAAAGTTCTAAAAAGTCTATTAGGAACTTTTGGACATTTTCATGCTTTTTATATTAATTGTTTATGAAATCTTATGCCGATTTCCTTTCTACAATAAGTGCAACATTTTCAGTATTGTGTTGGGCAAGAAATGTAAATAAGCATAGTTTTTCTCCATTTTCTTATGCTAGGGGGCGAACGACGAATTTCGCCCAACACGACGATTACGCCGGTTAAAATTCGTGGTATGAAGCACAATAACGACGAAAAACAAATACATCTGTTTTAATTGATAAAGTTGTTTATCGTTCGTTTACGACGTTTATACATATGTATCCCGTAGTCTTTGCCAGTGTTTTCTGCATGCGTCACCTACTATATATTCCGTTTATATAACTACATATGTACATACATATGTATGTAAAAATATGACATAGAACATTTGCAATTTCTTCTTACCGGGTAAATTTACGAAGCCGCCAATTTACTCCCATATTATATCCTTTTGATCCCAGATTATATAAACATTCATGAAGCTTAACATTTTCAATTACAATTTCACTTGTATCCATTTTCTCAGTTTTTTAATTTTATCTTATTATAGTTGAACAGCTGATGGGGTGACCATATTAAAAAAATTGGTTGCTAAAAAAATTTGGCATTACCAAAAACAAAAACTTAAACACTACAAACACGTTTTATAATCGAATATGTTGGCTTTTTATTTTAAATGCAAAAAGTCAAAGCTTAGCACTTAAAATAAAAACTATTAAAGTAGAAATTAACTGTTTTTACTAAAACACCTGAAAACCAAAACCAGAATGGCCACATGGTACTGATTTGCTCGTCGTTCCCCGGTGTGAGAAATAAAAATAAATCTATTTCAAGTTCGCCGCGTACAATGAATTTCTACCGACGCTGTGACAGTGTGCATTTTCATATACACCAATGTGTTCTATTTTTGACGGCGAATATTCGCGGCGAAAAGTTCGTCGTTCGTCCCAGTTGTGTTCCTAGCATTACTTATGCATAGTCTTGGCAACCTTTTCTTTTTATCTCAGTCCTGCTGAACTAATACAACTCGCATTTTAAAGAAAAGGTGCAACATAAATGCACACATTTTTCCAGAAAAGAAATTGGCTTAAAATGTACAAAAGAACGCAATATAAAAATTTTAAATACATCTGTTTATGTATGTCCATAATTAAAAGGCTTGTGTCACAATGTTTGTTTTCGATAATCTCAGAAGCCTCTCACTGGATTTTAGTGAAATTTCGCACAGATACTTGAACTACGTCTAACTCAAAATACAGGCTGCATTTTGTTTCCATATTTTTCAAAATCGATTAGATTATGCGTTTCCCAAATCGATTTTAAAATTTTTTGCATTTGTTTGTCAGCAAAATGAGTTCAAACGTTTTTTTATTTTCGAAATTGGAAAATTTATATTTTAAATGAATCGGTCATTTATTAATCAGTTTTCGAAATTATTTCTGGTTTTTCCAACCAGGTTCTAATATTTTAGTAAAATAAGTATACATATTTTGTTCGAAATCTACATTTGTTCGAATTTGAAAAAAAAATACTTTTTGAATAACTCAGCTTTTTAAATAATTATTTTTGCTTATTAAAAGTGTTTGTTGCTGGTAAAGAAGGCGTACATATGTAATTCTTTCGAATTGAAAAAAGAAATATTTTCAATTAAATTAGTCATATACATATGTATGTATGTATGTATATTTTCCGATTTTGAAAATTCTTGTTACTTCTTGACTCTAAAATTAGAATATTTATTTTTGTTAAAAATTCATATCGAGATTGAAAACCAAAAAAAAATATTATTTTAGGTTAGTAGGTTATGAAAACCTTTGCTGATAACACAGCTGGCATAAAAGTGGATTTGAAGTAAAACTAAAGCTTCGTATAGACGGTTGTCAGATCTTACAATATTCTAAGACCTAACAACGTGCTGGCAATCTACTAGAAATACAAAATTGGCAGCATTAAGAAATTTATCAGTTCAGACAATTGCAAGAAAATCTTACAGTAATAAAAAAATAAATTTAGCTACCAACGTAAATTGTCAGCTTGTAAGATTTTCTACGTATCAAAAATTGTCCGCCAATTGTCATTATCAAAATATGTACACACATGCCATTATTCATTCTTTATTTTTCTCGCTCAATAACCATCTCGAACTCACATTTTTCTTTAATATTCTTTGTCATTACTCTGACAATGAAGCTGAAGTTACACAGTACGCTTTCTACGCGTCGAGGCTTTTCACGCGGTTGTCAAAAAAGTAGGATTAGTGCATTTGTATGTGACAAGTTACAGAGCACAACGCATAGAACGCGAAGACGCGTAGAACGCATAAAGTAGACCTACTTTCTACTTTTATATGCCTCACATGCGTCATGAGAAAATGTCAGCTGGTTTTATTAACCAATGATGTGCCTACTCTCAACGTTATCGATAAATACCTTTTATATCGTAAAATAATGTATAAAATCTTTTGCAAAAAAAACGTTTTTAATAAAAAAGAAAAGTTTTGTTACAAATTTTATAAACATTATCACGTGTAAGACAAATTGTAATTGTTTTTTTCAACACTTTTTTCATTAACAAAATTTTGATTCGATTTATCGATTGCGTTTGCGTACTGAGTATCATCACTGTTATGTTTACAAATATTTTCAATATATTAAAACAAGCGATATGGAAGAGAAGCTAATAAATGCAGTTAAAAACCACGAGCTTTTATATAATAAAACCTTGCTGCTCTATCGGAACAAAAATAAAAGAGCAGCTGCATGAGCAGTTCCATTTTGTTAATATTTGTTTTGTATGTTAAAAATATTTGCACAACAGCTTATCAAAACAAAGAAATATGGCGCATACGAAGCGTTGTATGTAACAAGTAGTATGAAACGCATAGAACGCATAAAACGTATAAAAAGCATGAAAAGCGTGGACGCGTCTAAAGCGGGCCATGTAACTTCACCTTGACGCCATTGTAAGCTGTTGAGAATTTATGCATCTTACAATTTGCCAATACACTGGCAATGATGATGCCAAAGTGTCCAGACGATTGACAGTTAACTGACAATTAATTGTTAGGTAGGTGGCCTGCCAATGCGTTTGCTTACAATATTGTCGGGAAGAAATTGTACGTTCTCAGGATTGGTTAAAAATATTCTATACATTTTCTGACAATATTGTAAGATCTTACAATCGTCTATACGAAGTTTAAATTTAAAACAGCTTCTACAACTGTTGAACGACTGCAAAGAACACAAGCCTTACAAACTCGGAAAAATTCACGATAACGGAAAATAGTTGATCTGTCCTTTCTCTTCAACATACGTTGAAACCAGCAATTCTGTTAATCAGTGAACATTAGTTGCCAGGCCCACGACGTCACTTGACATCGCTCGCTGGCTTAGTTACACGCAAAATAATAACGAAATTGAAAACTTTGTTGCTTTTTTCATAGCTTTTTTGTGTAAGCGAGCGATGTCGAGTGACATCGCGGGCCTGACACTTAAACTACTACCATTAAATGAAGAAGATTGGGCACTTGCTCTCCAAGATTAACTGCAAATACAGGCAAAGCCAACGTGCCTTTTGTGGTATTGCTGCCAACCACGATTTGGAAAAGCGTGAATAACAAATCGTAAACTGATTTACTGACCGAAAGCTTAAGCTGAATTTAAATTAAATAAAAGTTTTGCTAAGCAAGAGTCGTAGGATCCCAGTGATTTTTTAGACCTACAAAGTGTAATTTTGCATTTTGCAAGTTTCTCGCGTGGTTTCTGTTGTGGTCATTGAAACCGTCTGATGTTTTTCTAAAGTTCAGTTGAAACGTATTGTTACACAGAAAAACGCCAAAAAAAATCCACTTTTTAGCAAAAACAACGACAGACCAAATGCCGAATGTTATAAGAAAAAAAAAACACCATTAGTGTTGAAAGTTTGCTTTTAGTTTTGGTAATAAAAAGATTAATTTAATTCTAAGAAAATTGGAATGTGTATCAATAAAACAAAAATAGCAGTTTTTCAAAGTTGTTCGAGTCTACGAACTGGTTGAAATGTTGGCGGCATCTAAGCTGCTAAAAAGTTAGATAGAAAACAATGAAAGAAGGCATTTCGACCTAGAGGTGGGAGATTTCAATTGGCTTTAGGAGTAAATATTAAATTACTTTTCAAATCTAAACATAAAAGTCAAAACATACGAGTACCTCTACCTATTAATCTTACTTCTTGGCTACGTCCGCTGTGGACTCCGAAACCCGCCAACAGATGTGCCCCAAACAGGTGACATTCTGGAGGTTATAAAGCAAAGATAGCCACAGATTTTATCCAGCCGTAAGTAGATCGATCTTAAAACCTTCTCATGCCATCTTTAGCAAAAAATAAAACTGTATATTTGTATTTATGCTTTCGAATTTATATACAAATTGATATTGCATATTTAAAAACATCAGTCGGCTTAAATGAAAATTGTATGCAACAGAATTTTTCCATCAGCCGTAAAAACCAACAGCGATTATTTATGGCTACAATGAATTGTATGTGTCACACGTGTGTCTCTACATATTTTTTAACAATGTTTTGACTCGCATGTGCATCTTTCGGCTTTTATTTTTCTGCTATGTCCATAAACTTTACGGTTCAGTTACGACGCTCAACTCGTGGCATATTGAAAACCTCTTCTTGTTCGAATGGTTAAATGCGGGCAGCGTTCATAGATAATTTTAAATTCTGTTTCAAGTACAGTGAACAATTGTGCACATTGAAGTACTAAAATAAATGTACTAAAACAGCGTAGCTTTCAAGAATAGTGCATTAAAACTAAAATACATAAAGATTTCATTTAAATATGCTGAGTTAAATTTAAAATAAATAAAGTTGTCTAGTGTTCTATATTTACCGAAAGATTCGCTATCCGGACTTCAAATCATTAGGTTATGCTGTGATATGAACCACGATTCATCAATCCTGCATACTAAAAGTTTAATAAACCCTGCGATTCTGGATGGCGATCAATAACTATGCAGCGTATAGCTGTGTCCTTATACAGGGCGTTTCATAAATGGATGTCGTGGTTATGAAAAAATTTACATCGCGTATCTTTCAAGGTATTCCCCGTAGCATAAATTAATCACCTTGTGATGATCTTTTCATTCCACAACGAAAAAAGAATTCAGTCCGTTTGTATTTATGTAAATCAATTCCAAGTGGTGTCTGAAGTACGGCAAGTACGGATTTTCTTAAATTAAGTATGCTGTGCTTGTTTTGAGTACTTGAATAGTCTCAAGCGGTAAAAACTCGAATCTTGATTTAAGAACATTCATACTCACCATACTTTGATAGGGATTGATTTAAGTAGGGAAGCATTGGATTTGCTTTGAGTTGTGATGATTATGCTGAACGAATATGGTTGTGTGTATGCTTCGCTAAGTGGGCCTGTGATCGCCTTACAGAAGATTGCTATAACTTTTTTCTCTAACATGTGGCTGGTTATTCTTCTTTTATCTCTAGCTAAGAATTTGGGCTTCAAGTGCGAATCTCACAATTCGCGCAAATTTTACTTAACACAAAAACCAACTTTAATTACCCGTGTTGAAAACAAATTTTACAATACTAATTGTAAGTAATTTAAGCTGCAAAATAAGTCTTTGCCTAAAATCCACCTCATAGTTTTAGTTTTCTAAGTTTTTATTTTATTCATAAATGATATTTTTCAAACGTAGAATTATATCGATAATGTGGCATTACCTTCTAATACCTTGTTCATACATGTATTTCTAATTGAGATAATATTCAGTTTATTGACATAAAATTTTTTGCGTTCATACATACAAATATTGAGCTAACTCAATTAGTATCTGACAGTAGTGTTTTGGTAGTGAGAAAAAAAAGTGAAAATATTTTCCAATAAGAAAAATGGAAGAAAAACTGCCTTTTATTAAAAAGATTTTAGTGTTGTACAATAAAAATATGGAACTTGTACAAGTAGTGCGCTCATGTTATGACTCCAAAGCGGCAATAATAAAAAGAAAGAGAAATAAAAATTTGGAAATGCTGCAATGTTTTTATTTTTATTGTATTTATTTTTATTTTTTATTATTTTGTTTTCTTTGCTTTTGTTTACATTTATCACGTCATTCATTTCGCATTGTATACTTTTGCTTATTAAACACATCTTTTACAGTGTTGTGTTCCATCTTTTTCTCAATATTCAAAGCAATATAGAGTTTATTGAGCAATAACTTTATTGACTTTTTGTATGGAATATTGAGCTCAATAATGGACTTTATTGCGATTACCTCAATAAAGGCGCATGTATGAACATGGTATAAACCAGGCGACATCGATTTTTATTACCTTTCTACTTCACCCATTACACCTGCCTTCGGCCTGATGTCTAGTTAAGGGACTCCCTATCAGACAACTGCAACAAGTATGATCGAGCCAACATATTTACTAAAGTTGGATTTTAGGCCACAACTCAAACAAGCAATATATGAATTCTATGCCTGTTTGCTTTTTGTGCTCAAAAAAATAATAAAAAAAATGCCGCAACAAGTATAAGTTCTTTTGCAACATTTTACTCGAACTGATTTGTATAGTAGAGCCAAAATGTCTTTTTTGTGCACAGTTTGCACAGTTTGCAAAATTGTTTTGTGCATATGATTTGATCGTAATTAAATCAAAAACAACCGAGCCACTTACATACATATATTCACATAAGCGATTAGCGGAAAAATATGAAAACTTGAAATAAATTCCAATTTAAACTTTAACGAAGTTCACAGTTAAATAATATATACTAGATAGTTTATTTTAAATATATACGGTATTCAAACGGTCTCATATTGTGTCATAATATCAGAGAAAGTCCTAACATTTTATGATAGTTTAAAAAATATTGTGGTTGTGCTGCAAACAAAAATAGTCATAAATTAATAGGACTTCATCGACTGTGTTTAGTGATTCGTCATAAGTTAACAGTATCACAGCATCGCCTAAAAAATAAATGCATTAAAATGTATATTTGTTTGTTAATATGAGTATATTTCATTTAAAATTTACTTGAATCAGCTATCAAAACATCTAAGAGGTAATTATCGCACAAACTGGCTATTATTTTAGTTTTTTCACTTTTTTTTTGGCATTTTGACGAAAAAATATTTAAATTGCTTTCCTTTCCTTTAACAACTGATTCATATTTGATATATGTAGCACACTACTCTATGACAGGTTCCTCACAGCAGTCATATATTTTCGTGCTATTATTTTAAGACTTCTGACTTTAGGACGTCCCTTTGAATGCCGTAATAGTTTGATAACGCCAAGACAAGAAAACACCGAGTAGACAATTACTTTTACATGTGAATAAACAATTGTTTCACAAAGAACATGTTAGAATTGATACAAAATAATGTCGCTGATGCCATGTGTCCATCCAGCGACACGGTTGTAATTAATATTCATGTTGGCATAAAACATTCACCCCTATCGTGAGTAAAATGTGAAATTTTTATTCCCATAAAATTGTCATTTCCCAAGTAGGGAAATTTGCTATCATGGGAACGTTTGGGAAGAAGAAAATACATATAAATACAAAGGAAATTTATTGAAAATTTGTGGGTAAGTGATGTAAAAAGTAATTAAATTTATGTTTTATAGCTAATAAACATAAATTTGTAGTTTAAAAGGGTGAATAAATCGGCGTTTTCATGCCTGTTGAATATTTTGACAGATTCTCTGCCGGCAGCAAAAAAAAAAAAATCATTTGGTACTCCGACCAATGTAAAACTAAGCGCATACTTACTTTTTTTTGCGGAGGGTGGATACCAAAAAAGTGTTGGAAGAGATTACAAAGTAGGAATGGCGCAATCCACTTTTTGTGCTCTCTAAAGTGTTGGATGCTTTAGAAAAGTCTTTGCGCAGAATAGATAAAATATCCATGGATAAAATTCGAATCATGAACTTTTTTAATAAGAGGGCCAGCACTTTTTAGTTCTTCTGTAAGTGAACACCAAAATTCGGCCACCACGAAATATTTAGATAAATAAAATAAATATTTAGATAAAAAAAATAAAACCTCTAGTTTTATGCTTGCAAAAGTGGTCGAAATCATTGCTGTCGAGGAATATAAAAATACTTGCAAAATTTTTTTGAGTACTTGCTTTTTATTGATTTTTTAACCTTCTACCTTATTTTCTTTTGTGTTACAAAGTTTTCCATTTACCTCTGGTAGGTTTTAAATTGAAATTGTAATAAAAAGGTACAGCATGCAATTTAAATAGATGTTGTGTTACACTATGATATTGAATCAAGGTATTATATCTGTACGAATTTAGGATGATTTTTAATCAAATTTTACACATGCTAATTTTAGTTACCAAACATCAGTAAAACAAAAAATGAAATAAAAATAATTTTTCATGTTTGGCCCATCTGGGATTCGAACTCGGACCTCTTGGCTTAATAGTTTCGGTGGTATGCTACAAACATTAGTCACTAGAGCAAAAATAGATTGTTCTTCTAAGTAATTTATAAACATATTACATATTTGATTTGTCTACAAAATGCATTTACAGTTTTCGATTTTGGCAGTGCTTGGTCGAAATTCATTATTTTGCTATACACAAGTGCCTATTTTTCAAATAAACTTAGGAATATCAAAGTTCATATAGAAAAGCTTCTATTTACAATTTGGTTAAAGGTATATAAGATTCGGCTCAGTCGAATATAGCACTCTTACTTGTTATAATATTATATACATATGTGCATGAATACTTTACTCAGTATTCCATACAAAAGTTAATAAAGCATCATAATTTACTAACAACTGTTTTCAATATTGACTAAAATTAAAATGCTGGTAAAACTGTTAAAACATATTTTGTATACCAAATTTTTTCTCTAATGGCAACTGAGGTTCCTATTAAGTCCTTGTTTTATTTTTATTTTTACTTAAAATCTCTTTCAAATTTATGCAACTAAAATAAAGATGGATTTTTTCGCAACTGACAAATGCTTATTGAGTTAGTTAAATTTTGTACATATGTGTGAACGCAATAATAATTTTGTCAATAAATTTAATATTGATCCAATGACAAATACATGTCTGAACACCGTATAAAACTACTTTTTGTGACATGTTTTGAAATTTGCAAAAGGTAACCGTGGCAGAAAGTCATATATTATGCGCCTTTCTAAATACGAATAGTAATTGCGCAAATATTCAAAGCAATTTTTAAAACTTCAAATTATATTTCTTGTATTATTTACGCCCTGTTATTTTTTTTTTTTTTTTAATAAACATTTTTCGTATAAGAGTTGTATCCTGTTAAAATCAATTAAACTTTCAAGTGCAATTTCTTCCACTTCCAGATAAAAAGTTAGATTTCTTAAGTGTCATTATATGTATCATCTTAAAGTGTTTTATCGTTGTCGTAGTATCATAAATAAGATACCATGACTACAGAAGTAGAAAATGAAAAAGCCTTGTGCAAAAGTATTCATAGTGCTTGCAACAAAATCCTATAGATTGCTGCAATCAATTGTTAGAAATTTACAATAGATATTCTTCATGATAATAATGGCTTGTATGTATTTATCTGTTACATACAAATGTATGTACATTGCATTCTATCTCAGCTTTTATGCAATTTCTCTTACGAAAACACTTCTGTTGTATTCCTACACTTACTATGTTTATGCAATCCATAATATCATTATAAACAAAATATGACTTCAAGTGTGTAGAAAAATAATAAATCTATGGTAATATTATAAAGAGGTAAAATTTGATTGTATATTTGTTTTTTTTTTTTTTTGCAACGAATAGGCTCCAAAGCTGCTGGACCGACTTCAAAATCCACAAGGTCGAATTAAAGGCTGTTTAATTCGACCACGCCCGTTTTTCTGCCCCACAAATTTTAGATTACTCAAAATAGAGAGGGGCGGCCTAAACTCCTCATAAATATTCAAGAATATAGAAATTTATCACGACTACTTTTGTGCCCCTACATGGACTTGCGATAGATAAAGCGGCCCACCTCTTTCAAAAAGTAATACTGAGAGGCATTAGTCGGCTTAAACAAAAGAGTTCTTGAAAATAGAGCGAATATATGCATTTATGTACATATATAAAGGTCTACCTCCTTACACTACAATATTTTTATATGCAAACATTTTCTGCCAAAATCCCGCATGTAGGTAAAATATGACGTAGTTAATAGATAAAAGTTAAAACCTCTTAGAATCCCGGAATTCCCAAAAAAATAAAAAAAATCCCAGATATGTGATTTTTCAGTATTCAGCGCTTTTTTCTTAAGCTACAAAATTTTTATTTGTTATTATTTTCTGCTAAAAATTGTCATATACCTACGTATATGACAATTTTTATCAGATAATAACGTGCCTAATAGGAAAAATGTAAAATCTGGTAAGATTTAATTTATAAAACCCCGTAATTCCCAGAAAAAAAATCCCAAAAATGGGATTTTTTAATATTTTTACTGTATTTCTTGTATTTTTTGCAAGGTGCAGCTGGAAGTATGGTGGATTTTTTAAAACATGCTAGGCTTTAGGATCGTTTACACAATTATTTGTTTCTAGCTTTGGGATTGGAGAAAAAAAGCCATAAGCCGAGAACTTGCTATAAAAATTCCTCTATTTGACAACACTCTGCTTTCTTAAAAAACAAAAATTTTTAATTTTCTTTTCCGTCATAATCTACCACATAGTATATTCTTCCAAAAAAATATAAATATAGCGTTGTTAAACCTTTTGGTTTAATCAAATTTTATTCTTTTTTATATTGAGGTTTTATTCAAAATGCTTTCTTCCAAAAATGTATTAATTATGTATATATTTTTACAATCAAACTTTTTTATTAAATTCAAAGGTAAATATTTATTTTTATATTTTTTTAAAAACAAGTAGTATTGTAACAAGGTACTCCGCTACAGCGTAAATGTTTCCGCAAAAGTTTTTTTATAATTACGAAATAATAAAAGTACTTTTTTACACAAAAAACGGGGAAAAATCGAGTTTTTTAGGAATTTGAACTTAAACTGCGTATAACTTTTGACCAAATAAGTTTTTCAAACTAACTCTTTTTTTGCAAGATTCAAAATTTTGTTTTAAGTCCAGAAAAGAACAGATTTTGTAAATCTGACTAACATTGTCTTTGCTATTAGCGAAATAGTGGGCCAGAACAGGGAAAAAATTAAAAATTTCAATAGTATTCGTCGTAATCTGCAACTGAAAATCCACCAATGTGCACATTTTTTTAAAGCTCCTTAGTAGGAAAATCTGCCTACAAAATTTCGTTTTATTTGGATCAAAACCATAACTTTGACATGCTTTCGAATTTTTCTCATACCCGAGGAGGCCCAATTTAGGGGCGTAGAGCTCCGCCCCCTTTGGGTGTATAAAGTTTAGACTTCAAACTTAAGCTCACCAATACTTCATTAAGATGTGTGTGAATTTTTATTACAATCGGTTCAGCTGTTTAGAAATTGCAGAATTATTTACATTTTTCTTTCAAAATCCCCCACTGTGCGGTGGGGGATTTTTTTTTTATCTGATATTATATGCCGTATATAATTGCCGACATTGAGTAAAACATTTGTCAATATAAGATCCACTTTGTTTCATTTAATACAAGACCTGATTTATTACACTGGCATGAGTTAAAATTTTTTATCCCCTGATTATGCATAGAGAGAGCCGTTATCTCATTCCTAACTTTTCTAACAACCCAACAGACACGGAGGTTTTAAATCATAGATGCTCATAGTAGTAGTATTGGTGAGAGTGACGAAATAACACTGGAAGAAAACAATTTCCTCTTCATTTTATTCATGGCTTTGTGAACATCTTCAAAATGTTTTTTAAAATTATATTTCTTAGTTTTTTTAAATGTCTTATGACAAATAAGGCATTGCATGTCATCAAAAGCATTTTGTAACATAAAATACTTTTCGGCTGACATCATTAATATATCGCAATAATAACCCTGCCAGCAAATTGGTAGTCGACTACAAATAAAATCGACTTATAGTTCATCCCTATCGGACATTGAGTAGTCGACTACTAAAATAATTAACTTTACGTTAACTTTTATGGACTTCAGCTTCAAATTAGCTACAATACAATCGATTTGTAATTCACTTTTTGTGTACTGGCTATAAGCTAGCTGAAACGTAATGCAGAGTTAACCCAAAATTCCAATAATAACATACACACATACACGGTAAATAACTCTTTAATTAAATTGCCTATTGTCGCATTCGTTTTAAATGTTGCGATGGCTTTGTGGGTATGTTGGCTGCTCACCAGTCTTGAGGCTTACTGGTTCGATTCCCACCAGAGGCCAACAAAAAAAAAAAAAAAAAAAAGAAAGTAGGATGAAATTTAATTTAATAAAATATAATATTACCACCGAAAAATGTAAAATCAGCCTTGATGTGTACATTTTTTTCTGTGGGTACTGACTTTTAAGTAGCTAACTTTAAGTTAGTTGAAAAGTAATGCACAGTCGAACAATTGACTACCTCCTAGGACATCGTAATGTTAAAATAGTCAGTCATCTCCATTAAAAATAATCTAAGTGTCAACCACCACCAGTTGTAAAAAAGTTGGCTCATAATTCATTACTAGTTAACTGAGTTGCCGGCAGGGAAGACACAGAATTTCTGCAAGTATAGTTTTTGTCTCTCCCTCTCACATGGTGATTTCGTATTGGTTGATTGACGATCAAACAAAAGAGCGTAATAATACGTGTGAGTTTAATTTGCTGATATCAGCCACTACTGGGCATCTGTGTTTTAAATTAAATTGAGAGTGACTTCAAATTAAACAACTTCTTTAACAAAAAAAGTTTGTTGGGAGAAGATGTATGTACATGTATACATATGTATGTATACATTCTAATATTTATTTACTATGCGTAAACAAATATTATGTTTTGAAAAGTACCATTCAAGATTCATCCCATCTTTCGACTGTTTTCTTTAAGGCAGCTTTTGACCGCATACCATTATCAGCTGTTTCAATAAAAGAGTTACCGTAAAACTAAGTTTAATCTACTTCGTTTAATCTACTTCGTGCAAAACGTGCTGCAATTTCTTACTTTTATTGGCTCTTAAGTGCTGTCGGTTGTATGAAAAATACATTTATGATCAATGCAATGACGAACGGCAACTGGTGCAAGTACATTTAAGCAAACTTTTTCTATTGTATAAGGAAGTTGTTGAAAAAGGATATTCTGGAAGAGTGTTTCGGGCATCTTCAAACTGTCGTATACTACAATAAGGAAACATGCATGGCAACACATAGACATTGTAGCATAATATGATTTAATTCTTTTAAACCATAACAAATGAAAGATTTAATTATTTCAAATGCATTTATTAATCAGGCAAAACAATATCATGTATCACTAAAAATCTTATCAACAAAGGCCGGCAAGCACATGTGAATTATTTAAAAACAATGCCGCCTTTGCACCTCTTGAAGTGACCATGAAATGTTTATGACTCGTGTGTGTGTGTGTCACACTTAAGCCTGTCGTGAGAAAATTTATGCATAGATTAAATAACAGTTTTGTTTATTCCCACAAAATTAGAAATAGTCACTGCCCTTATTTAATGCAGTTATGCATTTAATAATTTGCCGTAATAACGGCACTTGCAATGCTATGCACATTTGGGGTAAACTAAAACATTCACCACTGTGGGAACAAATAAATATTTTTAAGGAAAATCAAATTTCATCCAGAATTTCCAACAACACTTCCACAGCGCCAATGCATTCACGTTTATAAAAATAGTCTAGGATATTCTCATAAGTAGTATATAAGCTGAACTAATTTTAAGTTAAAATCAATCTTAATTCAAAAGCAATTGACAGAGCACTTGTTGCTTGATTGCTGAAATAAAGATTCAATTTTTTAAATAATACAAAACAAAATTTAATTTTTTAATTATTTTACATCATGGCGATCCTGCCAGATTCTTTATAAGGAAGATAAAGCATACTCTGCTTATCCTTATATTGAAAAAAAAGGACAATAGGATCCAACAGATAGAGCTCAAGCTTAGTTGGATCTCTATTTATAACTTTTTCATTACTAAAATAAATAGAACCCCTCCTAATAAAAAAAAATCATTCATGGAAGAAAGCTTGGAGGAAATTCTGAAAAACCTTGAAGAGGCAGAAGCCAGATGGAAGGCAATTTTAGAAGAAGGTGCAGACAAAGCAACTAAACCATCCATCCTTTCCGTAGGACCGAAGCCGAGAAAAATAAAAAGGACATCAATAAATGAAGAACCAAAATACCCCATTTTTCCACTGCCAAACACGCAAAAAAGAAGAGGTGGAAGAAAAAATATTCTAAAGGTGCAACTCCGTGCACTACAACATCACAAAACATATGCCACAGGAGAAGAACTGGCTAAAGTTCTACAGCAAATATCTAAAGTAAAAGAAGAAATTAAAGAAATCAACAAGACAAACAAAAGAAAACAAACACAAGAAAATACAATGATTACTAATTAAATAATTTACCTTTTTTTTTACTTTTTTTACTGATTAAATACAAAAATTTGTAATTATTTAATTCAAACTTAAAAAAAAAATTTTTTTTGGTCCTTGCTTCGCAATGAATAGAAATAGAGGCAGAGTTAGGGCAAAGAATCCAATTAAACCAGTTAGTACACCCCCAGAACGTTCAATAGAAGAACAAGTAGAATGGTTAGCAAGTTATTGGAAACTAATAGGACTAGAGGGAACTCCCACTAAAGAAAACATCATAAATAGAACTCGTATGGAAGAGGAAACGATAGCCGCAATAAGATGGTCTGAAAGAATTGAAAAAGAAAAACAATTAAATAAAAACTAAAATGGGAAAAACTGAATCAAAAATAGAAAATCCAAACGCCAATGTGGTGAATAAAGTAGTAATAATAGACCACAGTAAAGAATTAAACTCGTTATGGGTGCTGACACTAATTTTAGTGATAATAGCAGCAATAAACTTATCCCTCAAAATATACATATCGTTAAGAAAGAAATATGCTAGTAGAGCAAATGACTTAGATAAAGTTTAATTTGTTCCTGATGGATTGGAAAGACATTATTCAAAAAGCTAGAAACATTAAAGAAAATTTTGAGCGTTCATACAAATGTTTAAATCATGATAGACCAATAAAAAATGAAACAATAAAATATCATCTACAAAATCTATTACAATATTTGGAAGAAATAAGAATTTTATTTAACGTTAATTACAAAAGGCTAACAACAGCTCACCAAAGAGCTGCTGATGCATTTTTTCTCGATCTAACCTTTCGCTTAACAAAAATAGCAACCAAAAAAGGCATAGATATTGAACTACCAAATACAATACATGAACACGTCAACATCGAAATCTATACAGAAAACAATATGAGTCAAACGGTGGTCGAATTTTTAAATACAGCTTCAAAGCTGATTCCAGAATTTGACGGCAAGTCAGAAAACCTTCCGTCATTTCTTGATTCTTTAAACCTGGTAAATTCAATACAGGGAACTCATGAGTCAGTTGCAGTTTCATTAATAAAAACAAAGTTAAAAGGCACTGCAAGAAATTTAATAAGTAGTGAAAAAACAATAAACGAAATAGTTAATAAACTAAAAACTGCAGTTAAAGGAGAATCTGTAGAAGTTCTCACTGCAAAAATTATGAATATTAAACAAAATAATAAAACGGCTAACGCTTATTGTAGTGAAATTGAAAATTTAACTAAATCCCTTGAAAATGCTTACATTTCGGATGGATTGCCATGCGAATTAGCCACGAAATATTCGACACAAGTAGCTGTAAAAGCACTCACCAAAAACTGTACCATTGATAAAGTAAAACTTATCATGGAAGCAGGACAATTTAATAGCATGAATGATGCTATAAGCAAATTTGTCAACAGCTGCACAGAAGCAACTGGACAACAAAACGCTATACTATATTACAGGCAAAGACAAAATAACCGGAATAATAATAATTTCCGTAGAAATTTTACAAGTTTCCGTGGAAGAAATAATTACACGCGAAATAATAGCAATAATAACTACAGGTACAATAACAATACCAACAATAATAATAATAATTACAGACATAGACCAAATAATAGCCGTAGAAATGGAAATTATGTCAGAGCAACAGAATCAAACGAATTTGATTCGGAAAACCCAAACGTTCCCCTAAGCCAAATTCAATAAATAACAAAGTATACAATCTTAACCTCAACTTGTGCTTCTGCGTACAACTTCACATAAATAAAATTAACATACCAATAACATTACTAATAGATACAGGAGCAGACATTTCACTAATAAAATCAGCACACTTTAACATAAAACAGATAAATACTAACAGAACAACAACACTAAGCGGAATAGGTCAAGGTAAAATAAAATCAATTGGAAGCATATTTTTCGATTTAAAATACAAAAACCTTTTAATACCACATAATTTCCAGGTAGTAGAAAATAATTTTCCAATACCATGCGATGGAATCATCGGCATGGACTTTATCAAAAAATATAATTGCATATTAGACTTCAATAATGATTTTGATTACCTCGTCCTAAGACCTTCAAATATTAAACAACCAATAGAAATACCAATTTCTAACAACGGTGATGAAATAATTTTACCTCCAAGAACAGAAGTAATTCGTCAGGTTAAATTGTTTTCATCAGAAATTGAATTACTAATACCCAACCAAGAAATAGAACCCGGTATTTTTATTGCAAATACATTAGTTACAACTAATAAAGCTTTCATTCGTATCTTAAATACCAACAACTCTATTACTAAAATTAACCAAACTAAAATAAAAACCGAAAGCATCTTAAATTATGAAATTTTTAAACAAAGTTCTATAAAAAATACAGACAGAAAAGCAAAAGTTATAAAAATGTTGAAACAAAATTTCCCAAAACAATTTGAGCACAATTTAACACAGCTTTGTGGCTCATATTACGATATTTTCGGTTTAGAAACAGAATCAATAACTACTAATAATTTCTATGAACAAAAGTTGAGAATAAAAGATAAACAACCAGTATACATTAAAAATTACAGAATCCCATATTCACATAAAGAAGAAATAGATAAGCATGTGGAAAAATTAATCAAAGATAAAATAGTAGAACCATCATGTTCTGAATACAACAGCCCAATTTTATTAGTACCAAAGAAAGCATTACCTAATTCAGATAATAAAAGATGGAGACTTGTAATAGATTATAGACAAATAAATAAGAAACTAGTGGCTGATAAATTCCCATTACCCAGAATAGATGACATTTTAGACCAATTGGGAAGAGCAAAATATTTTTCATGTTTAGATCTTATGTCAGGATTTCATCAAATCCCTCTAGACAAAAATTCAAGAGACTTAACTTCATTTTCAACAAACAATGGCTCTTATAGATTTACCAGATTACCATATGGTCTAAAAATAGCACCAAATTCATTCCAAAGAATGATGACACTTGCTTTCAGTGGATTAACGCCAAATCAAGCTTTTCTATACATGGACGATCTAGTTGTACTAGGATGCTCTGAGAAACATATGCTGTCAAACCTAAAAAATGTTTTTGAATTATGCCGCAAATACAACCTTAAATTACATCCCGAAAAATGTTCATTCTTCATGAAAGAAGTTACTTATCTTGGTCATAAATGTACAGATAAAGGAATATTACCAGATGATAGCAAATACTCAATAATAGAAAATTATCCAACACCAACAGATGCAGATAGTGCAAAAAGATTTATCGCATTTTGTAATTACTATCGAAGATTTATAAAAAATTTTTCTGAATATTCCAGACACCTGTCAAGACTAACCAAGAAAAACGTAAAATTCGAATGGACAAAAGATTGTGATTTTGCGTTTAAATATTTGAAAAAAGCATTAATGAGCCCCACCTTACTACAATATCCAGATTTCACAAAAGAATTTTGCATAACAACGGATGCAAGTAAATTTGCTTGTGGAGCAGTATTATCACAAGAATATGATGGCAAACATTTACCCATTGCATACGCCTCAAAAACATTCACTAAAGGCGAAAGCAACAAGTCAACAATTGAACAGGAACTAACTGCCATACATTGGGCCATAACACATTTCAGACCATACATATATGGAAAACATTTCCTTGTCCGCACTGACCACAGACCACTATCTTATCTATTTTCAATGAAAAACCCAAGCTCAAAATTAACAAGAATGAGACTTGATCTGGAAGAATACAATTTTACAGTTGAGTATCTTAGGGGAAAAGAAAACTATGTTGCCGATGCACTTTCAAGAATAAGCATAAATGACCTAAAAGACATGAATACCAAAATTTGTTCTATACTTAGAGTCACGACTAGATCGATGACCGATGAAAAAACAAAAATAAATAATAATATAAATAATCAGCATAATAATATTAAGAAAAATAATGAGCCCAGTATATATGTACCACTAAACAACACTGACGTCAGAAAATATTATAAACTTAAGATTTCCCCCGGAAGATGTTACATCAAACGAGGAAAATCTATAGTAACATATATACAAATTAATGATTTGTTTACTAAAGGGAACTTTGACTTCGGACAATTTCTCCCTAGGCTCGAATATGTGGCCGGTAAACATAATATAAATAAATTACAAGTGGCACCTAGTGAGAAAATTTTCGAATTTATCTCAATTAATGAATTTAAAAATATGGGCAATAAAATATTAAAGAATATTAAAGTAGCGCTACTAAATGAGGTGACCCAAATTGATAGTAAGAATGCCAAGGCAATTCTCGAAATAATGCTGAAATATCACGATGATCCCATAGAAGGAGGACATTGCGGAATTTATAGAACAATACAAAAAATAAAAAGATATTATTACTGGAAGAATATGTCCAAAGACATATCAAATTATGTAAAATCATGTCATAAGTGTCAAACATCAAAAACAACAACACATTTGAAAAGTCCAATGACACTTACAGAAACACCAGATAAACCATTTAACACGGTGTATGTAGATACAATAGGTCCATTTCCAAAATCAATTTACGGAAATGAATATGCTATCACACTAATATGTGACTTAACTAAATATTTAGTTACAATACCAATACAAGACAAAAGCGCTAAAACAGTCGCTAAAGCAATTTTTGAAAACTTTATACTTACCTATGGTCCAATGAAGACGTTCATTTCGGACATGGGCACTGAATATACAAATGAAACATTGCAAGAAATTTGTAAATTTTTAAAAATTGAAAAAATAACTTCCACTGCATATCACCACCAAACGTTAGGAACAATAGAAAGAAGCCACAGAACTTTTAACGAGTACGTACGTTCTTATATTAACAATGACAAGACAGATTGGGACGAATGGTTAAAATATTTTACATATTGTTTTAATACAACTCCATCAACAGTTCACAATTACTGTCCATATGAACTAGTCTTTTCAAAACTTCCTAACCAGTCTGAACAATTTAATAAAATTGATAAAATCAACCCTTTGTATAATATAGATAGTTATGCCAAAGAGGCAAAATTTAGATTAGAAGTAGCATATAAGAGAGCTCAACAATTATTAGATAGGAATAAAATTAAGCAAAAACAAAATTACGATAGAAATGTTTTAGACTACAATTTAAAAATAGGAGATTTAGTTTTACTTAAATTTGAAGCAGGTCACAAAGTAGAACCAAACTACAAAGGACCATTTGAAATTAAGAACATAGACATAAGAAATAATGTAACTATAGTTGATAAGAAAACCAATAAAAAACAAATAGTACATAAGAATAGACTTAAGTTATATCATAACAAGTAAAACATAGTAAAAGGCCCTTTACTAAGTAATCGCGATTGTAAAATAAGAATATATATATACATATATATATATTTAATAATTAATTTTTTTTAATAAAAAACCTTCCCTACAATTGTTAATAAATAAATACAAATAGAAGTAAACAAAATAATTTACTAGATAAGTCATAAATCAATTTTAATTTTCTTACATTTTAAAATAAAACAATCTTTGTAAAAGAATGTCCATAAAACTATCGTTATATGAACATTCTTGCGAAAAGTGGAGGTGTAGCATAATATGATTTAATTCTTTTAAACCATAACAAATGAAAGATTTAATTATTTCAAATGCATTTATTAATCAGGCAAAACAATATCATGTATCACTAAAAATCTTATCAACAAAGGCCGGCAAGCACATGTGAATTATTTAAAAACAATGCCGCCTTTGCACCTCTTGAAGTGACCATGAAATGTTTATGACTCGTGTGTGTGTGTGTCACACTTAAGCCTGTCGTGAGAAAATTTATGCATAGATTAAATAACAGTTTTGTTTATTCCCACAAAATTAGAAATAGTCACTGCCCTTATTTAATGCAGTTATGCATTTAATAATTTGCCGTAATAACGGCACTTGCAATGCTATGCACATTTGGGGTAAACTAAAACATTCACCACTGTGGGAACAAATAAATATTTTTAAGGAAAATCAAATTTCATCCAGAATTTCCAACAACACTTCCACAGCGCCAATGCATTCACGTTTATAAAAATAGTCTAGGATATTCTCATAAGTAGTATATAAGCTGAACTAATTTTAAGTTAAAATCAATCTTAATTCAAAAGCAATTGACAGAGCACTTGTTGCTTGATTGCTGAAATAAAGATTCAATTTTTTAAATAATACAAAACAAAATTTAATTTTTTAATTATTTTACATCAACATAAGTAAATATGTATATCCATGTGATGGGTACTACAGTAGTGCCTTTGTCAAGTACATATGTATGTATATGCAATTTAATGACTTTCTTTTCTGGGAATGAGAAGAGACCTCATTATCATAATGGACGCTTGGTTACACATGAACAGTGCTGGGCAAAATACATGCCCATTCGATGTACATATTTAAAATACAAAACACAAATACTTACACCCATATTCATAAAAACTATTGAAAATTTATTACACGTTTATTTGACAAATATTCCGTATAAATACGTCAAATAAGAGCTTAATAAACTTACAATAATTATTATGAATATGGCCTTTATTCTCCACGTATTTAAAATACAAAATATTGCGTCTCTAAGACCAAGTATTTGAAATACAAATTACAAAATACAGTGTAACAAAAATATGTAGTTAAAATACAAAATACTTTTAATCAAAAAAGTTTCAAATGTGGTATCAGCCAAAAAAACCTCTTGATGGTGAATGATTTCAAATTAAAAAACGATATTCTATTGAAAGAGAAACAATTAGAGAACGTTTGACTAGAGGGTGTATATGTATATATATATATATATATATATATATATATATATATATATATATATATATATATATATATATATAAGTATATCCAAGTCAACATCTGATTGATATTTTTTCTCTTCTTGATTTAGATCAAAAGCTGTGTTTCCTTATATTTTATTTTTTCATTGTTTAACTTTCTGAAAGCTTGGCGACTTTCTCAACGTGTATACATTCAGTTGCGTTTACCAGTTTTTGGAAATAAAACAGTAGTAAAATTTGGTTTTTAGTTGAAGTATGAATGAAATACTTTTCAGCACATATTTTCTAGCATAAGTTAAAAATGTATTTGGAAAAATGTATTTTGAGAGCACAAGTATTTGAAATGCAAAATACTCAAGCGCTTAGTATTTAAAATACAAAATACGAATACATTCGTGAGACGTATTTAAAATACAAAATACGTATTTGTATTTTAAATACAAATTTGTGTTTTAAATACGCTTAAATTGAAAGTCATCGTTATCAGATATGCATAAGATAGGTTCGTTAGAGTTGAATTACATGTAACGCTGTTGTGACATTCATATATTAACAGAAATTCATATATTAATTTTCATATCATTTGAGTCATTATTGAAATTTTTAAATTATTTCTTGCATTTTAAGAAAAATTAATAAACTATTTAAATATACTTAAAATTCGAAAAAAAACTGGGTAAGGTTCGGTTGATTGGACGGGTAGGTTTCCCCATAACTCGCAACATACTCTTAAGCCAGCACAGCCTTGTTGTGCTCATATGTCAATAAAAACTCCGCTATGCCTATACGGGAGTTGGGAGTGACCTTATAATTCCCACTACTCAACTTAATTCAGGCCTGCTAAGTCTCTGCGGTCCCCCCCGATTTTTCTTCGTCTGGATCACCCCTAGGATTCTTGCAGAATCCGTCGAATTAGTTTTTTATTAAAAATGTGAAAAACAACTTCAATTTCAAAGCCATAACATAATATATACATACATATGTACATAAATTCCATAAATAAATACTTCACTACAAACTCAACAAAAACCAAAAAAAAAAAAAAAAAAAATGGATTTAGCTGCATGCAGAGTTATCAGACTTGGGTTGGATATTTATCGCCAAAATACAGGGATGGATTCCTAGAGCGTCTTACCAACAGTCTATCAGTTTCAGGAACATTCATTAAAACATTTATTCTGGCTGTGCCTGCGGACCAGCAAAGATCAGTACAGTTTTTTGTTGTTTTATAAACAAGTTTAAATAAATTGAGCCAAGTACGAGAACGACTCGTACTATATATTTCTTTAGTATATTTGTACCGTATAAAACAAGTTAGAACTTTAAGGTTTTGTACTTTTTCTCCAAACACACCCACCTGTACCACGAATTCTCAAATACAATTGAGAAACGGCACTTATACCACTAAATATACCACATCCTTGGCTTCCTTTTCCATGTGGTCCAGTTGAGTTACACTCAAGAAATGTGCCCATATATGTCCAAATTCTTTCAGAGATAATCTATTTTTTACGATGCTGCTCTTAAATTTTTTTTTTTTACTTTTCTCAATTTTAAAATTTAGATGGTTTTTATTAATATTTTTAAATATTCTTTTATTTTATAACAAGTTACATATATATGTTTACGGACATTTTTACTTTCATAGATAAACATGTTGGTACAATGTTCGCTTACGAAAAACATATTTAACTTCACACTTAAATATGTCGTTACGTTATTTCGTTACGTCAAACATATTTAACTCGGCATATTTATCTTCACACACATTTCGATAATTACATCTCCTTTTCTGTGTCCTGTGTGTTTGGGGACAGTCTATAGTTCCCATCGTTGTTGTATTTATTGTTGTAACGGCCACGCATTTTCATTTCATATCAAGTCTATTGCAGCTCGAAAGCAACAGCTAATTTGTTCAGTTTCTTGTATGGAGACACCTGTTAACTTCAAACCTTGAGTTGGTTTTAGTATCTGTTATTGTAGCGATAAAGTAAATGCTCAAAAATTAACTTAATTATTTGTTTGCTTTAATAGCCAATTAAAATGTATTAATTCAGCTCCAAAAATAGACCTTACAAATGTTCGACATTTGGTTGATGCTAATCAACTCATCAGTAGACTCGGAGGAATGTTTCAAACTTAACTAATTATTCCATAATTCCCCCGAACAAAATGAAAAACGCATTTTTGCAAAACGAAAAAATGTTCACTGTGTTAAAGGTTTGTTTGAACATTTCTGATTCTCATTCTCATGAGAATTATCGATCTCCTAGCATTCTATACCCCCTATACTTGATCGAAAATAAAATATAACTCGCATGTGTAAGTCTGAGTCTCATAGTGTGGTTTTCCGGAATTCCAACGAAAAAAAAAAACGCTTCAAAACTGTTTGGTGCAGCACTATTATGCGTTTTTACTTTGTTAACCACAAAAAAAAAAAAAGAAATACGATCGCATAGAAAGGAATACTTTTTAAAATTTCTTGGGTAATTAAGACTTTGGTTAAACTTGTCAAAAAATATTTCATGTACCTGAAGAATTGAAGCTTACGTAACCCTGCTTGGCAAATCGCACAATTGTAGAGAAGAATCACATCTTTTAAAGTTACTTTCTACTTTGACGTCAACAGGGATTTTTTTCTCCTAAGATCCACATCTTCCGTACAATGTGCAGAGGTTCAAAATTAACCTGTTCACTATTTCGTCCTAAAGTGTGCATATTGTATGCATTGAAACAATTTTCCAAAAGTGTTTAAAAGCTTAAATTTAAAAAGCTTATCAACTTTACGCTTTTTGGTACATATGTTTTTATTTCCTTAAATGTTCCTACACGTAGAAAAAACATGTTATTGTTCAAATATATCGTTTTTTTTTTGCAGGCAACCATAACATGCAATCATGTTGTTGTAACCATATTATACGGTGGCCTCAACCATATTATGTAGTTGCTACCATAATATCGCTATACAGAACATAATATATTTACCGCAACCATAATTAAACATGTTTTCTCCCTGCGTCTACATAAATACATATGTTTTTCTTTGTTTTCTTGCAAGTAAATTATTTATTCACTTGTAGCGTGATGAAGTTTTGTTAAAAATAATGTAGTTTGTCAATATTTATACCAAAACATGGATTAATTTTTCGTTTAATAAACTGTCTTTTTCGTCTGCGTTAATCTCAAGTTATAAACAAAAAGTTGTGCAACCCCTTTCCCTCACGAGTTTAATACATCAAGAAACAGTACTAGCTCCTTCAGTGGAAGCCCTTGCAAGTCCTGTGAACCCAATGTATAGGCCTGCAACAGCCTGTATCTTCTGTGGCCAAGTGCCAAACATTCAGTAATCAAGTGTTCCATTGACTCCTCTTCTTCTCCGCAAAATCTGCAGGTTGCCGTGCTGGATAGTCCCATTCTGTGTAGATGTTTCCTGCAGGTATAGTGTCCTGTTAGCGCCCACACAGTGTCCTTAGATTCTTCCTATTTAATTTTAGAGCGAAATCCGCTCTCTTGGCATCAAAGCTAAGAAATTTCTTCGAGTGTTCTATACCCCTAGTGTCATTCCACAGTTTCTCTGTGATGGATGTTGTCCATTTTCTGATCTCCCCCCTGAGGAGTAGCTTATTAAAGCCAAAGGATGGAGTGGGTCCAATAAAAGCCCCATTGGCTCCCCTTTTTGCGTAGGTATCAGCCATCTCGTTACCCTTGTGCCCCTCATGACCTGGCACCCATATCAGAGTAATCTGATTGTGAGTGGCCAGTTCATTTAGCCTGTCGTGACATTCCAGTATTGTCCTGGATGTGAACGAATAGCCACTCAGGGCCTTGAGTACCGACTGGCTGTCGGAGAGTATCTTGATTTTGACTCCTGTGTATCTCCTTTTGGATAGTATCTCTACAGCTCCCAGTATAGCATATAATTCCGCCTGGAAAATTGTGGTGTCCCTGCTAAGGGTTACTGCCCTGCGTGCCCTAGGCCCTACTATTCCCGCTCCCACTCCATGGATCGACTTGGATCCATCAGTGTACCATTTTTGTGAGTCATCTCGTAGCCATATTGGGTTTGAGCACCACTCCTCCCTCGTAGGGAAGAAGACCCCATACTTTCTACCGAAGCAGAGTGTGCACAGAAAAAAAAGATTCAAGATTAATGGTGACAAAATCAGTTGTCAAAAACTGTTTTTAATTTCAACCAAATTTTAATAAATGCAACAAAATAATTTGTTAATATAACAAAATCACTGTTTTCTTTTTAATTAACTGAGTCAACAACTGTTTGTGTTAGGGTTTGGCCGACTTATTTGAATTTTTATTTTGTTAAACTAAATTTTCATTTAAACTAACAAATGTTTTGGTTAATGAAGTAAAATACTTTGTTAATAGTACAATAAATGAAAAATAAAGTCAATTAAATAACTTCAACAATTTGATTGTTGGATTTCTAGACAAAAACTATCTTTTAGCTGGTTGTTCAATTAAAATAATATCAATGCAACAAATATAATTGTTGATATGACAAATTTTTATTTCGTTTTTAATTAAATATTTCAACAACATGAGTGGTTGACAATAATTTAGTGGCGGTATGTACAAATGTTCATATACATACTTACTTATGTAGGTATGTTCATAAACACACGCTTTAGCAACTGTACTCTTACAAACAAGAAATGTATCAACATACATACCTATATACGTATGCAAACAAGCAACTACAAGAATAAATATGTTTTGTGTTGTTGTCAAGTAGTTGAGTGATAAAAACGGTAAAATTTTTGACCTAATAGAAATAAGTGTTATAGATCTTGCGTTTTTTAGATACATTTGTATAATGTTGAAAATGCTCATGTCTATGCTTAAGATTTTTAAAAGTTAAAACATTATGTCTTACGTATTGATATGCAAGCACACATATCTCTAACATCTCATAGACGAAAAAATTTCTTGCACAACTGAACATTTCTAAATATGTACATATAATTCATATTTTTTAACAATCGCAAGGGGTATTGCCTTCCTTCTTACTTTTATGATAACCTTAGGCTGACATTTCTGACATTTTTTTTTGCCAAAAGTAACAAAACATGCGTTTTCCTAGTGAATCTTAAGCAAATACATATTAGTCAAAAATACAATGTATGTATGTCAGTTACAAATTTTTATATTAAATGTTTTCCTATAGCTGAAAAGTTAATCATATTCTTTTGTATATTATTTAATAAAAGATATTAGGAAAGAGTTTGCTACATTCCCTGTACTCGGCTTGTGATTATTTGGATTTATTTTCCCATTACCAATACTAGCGAAATTTTTAAAACAAATTTTGAACGTACCTGTAATACCAACTGATAGTCGTAAAGTTATGTGTCATATTGATGGGTTTTAATGCTTAAAATATGCCTTTAAAGCCTAATATTTCGATGGTTTCTTCCTGAGAAAAAAAGAAACATTTTGCGTTTGTATCGACATGAAAGCGATTGTTTAATTGTTCATAGAATTACAAGAACTGCTCTAAAATTTCAATAAGTAATAAAAATAATGCCAAAACGCTAAGTTGATTACACTAAAATTGTGTTCTAATCTCCATCTGTTTAGCCGTCAATATTGTAGTTCTATTTTTCCTTTCAAAACGTGTGGTTGTATACAGCAAAAGTTAAAAGTGAAATTTTAATAAGAGTGATTTAAGAAATACTAAATAAGAAATATTAATACATGAACTTAATTACTTATTTATATCTGCTGTATTTTTTAATGCATTATATAAACAAATATAATGCAAACAAGAACACAAATTTTGAAGTTTTACTAAGAAATCCACATATTGACTGAACAGCATCGAGTATTATTATTGGTAAGTTTTAAAATGTTTTATTTTATATATCAATATATATAAATACTATTTAATTCTTCTTTTCCAGAATTAGTACACTGCGTGAAAGTGAGGAGCATTCTACAATCAAATACATAATTTTTAAAGCCATGCAAAGGTCTCTTTTCTATGATTTTAAGTTTTAATATAATTAAAAACTGTCAACAAAGTCTATGAAATAACCAACAACTTTATTTTTATTATTGCTTAATAAAATTAGTTTTTATTAAAATCATATTATTAGTTTTATTGTTAAACCAACGCTAGGCAGCTACTGCAAAAAACGCTTTTCTTTAAACTCTCAATATACCACTAAAATTTCTATTTGTACAATATTTCGATAAAACAGAAAAATAACAACGTCAGTTGTTGGTGTAACAATTTATTTTGTTTGATAGGTATCAAAAAAAACAATGACTCCTTTTGTCAAAGAGTTTATTGAAAATAAAGCTTAGAATAACAATTGATAGTTGTTAAATTAAAAAAAAATAACTAACAAATCTCTTTGTCAAAAAAATAATTTTTTTTGTTGAATACAAAAGAAAATTTAACAAATCTATTTGTTGAATATAGTTATTAAGATCAACAAAACTATACTCAAATCAAAAAAATTTTTGATTGAAAAAATATGAGTTGACTTTTTTTTTAGGATTACAAAAATGTGTTTGTATTTACAAAAATCGTTGTTAGCTCAATTTCAAACAAATATTTTGTTGTATTTACAAAAAAATTGTTTGTATTTACAAATCTTTTTTTTCTGTGTGGGATCCATGTGATCACTCGACCGAGACATATGCAAAACGTCTCTGAATCCCCTTAGGATCGTTAGATGACCAATAAGGTTACCTTCCTTCAGTTCCTCTCTTCCATAGATGTTGATAGCCCGCATGGCTGCTTCTTCCTGTACACATACATGAAGTGGTGTCAGGTTAAGAAGTGCCTCCATGCCTGCTGTCGGGGTGGATTTCATGGCCCCTGTGATGCACATACATGCAAGCCTTTGTAGTCTGCACAGCCTTGATATGGCTGTTCTTTGTTTGGTCTTGCCCCACCAGACTAGTACCCCCTATAGTATTATGGGTCTGACCATCTGCGTATATATCCAGTGCGTCAGCTTGGGGCTCAGACCCCAGGATCTACCGAATAATTGTTTTGCTGTCCAAAGATGTATTGTTGCCTTTCCCAGTACTAACTCGAGGTGTGGCTCCCAGGTGAGTTTCTTATCCAGAGTAATACCCAGGAATTTTACCTCTTCCTTGGGAACAACCTAAATAGATCATTATTGGTCGCAGTGCAAAGGGCCATCCTGGACCAACCTAGCATAAATAATAATAATAGTAATAAACAAAAAGTTATATACATAAGTCTTGAGAAAAATAATGATTTGTTTTTAGTTTTGCACTGCCCATAGTTTATTGGGTCAAAACTCCTCATAGAATGATTCCCCCTACGAGTTTTCTTGCTTGTTTTCCGTCCTTACAAATCGCCGCATGCCAATACATAACTCATTACATTGGAGATGAGCTCAAGGAAAAAGTAAGTAGCACATCTAGTATATAAATTGTATATATGTAAGTGTGTTATTAAATCTAAATAAAAATTTCGCGTAATAGTTTTTTCGTGAATCTTGGGCAATTGCCCTAAAATGGTAATCACGCACAAACACTCAAGTGATTTTTCTTAAACTTAATTATGATAGACGCAGGACACAACATTTTCACCATAACCGAACATCTCTAATTTGCAGTCGTCATGATTGTCCTGTCTCAGTATTGGTTTTTCTAAATTTTCTTCGAAATCTTAAAATTCGTCTTTTAAACCAACAACCAACCACCTCTTACATGTTAAGAAAAGCAATACAATTTTTCTTCCTCATTTCTTTTTGTTATTAAAGCAATTCAAAATTTAATATTAAAAAAACACAACTGCACGGAAAAATTACATTCTTCCAAGTCACTAGACAAAATCATCAACTCGCTAAAGAATAATTTATGTATTTTTGTAAGGAATTCGGTCCATTAAAACTTAAAATGTAACTAAGCATGTAACGAAGCACAAGAATGTTGAATATTTTCCTTGAATTACAAGTTCCTTGTAAGAAGCTTCATGAGCGCATTTACGAGTTTCAGTGCACACTGACAGATTACAGGCATAGACTGCTGTAGCAGCTGTTGCCATGACGTTGTTGCAGCAGCTACCTGTGCCTTGACTGAGAACCAGCCTATTGTACAAATAAAATGCTGAACAACTTTAGTGCATTTTTCTTTTGATGGTGATGCTGCGACGTGACATTGACAGAGAGGATGAATAAAAAATGAATGTGAATACATATTAGGATTTGTATTTTTCTTTTTGTCAATTCTCCATCTCAAAATACATGCAAATGCATTTTCACTGTTAACGTATTAGCGAAATGTTGCAGATATAATTTTAATAAGGCCAATATTAATATTGTCTACGCGGTGCCTAAAACTAGTTGTGCCGCTTTTAACGAAATCTTGTTGTACAGGAAATGGAAATAAATAAATAAAATAAAATAAACATTTCTATTTTTCCTCAAAAAAAAAAAAAAAAATAAATAAATAAATAAAAAATTATTTGTATCAAACGCTTTTTTTCCAGATTGTAACGTATTAACTTCTTATTAATTTTCTTGCTATTTTCAAAAATTATAAAAAACAATACATACATTTGTAGATCGTAAATGCATTTGAATCAATAAAAAATCAGAAACTTTTTTCTTATCACTATCACTATTTCAGATTCGATAGACCTGACATTTACTTTAGATTTTTTTGGAACGAAGTTCCTTAACGCGGCTTGCTGGTAGTGCAAATTAGTAGAACGCGTGTGAGCTGTTTATATGTATTGGTGTATCTGTCGACAAACAATTGTATATGTGTCTCCGCTGCTGTCAGCGGATACCAATACCAATAAATATTAATTAGTTGTGAAAACGGACACTATCAGTTAATAGATGTCGCTAAAGTAAAGTATGTCACAACAAAAAACAGCAATATTGAAAAATTTACTTCGTTTTGTAGCAGACTGACAAAAAAATACTGCATGTGTCAAAAATAAAACGTTCCAAAAATTTTAAGAAGCATATAAAATTTAAAAAAAACAGATACAGATTTCACCTTGTATTACATTCGAAGATGAAGAAAAAACGTAAGGAACTTCGTTCCTAACGGGGATCCCTCGACCGCATTTCTTTTTCTCTAAAAGTCAAGATTCTTGAAGAGGCTGTTGCATACATATTATTATAACTTTGAAATCACCTACTCCATTTTATGCGCAATATGTCGAATATGCCTAATTTTTACTTTACGTTCTATAGGGACACCTGGTAGTTTTCGACTTGTTGTTTTTAGCATTTGTTGTTGTAGTGCATATATAAATACATATATTGTGCGAATTTCAGCTCTCTGTATTTTACAGTTTAGCAGCTACGGCTAATTGTTACTTTAGGTTGTATGGGGACACCTGGGATTTTTCAACTTGTTGTTGTCTTTAGCATTTGTTGTAAAGCATCTATAAATACATACACTATGCAAATTTCAGCTTTCTATCTATTACGGTTCGAGAGTTATAGCTAATTGCAACTTTTCGTTGTATGGGGACACCTGGTCGTTTTCGACTTGTTGTTGTTTTTAGTATTTGTTGTTGTAGCGGCGAGGTACAACAACATCCTGTGAAAATTTCAGCTCTCTAGCTCTTACCGTTTCGGAGAATGGACGCTGTGACGGACGGACGGACGGACGTACTTGTCTCGGTAATAGGGTTCCGTTTCACACTGATGAGTACGGAACCTTAAAAAAGTACCCTACAAATTCAAAAATATAAAGATAGAATAAAGTAATCAAATAAATATAGAAACAAAGCAAAAATATGAAAGACGTAAACACTACGGCAAATCAAATACGCGTTCTCCATGTAGAAAAAATGGGAGTATTAATAGCAGTTGCTCTGCCGGAGTCATGTTCGTGTCATGTTCAAATTGATAGCTGCTGAAGCCGCTGATTTATAGATTTGTCTGGTTTCTTTTGCCAGAACAATCAGAGGTGAAACACTTGGTACAATAACGCTTGAGGTTTTCTCACTTCGTATTAAAGTGATATTGTAGATCTTGGAGATATTTTAAATTTGATAAATTTAATTAAAATGATCAATTTAAAATGATCAATTTAAAACTCGGCAACAACAAATCTCATAAATTTTTAATTAACTAAATTAAAACCTCTGCAATGCCAAAAACAGTAGTAGATTTACTAAATGTAGTAAGTGGATTTATTTTTAAGTATGCAACAGCTGACAGATTAGGCGCCACATTGTTTTTTACTTACATATAATAAAGTGAATTGTAAACATTTCTTAAATTTGCAATGGGAAAGACTTTTGGCGGTAAAATATCTAAACAAAAATCAGCTGTTTTAACTTTGTTACAATACCAAACAGAAAGTCGCTCACGCTTAGAAGTTTAAAATAGTATTATATTTAAAAGTATTTAAAATATAATACGAAGTGTGAAAACCGCTACTATGTGCTTAGAAGTGAAAAATATAAAGAATTTTTTTTTGGCATTTGAACTGCCTGCTGTTGTTTTCATTTAACTACTGAGCGCTCAATATAAATCGCAACATAATCGCAACGCACCTAATGATCTTTATTACAAGTGCATTCGATTTGTAGTGTTCGACTTAAAAGCTCATTTGACACTTGCAGACTGGCCCTTGTCTCACTAAATTTAAAAACGTGTTAAACCTTAAAATGTTCATTAGATTGTTAACTCAGCAACTAAATGACAATTGCCTAGTTTGTAGTTGTATCGCGTATCGATGTACATAGAGAGACTCAAAACCCACAATTAAGTTATTTGTAAATTGTTTTTGTTCTGAGAAATTGCGTTTGAACGTATCTCTGTATAAAATTTATGAATTTTTAAGAAATTCTGAATTTGAGAGACAAAAAATTTAGAGAATCATTTAAAAACTTTATTTGAACCGATAATGTTTAAAGATGATTACGTGTAAATGTCAACCGCCTCAAGTGACTGAAACGCTGACATACTCACTTCAACATTTCGAGCGGTATCTTACGAATAAATTCCATAATATAGCCCTCGATTGCATCAACATTTGCGGGCTAGCCCCTATAGGCATGAATCTGAAGGCGTTAAATCGCACGTACTCGGTGGCCAAACATGAAATAAAGTGTTCATCGATCTCGCCTCTCAGCTGGGCCATTGTTTCTGCCGTCATGGTTCAGCTTTAGTCCACTTTGAGGAGTAATAAAACTGTAATTGCTGCGAATAGCGCAGAAACGATAATTCACGGTCATCAACAGTACTAACGGACACAGCTACGATATTTTCTTCTGGCATGCATAGAGTGCTGGTGGTTAATGTGCAATAATATAAATTTTGTCACAATATGCCTAATAAACGCCCAAACTGTGAATGAAATGGAAAGAGTGCACGATGCATGAACTCAATAAAATGCAACTGTTCAACAGTAAAAGTTACATGAACAAATGTTAAACTACCTAAAGCACTGTTGCCAAAAAGTTAACCAGGCTTTAAAATTTAGTAAATGCTTTTTTTTAGTTTAGTGCAGAAATTTGTATTCATAACTATATGATCGAAAATTATTTATTTTCACATTTTTTTTTTTTTTCTTTATTTCTTTGCAGGTAAATATTGTGTGGTGTGACTAAAAGAATATTAAGAATACGAGGACGTAAATCTATCGAAAAATAAATAATAAATCGGAAATAAGTGGACTATATTTATACAGATAATTACAACAGAAAAATGTGAGTTGCCTCAAATACTTTTTTTTTTTTAATTTTACTTTACAAGCATCATTAACGTTAAAATTATTATGCAGAGCTCTGGCATCATTTTAAAAGAAGTTTTAAATAAATGCAGTTGTTCTGTGAGGAAGTGCGCAAAAGCCTTTTAATATTTAATAATCTTGTATTTTATTTATTTGAAATCATTAAACTGGGGCCGGATTCTGGCATTCGTGATCGAATATACTCGATAATAAAAACAATGTAGAGCGAAAACAAAATGAGCAACAAACACACAGCATTCTATAACGAAATCGTTCAATCACGAGTGCCAGAATTTGGCCCCTGGTTTCGGTCAACACCAGTATATCCACAATAGATCATATTCAGGCCTTTTCTAAACAAACATGCCGTGAAGTTTTTTCCTATAACTTCTAATATGAATAATAATCTTTTTGGAAAAAGATTTCTGGAGAAAAAATTATGTATTATAAATTGACAAAATAGCTAAAATATTTAAGTTATTAACAAAAAACTATTCTCTCAGATGCAAAGATATACATAAATATTTGCCAATAAAAACATTACGGAACACATTACGGAAACAAATTTAACAATTAAAAAAAAAAAATAAAAATAAAACTAAAAAGTAAACAAGCAGAGACCGTAACTCTTATGACTTTTATCAAAAAAATCAAGAAATAAGAGCTATTTTTTATTTTTATATTTTTAGCTAGAAAATAAGAGTTATTTTTGATATTTTTTTTTTTTTTAAAGAAAAATAAAAGTTATTTTTGATTTTTATATTTTTAACTGAAAAATGAAAGTTATTTTTGATTTTTATATTTTTATATCAATAATAAAAATTAATTCAAAATTCGTGACATAGCAAAGCTTATTTTGAAATAGACAATTACATAGAAAAGCGTTTCGATACTTCTGCTAATTTATTGGAATATTGGGAGAGAAAAAAATTTGTGTTTCCACTCAAGTCAGTGTAGAAAGGTAATTTTCAGCTCTCAGATTAATATTGGGAGATTTGAGATATAATTTATCTGAGGAACATTTAAAATCAATTATGATGGTAAAATTGAACACCTAAAAACGACCTCTTAACACTGACTGGAATGACAGCCAAAGCTTAAAAGCAATTTCTATGCATCCATGTTTTTATAGCTGATAAAGGATAAGTCACATTATATTCACATAGAAATTTTAATGAAGCTGCATATTATAATACATACGGCATCAACAAATAAATAAGAGTTTTGAATTGATTTTTATTATTGATATAAAAATATAAAAATCAAAAATAACTGTTATTTTTCATTTAAAAATATAAAAATTACTTTCATTTTTCATTTAAAAAAACCAAAATCAAAAATAACTTTTATTTTTGATTGTTAAAATAAAAATCAAAAATTTAAAAATCATGCAATATGTTGGATGCATTTCGCCTAAACATCATGATGGTGTAATTAAAAGTTTTCTACGATGGTTCATGTTATGTACGATTTATTTCTTCAAAAATTGAAAAATAACTCTTATTTCCGGTCCCTGATCTAAAGTCAACAAGCAAAACGGCTGGCTTGAAGACAAGGTGTTGACAATTTTTCATGTTTTTATACCCCAGAAATTTATAATTGGAGCATTTTTCCTCGAGAGAAATGTTTTCCCATTGCCAGAACGTTGGCAAGAATTTGATAATCAGCTGCACAACTTTTTCTATTATTTAGAGTATGTTTTTCTGGGACAATTAAGGCCGTGTCAGATAAAACTTTTGCTTCGCGTTGCGTTACATACACGCTTTGACATTTAAGATAAATGTACATGTTTATATGGCACTTGTCACATACATTTTATTTGACGCAAAGCAAAGCAAAAAGTTGGGCATCTTTCATCTTTTTGCGTGCTTTGACAATTAGCTGCTTTTAATTTTCTTTTATTTTTTTCTTGGCGTCAACAGAAATCAAAGAAAAAAATCCAAATAAATAAATAAATTTTATAAATTTAATGAATAAATTCATTTGAAAAAAAAAAATAAACAAAACTACAAATAAGTGCATATATAAAATATTTCATATATTCAATATTTTATTGATAAACAAACAATGCGCGGGTCTTGTCAAAGTTTTTATTGTGACATACACTTTTTGTTTTACGCTTTTCTTTCAAAGTTATAAACGTCACGCAAAGCAACAAAGTTTTATCTGACACGGCCTTTACTTTCAGGCAATCAAATGAATAAATACCACAGTGTGACCGTTATAACAAATCCGCTTTTGGAATAGTGTTTGTCAAAAATGTACCAAAAATCGCATTTTATCGATAATCTTGGATTTTGAAAGTGTAATAGAAATTATAGAAATTACAAAATGATGTATTCAATTCGGGCGGCAAAGCACATGAAGGAAGGCATTTCAAATTTATATGAGTTTCTGTCTATTTTTTATTACCATGTAATTTATTGCTGGCGTAAATAAACAAATTTATTTCTTAAAAATCTATTAATTCAGCTCCAAAAATGAACCTTTTCAAGGTGTCTCCACTGACAGCAGCGGAGACACCTACCAATAAATATTAATTAGTTGGAAATCGTTCCAAAAATTTAAAGAATCATAAAATTTCAAAAACAACACAAAATAAAACATACCTTATATTACATTCAAAGATGAAAAAAAACGTAAGGAACTTCGTTCCTAACGGGGGTCCCCCGACCGCATTTCTTTTTTTTTTTTTTTAAAGGTTCATTTTTGGACCTGAATTAATACATTTCAATTGGCTCTTAAAGCAAATAAATAATTAAGTTCATATTTTCTTAAAAATCCATAAGCTTTTATTCAAATGGCTCTTTTCGAAACGTATGTAGCTCCACATAAAGTCAACATCTCTTCATGTAACAATCAACATGAACGCAGACGTTGTTCTTTTGATGTTGACGTAGCAAAAAAAAAAAAAAGTCAAAAAATCGCTTCTACCAGCTGCTGTAAATCTCTAACTTTAAAGCTTTATATTTAATTTTAAACTGAACAGTTCGCCAGCATTTCGGAAGGCAGCAAATTAACCAACTCCTGATATAAATGTTTTCGCTCAATTCTTAATACCAATGGAAAATATAAATCAAGGCAAATTGTATTTTTTATTTTCCCCTCTTATTTATGTTTAAGGCCCATCAAAGTAAACGATCAAAGCAGGACTTAGTAAAAATTTCAGAAAAAAAAGATGCGTGAAATCCTTTTGATTGTCACACACGTGAAGCTTTTATGAAACGATAAAAAAGAACTCAACAGACATTAAAAATTTCCTATTCTCGTTTGATGTATATTCTCATATGTGTATATACATTGTACATATGTACATACGTACTTGCAAATGAAATTCTTTTTTTTTTATTTTATTGATTTTTTAGAGCACAACCAAGTGTCGAGGAAAATGGTTTTATTGGTGGCTGTTCGAAAGAATATGCTGTTAAAGAGAATGTTTCCATAGAAACCAAAAACAAAATTCCAAGAGTACAAATTGTTCGTGCAAAAATTTACGATTTACTAATAAATTAATTGTGTTATTACAGTGTCTGGAAACATTTCCTCATTGTATTTTGTTTGTGCTTTATCCTCGGGGGACTCCTCGATATTGTGCATCTGATTTACATCAGTTCCTGGCCCGAAGGCCTTTCCTGATGCTAGTTCATATACATTTGATGGAGAGCGGGTGGCACACTAACACCACCAAATAGTTCAGTGCCACATTTTGAAGTAACAGCAAGAGAATCATTTCTCTTTTGCGTGCAAGTGAAAACATGCGTGATATAAATATTTATCTTGGGTCTGCTACAACCACTTTGCAGAGGGGATCCTAGACTTTCAGGAATCAAAGGCCCGGCTGGTAGCCCAAAATTCATAAAATGTAAAAGATTTCTAACCAACTCCAATGCAAACAGAAACAAAAAGCTCTTTCTAAATTTAAGTTTCTTATACTTGATTTTAATACGAATCGTACTTGCGAATTTAAGTACGCATAACACACAAGTGTACTTAAAACAACAAGCCGAATAGCGATTCTCAAAGGTAATCAATTCTGTTAAGGCTTAAAATGAGTACGAAATTCTTGGGTGTATTAGTAACCAGCAGTCATGTGTGCTTGTATAAGTATTGAATTTTGTTTTAATTGTTTACTTGCTCGGATGGCTTAATTGGAAGAGTGGTTGGACTGGCAGTAGTTGGGATCCAGGTTCAAATCGGTATAAGAGACAAAATAATTTACAAGTTATTAATAAATTAAGAAGGTAGAGCAAGTATGAATTTGGGATTAAATAGGCTTCAGAAACATCGAATCAAGTGCATAATCAATTATAACACTCAAAACAAATTCAATCCTTCCGTACTTAAATCAATCCCAAACGGTGTCAAAGGTATGGTAAGTAACAATGCTCCTAAATCAAGAACAGCATTCTGGTTTTTAAGCATGGATTTGAATTATATCCAATCCGAAACTAGAATTGGATATCTCTAAAAGCAGCCCGAAACTGGTGTTGAATACGGCTAAAATTAAGTTTCTAGCGCTTAAAAAATGCGTGATTAAAACAAGCACAACGTACTTGATATAAGGAAATCCGTACTTTTTCAGTGTGGGTTGCTTAAATTCCTGGCCACGGCTCCGAATACCATATAATGAAGAATTATTAACGGTTCTTGCCACTATGTTTCAGCCGACGAAATGGCTACAACCTTCGGTCATCCAAAGTGACTGAGGAATAGCCCCGGGGCAACTGAACCCTGCAGTACTGATTAGATTAGGTTAGTGTATGTCTTGCGACATACACTGAAGACAGTATAGGCCTGTTGTGCGCTTTGTGAATTTTACCCTGAATAGTTTGACCCAAAGGTCTATAGAAACTCCGCGTCATTCACAAATGCCCCGCAATTGTGTTATGTCTGGTAAGGTGTCTGTCCCAACTTATCGGTACCGTATTTGTGAGATGGCCGGGCACTGGTATAAATAGCGCTCTTATTTCTCGCTCTTCTCCCCACATGCTCTACACTCATCTCCTCCCGCTATGTCAATGCGGTTCAGATGTTCCAGTAGTTGAGAGTTACCCCATTATTCTACTTAATTCCGGATTGCTAAGTCTTAGCAATCGCCCTCTTTTTTCCTCGTCTGGATCCCCCGATGAAATTCTTGCATTGATTCCCACGGTTCCGTTAAATGGGCTCTAGCTGTCCAATTCTTTAGCTCAGATTTAACTGCATCTAAAGTTGTTGCTCATACTAAGCTTATGTTGTTTAAGTTAGTTTGTTCATTCACTTCCAGTAGGAGCGATTAAATTTCGCTAGACAAGCTGCATCCCTAAAATTTTCGATATAAATTTTGTCAAATGATCGAGGTTCTCTTGTACTTCTAGAATGGAAATTTGGAAGTTTTACCAGATCCGCGGCCAACATTTCTCAATGAATTAGGAAAGGTGTCACCACATGTTCCATCATTCTCGAATTTACAAGAGATGTCATTGTTACGTCCGGCTGTTATTTATTTAGCCAACAACAGTCGTATTTGCTATTAAGATTAGTGAACTTTTCGCATCTTAAAACATGGCGAAGTTTTGTATTTAGGCTTATCAGTACCAGGTTAGGGCTCTGTGGCAAGGCGAATCTATTACAGGTGCCCGCATAAAAAAAGGTTGAAACGACATTTTTCCACGATTTTATCTTGTGAGTTGTCAAAGCTGATAGCAAAGAGACAACAAAACTTATGACGTCTCGAGTGAGAATGTTGAAGCGAATTGAATTGCGACCACCTATGCTCGATACGCCTTGCTCTGTGGCATCATTATTTATGCAGCAGCCGAACTACGACATTCGTGATTGAACTAACCATAAGTAAAAATGATACAAAAAAAAAAATTAATAAATAAAATAAGAGAAGCAATAAGCACACAGCTTACGTGATGGAATTTATTTGCTCAATAAGGCCGTAATTCGGTCACAAGTTCCACCTTGCACTTCTTATTAGACACGAATTCTTGAAATTACTCTATCTAGAAAATTCGAGTTCATTTCGAATGCTGCCAGTAATGACTTTAATTTTTATATTCAGGAATGACTAATTGCCCTCGACTAAACCGTATGTTATACAAAAATACATATGTACTAGGGAATGCCATCAGAAAGTAAAAGTCGATTTTCGATTTTTTGACCAACCATGTTTCATTTCGATTATTTAATCGATTAATCGTAGCTCAAAATCGATTTTTTTTAAAGTCGATTAATATATTTTGCATAAAATAAACGCACTACGACTTAAATTTTTACATAGTGCCAAACGTGGTTGGGTGGCATTTTTTTAATATTCACATATTTTCGTTTTCATCAGGTTCAAGTTCTTTCTATATTATCCTTGTGATTGATATTAATTAAATTAGACAAAGAAGACATCAAAGACATTTAACAGGGTGGACAACTAGTTGTTTCGAAGCCGCCACACTTTCTCGTCAGCACCCGTCTTTGAACTCAGGGGCTCATGTTTCTAAAGCGACAACCATGCCACTCAGCCACCTAAGTGGCTATAAGAAAAAGTTCGAATAATAGAATACATATTTTGTATTACAAATTTATGTTACACGGGCTGCCGGTCATGAGACCGGTCCACTTGGATCCTAGAAAAGTCTCGTCGTTGACCACGTTTTATTTGATGAAATTTTCACAACCAAACACTTGCTTTGTTTTCGCTTCAATAACTTTAGTGGCGGTAGCTTTCTATAGCAATAACAAAAACTTCGTTTGTTTGCAGTATGTAATGAAATAGAGGTTTTTGTTGGCGAACTTGTACAACAGGTAATTTTGTTATGCTTTGTGGCTACCGTTTCGATTAATCGACGCCAAAAATCGATTTCAGCTTAAAGTTGGCAATGCATAATCGATCAGAAAATAATCGATTTTTAGGACTGAAAATCGATTATCGAATACAATCGAAATCGAATTACCATTCCCTAATATGTACGTAGTGAAAAGCGATTTTTGAAAATAGGTAAATACCAAACATTTGTTCCCAATTGTTGTGTGTGTTTGTATGCAGTGCCAATTACAGCTGTAGATTAACGCCAACAATTTGTTCGCTTGATGGCTGGCTTTTGTGTGCAATCATGCGATGCAAACAGTATTTAAAACTGGAAGTGTAAAACAACTTCCTTCCTTTAAAATCGAGTTTATTTTCTATTTAACTGTTGTACAAGTAGAAATTGTTTGAAATCGAGGTTGACAAACGGAAACGGAAATGTGTGTTACTGGTACTTGTTGAATAAAAACAAAGCAAAGCGTAAATAAATTACAAAAATACAAATTAATATTTGCAGGTGATACAATTTTCGAATTTGGGAAGTGCTTACATACATCACTAGAAAGTGGCCTCATAGAACGATTCATCACACATGGTAGACAATCGCTGCTTTAGAATATCCAAATGTATTAGCCGTGAAGGCAATAAAACTTGTGAAATGTGCAGTCCTTTGAGAGGAAAAGTAGGAAAGACACACATTTGTCTTGTATATATTTCGGGTGTGTATTCAAACATTTTAATATTTGCTTCATTTAGTATACATATGTATATATTTCTTCAAAGAGCAACCACATTATACAGACACCGGTTACTTCCCTAGATCTTTAGACTTTGCTACAGTATGATTATTATTTACTTCTGATGCTAGGCACCATATTGATCTGACTCAATGCCGTTAAAACTTAGGATAAATGTCCTACAGGCAAATGTGAAATGTTTTTTATCAGCGTTGCTTATTTCGCTTAAAAATTTTGAAAATATATTTACTATTATTATCAATATCACAATAAAAAAATCCGCTGTAGCAAAAATTTCGCATAAAATAAATAAATAGTTGAGGTAACCATGCTCGAAGAAAAGTATGCTACAGATGAAATAAATGGTTACAGTCTAACAATAAATAAAGCATAAATCGCAACCACTAAAAAATTGAATTGCTTAAAAATTTGAGTTCCTCCGTCAGAGTCAAACATGTTATTATTAGTATTAAAAATCGCACTTTCGAGGATCAGATTATTGTTACCACTGCCTATGCTATTGCTATACACAACCATAATATTGTCATGTACAAACATATTGTCGAGAAATTGTTTTTCAGCAAAAGAACTATTATCAAATTCAATCATAATACTGTCATACTAATCATTTTCAGATTTGTGGTGGCCATACTATATTGTTATCAAATTTATTCATTATACTTTCATCATTTAATCATTATGAAATCATACAACAAGCCAAACCATACTATTTAAAAAATATAAATCATAGTATAAAAAATATAATCATAATATTGTCATATGAACCTGCTGTAACTTCCAAAATCGCGAAATGAGAACAAATATTGATACACACATACCTATCTATATGCCCATAAAAATTATTGTTCACACGGACACTGTCGTCAAGGACAACTTGACAAGCTTATATGTTTCATAATATAATGGATTACACTGTTGTTTTATTTCGATAAATCAATTAGCACATACATTTTCAAATACAACACTGAATTGAGAGAAAGCTTGGCCGTAAACAACAACAAAAGATTATTTATTATATTAGCAAGCTTGTAACGTGTCTTAATACTCATGACTTTGACTGCAATGAATTATTCTCACTATGATAGTGGACGAATGGGTATGGGTTCGAATCATAGCCGTGCCGGGCATAAATAGTTTTTACTTTTGTATTTTTTTTATTTATGTATATCCCCTTGCTCTTTCTAGTGGTTGTGTAACCAAGGCGGGTCAACTACGGTCCGTCGCAATTCAATTCGCTTCAACATTTTCTCTCGAGTTGTCATACGTTTTGTTGTCGTTTGCTGTCAGCTTTGGCAACTCAGAAGATAAAATCGTGAAAAAATTTTAAAGCGAATTGGGATGCGGGCACCTGTAATGGATTCGCTTTGTGTGTAACGAATGCAGTTGGTTACACCCACACTTATACGTCTGGGCGATTATAACGCAAAACGCTAATAATTCTCATTTGACATGGGAACGGGGAACAAGTCACCGTACCGTACCGTACCGTACGAACGGTAGTTGCAAGAAAGCTCTTTGTTCCAAGTTGAGTAGTCGTAAACACACGATTGTCGGGTCCGAATTATTTAGCGGGCACTCATATAGTAGTCGTATTCCACTTACAGTAGACACTGGATTGTCAGGTCCGACGCATTTGCCGGGTAGTCGTGTGGTGGTCGTATTCCTTTTACAGTAGACACATTGTTGTCGGGTCCGAAGCATTTGCCGGGTAGTCGTATAGTGGTCGTATTTCACTTACAATAGACACACGGTTGTACGGTCCGAAGCATTTGCCGGGCAGTCGTATAGTAGTCGTATTTCATATGCAGTACACTCACGATTGTTGGGTTCACAGAATTTTCCGTGCAATCGTATGTATTCAGTAGACACACCACTATCACTCTGCAGCATTTGCCAGACATTCGTGCCTGACTGATTCGAGGTCACGATTGCTAACAACTTAATACGAATATACCTCGGATATCCTTACCACGACTACGTTTTGTTAAACATTACATGGCAATCAGTTAGCAATAAGCTCAATCAATGAAGAAAAAATGTGATCAATGAATTAAAACACATAACATCGACGTGTTCTCACCTACGACGCAGCATATCTATCTTGGTAAGATTCCGGACAGGCTGACACCTATCCCGGCTAGAAACAAAAACTGCATTACAAGCGTAACAAAGAAAGTTAATTATGAGGAAAATAAAGTTGACTTCATATTTTTCGGAGTGTATTTTGCTCCACACTACTTTCACTTTAATTCAACCTGGTTTCGTATTCAAGAAATCAAGTAAAAATTTTCCTTGTCTTTGTGTTGGGTTTTATTTCCTTCAAATTTCCTTTTGCTGATGTTATTTTCGTACTGTCAATTCTTTCGTTTTCCTTTAACAGAATCGAATTGCAAGCTTCACGTTTCTTATACAGTTACGATTTCCACTCGTAACTGTATCACATTAATAAGAAAGAATGCAATAATAAGCGATTTATGTAGAGAGTTCATTTTAATTTAGGTCATTACTTTGCAAAATTTAGCATGATTATTTTTTCTGTGTATTTATTTGGCTACCATTTTATTTATAAAAGATAATAACGTGGTGTTTCTTATAAATACGAACGTTAGCTTCTATGTTTCGGGATTAGGCAACCCTAGTGTTGCAATCTAACAACTGCCTAACAGCTATATCATAAAGTTAGATGTTTTTGGGGCTATATGTACTCAGAACGTTTTAACATAGGAGCGTTATTTGTGTTGCTTACAGTAACTGAAGAGATTCATCCCGGTCCAAAAGTTGAATGCTGAACATTTTCGTACCGTTGTTTTTACAATTTTTGGCGTTTATTAACTCAGCAACAGTGCATTAATAAACTTAATTCAATTTTTGCCATGAAGGACCAGTGTTTATTGGTAATGGAATTAAATTGTGTTCGTGGTTCACTCCATGATGAATTTCGTGAAGGTCGTCCAAAATCAGTTGTTCCTATGACAACAATTAATGCTGTGCGCGAACTGATATTGCAAGATCATCATGTGACCCATCGGAAGCTTGAGACAACCTTAATCATTAGTGGGACCAGCACACATTCAATATTGTGGAACATTTGACTGTCAAAATGATTTGCTCGCGTTGAATCCCACACAATTCGTCAATCGCTTTAAGACAGGCTCATTGATCGATTGATCAAAAGAAATTCTCAAGAAATACAATCGCGGCGCTTCGCAACACATCTATGACATCGTGACAGGTGATGCATCGTGGATTTGGCCGTATGAGGCCGAAAGTAAACAGTAGTCGACTGTATGGGTGGGTGTTCCAAGATGAGCAAAATCCAACAAAAATTGTTTGCGAACGAAGCACTTCCTAGCAAATGTTCGTCTGTTTTTTCAGGAAAACTTGACGTGTTGCAACCATGCCACTAGAATAACGCAAAACAGTCAATTCTGAGTGGTGCACAACGATTTGTTTGCCAGTTTTCTTCTAAGAAATCAGGAAAGCGAACCGCCAAACACAGATCACTCTTCATCACGACAATCGGCAAACGTAAAAACAAACTGAGAGCTCAACGTTTTTTGAGACCTGAAGAATCAGTTGTAAAGATCTTCATGGAGAATATTTTGAAAAACTATAAAGTGATTTTTGTTTTTGTTCTGTAATCCTGAAATATAAAAATAGGCGACCCTTGTGTGGCATGTTGAAATGTTGTAACTGTATTACAACTTGAATAGATAGTTACAACAACGTAGTCAAGATGTAATAAAAAATGTGTTTAAAGTCATCAAAAGAATGTTTACGGCATCTTAAATAAAGTTTGTGAACCGACGTGTTTTTGTGGTCCTTTAAATAAAATGTGAAGCCGTAATAAATGAACGCGGGTAACGTAATATATGCGTATTTGTAAAAATATTTAATTTCAAACGCTTTTTTGACAAATCTTTGTATAGACATTTGTCAAATGTGAGCTTACTAAACATCAGACATGTTTTATATGTATATCAGTCCATTATAGTATAGAGTTGAGATACATAACTACATTCGTATGTTGATTGAAATATATTTTATATTCTCTCACCGCCATCCAGTTGAATTTTGTGTTTGCTGATATTGTATCAGTGATAACAACGGTTTCAAATTTTTCGCCCGGCCCAGCGATTTTAGCATTAATTTAATTTTATAGTGAACTATATGATTTATAATTGTTAATAATTTTATCAGACTTTCTAGTTCGATTTTTACTTCCTCCAACCGGAGTAAGATTTTTTTGTGATAAAATTGGAGTGATTAACACTTTTAAAGAAGACAAGAAAAGTAAAGATGAAGACTTACTTGAGGAAATAAAAATTGAACTAGAAAGCCCAATAAAATTATAGACAATTGTAAACCATATACTCATGTAGTTCATTATAAAATTAAATTAATTAATTAGTTTTGTTAGACAGTTTTAAAATAAAAATTTCTTACAATTGTTACAGTTGAGAATAAATATTTTTGTGGTAAAATTGTAGTGATTAACATTTCTAAAGAGGAGAAGCAAGCAAAAAAGTGAAAAAGAGAACTTACGAGGGTTGCTTTTAATATTTCGGAATTACAGAACAAAAACAAATATTAATAACTGAAAATCACTTTATTGTGTTTCAAAATATTTCCAATGAAGATCTTTTTTTGCATATGTTTGAACCAAGCACTTTTACCACTCTAATTGAGGTATCTCTAAAACATGCATTCTGAGTGCAGCAACCGCTTCTTTCGGTTCGAAAAACGTTTACTTTTCAGTTTGTTTTTACGTACGCGAATAAAAAGAAGTCACTAGGTGGCAAGTCAGGACTATGAGACGGATGACTCATCAAATCGATGTTTTCGGTGCTCAAAAATACAGTTGTTTGAGCCGACGTGTTTTAAAGCACCGCGATTGTAACGGGCTAGCCATTTCTTGGTTTCAAAAGTATAGGACTGGAATTCGACATCTGTCAAACTATGTTGTTAAACCAATTTTTTTCTTCACAGTTAAAAGTTTGCCATTGACGAAAATGGATCGCTTAACTATCACACAACGCATAAAAATTATCAAAACATAGTACAAAAATGGTGATTTTGCCACAGCCACATATTGTGCTTTAAGAGGAGATTATGGTTTACGTAATCGTCCAACTACGCAAGCAATTGCCAAAGTTGTGAAGACGCCATCGTCTCGCTCGTTCCGCTGAAAATATTGATGTTGTGAGTGAAAGTGTTGCCGAAGACCCGAATGTGTCGATTCCTCGCCGTTCTCAGGAATTAGGACTGTCTTACGGCATATTATGGTGTATTTTGCATATAGATCCGCATAAAGTCCAGCTCACACAACAACTGAAGCCAGCTGACCATTCACAACGCACCAGCGGTGGACGGCGATTTTTCGAACAAAAGTTTCTTCAGCGATGAAGAACATTTCTCTTTCGGTGGGGTGGGTATGTTAATTAAAAAAATTGTCGTATTTGGGGTTCTAAGAATCCTCAAGTAATTGAGGAGAGGCCATTATATCCAGAAAAAGAGAGCACTGTTTGGTGCGCTCTTTGGTTCGAAGGTGTAATAGGACCTTACTTGTTCGAAAACGACGATGGAACGACTGTCACCGTCAATTCGGAGCGTTATAGTCATATGATAACCGACTTTTTTTCTGCCTGCCGTTGAAGAATACGACTTGGAGAATATATGTTTTCATCAAGACGATGCCTGATGGCAGACAACTCGAGCGAATATGGCTTTATTGCAAGAGACATTTCCTGGCCGCGTAATTAAATTAATTAATGAGGTACCGCCCAGTATGTGTCAAAAGTGGTCGAAAACTACCTCAAAAGAATCAATTCTTGCAACACTTCGCGTGGTGGTTTATTTAAATGATGTAGTGTTTCACACACAATGTCAGCGTTCAAACTTTATAATAAAAAAGAAATATCATGAAAGAAAATATTTTATGTGTGTGTATGCGTCTAACCTCAAAAATGTCCAACTATACGATAGAGCTGCCAGTTGTCCGATTGCAATATTAGGGCGGCCAAATTCTATGGGGGCATACCGGGCTGCTTCACGTCCACCACGACGGTCGTCAGCACTGAAAGTGACTTCGAACGCGGATCATAACGAATGGCTAGTGCATTTTTTTAAATTATTTTGTTTTTAAGCAGTAGTGCTCAGCCGTTATATTTATTTAGGAACTGATCATTGGTGAATAAATACCACCAGGAATACTTCGCGACGCTAACACTTATATCAAAACATAGATCTTTGCAAAGCAAAGATTATTGCTATATGACACTTTGAGATCCGCCTGTAATTGCCAATGATTTAATGAAAAATGTAAAAATGAGTTTGGCATAAAATTTTTTTTAAACTTTTGCTATAAAGTGTATACATAGCTTTTTCTTTTATTACAATTCTTTTTTTGCTTGTACTGTATGGTATAGTCTATGGTGCAGTCTACCAGTCAAATTTGTTTTTCATTTGACAAGAGGGAAATTTTTCTTTTCAGATATGGGCTGGTTCCAAAAAACTTCTCATTTCCAGTATCCACCTGACTGACGGCTTTCAAAGAAGAGAATAAAAGGCGTTCAAAATATTTTGCACGCAAAGTGGGTGCATACGGTTATGACGACTGAACATTAGGCAGAAGCCAATATGTACATACATATAAATAAAATATGCCTACTTGTATCTAGTATGCGTTTCTTTAAGAACAAATTATTCTATTTCGCTTAAAGTGAAGATGTGTTTGTTCGAGGCACCAGCACGATTCTCATATTTAACGATATGTAACAAATTTTATGTAACTGAACTCTCAAGAATCACTTGTGCTGAAAATGTTAAAGAAATTTATGCATAATAAAAATACATTTATATGTTTGGAGTAGTGCCAAAATATACTGGTTTTGAAGCAGCAATAAAGTTGTTTCTCAAAAAAAGTTTGGTGTTTTGCATCATCATATCTGTTTCTTGGATCTTGGATATATGTATGTTTCTAATGATTAATGGCGACATTTAATGCAGCTCATAATTTTCTACAAGCACACATATGTATATGTATACATACGTAAGTACACACACACATATATAAATATGTATTCACATAGAGTATACATACATACATATGTACATATCAAAACAATAAAGTATTTGAGGCTTTGGCGTAAAGTTCCTTGTGAATAATTCATAAGTTTAAAGTAAATAATAAAACAAAATTCATGGTTTTCTTTTCTCCACTTACCGTTTGTTATCCCGCCGTGTTTGTGACGTTCGTATGTAACCGTTGCCCATTGTGTTGCCATTGCAGAAACTGTGACTTTGACCGGATCCTATTTTGGCAACTGTTTGTTATAAATAATCCACACTGAAAAACTGTTTCAAATCTTGCCACACAAACACACACTTGCAGCTTTTCAATGCTTTCTAGTTTCTTATATTTAGCAGATTCGAGCGAAAATGTGTACGAGTTCAGGAGTACTTTTCGAATTTGAATGGCTGATTGGCTGCCTGTGAGTCTGCCGTCTGCCCCAAATAATGATGGTTTTTTTTTTTTAATTCAAACTGAAATTGAATAAATGGAAATCTGTTTTTAGCAAATAAAGAAAAACTAAAACTGCTCTAGTTATTTTCAATAAATGGAATGAAAATATTTTTAATTAAAATGCTTTCGCCTTGAAAAAGTGGTAGTTTTTGTTTAACACTTAGAACTACAAAATTGTTGCTGGCACTTTTAATTGTTGCGATTTCAGTGGATTTGAGTTTAATTTATTGCAAAAATCAATAGAGAAGAGTAAAACTTTGAAAAAGTAGAATGAACTCTTTACAACATTTGTTATTGTACGCTCTTTTTGTGATGCTTTTATGAAAAATATGAAATGACGAAAAATATATCCACAGCTACGAGCAGATAAATAGTTCACATGTCCAATATTAGTAGTGCGTGGTAAGTTTTAATACTGTGAGCCTTTAGTTAAATAGTAAATTTCGGAAAGAAATTTTTACGAGCAAAAAGAATAGGTATTAACTTGATTCATATAATTTAATCTCTGTAATGAACTTAATAATTCATTTTGAGCTTGATAAGAAATAAATGAAATGATAGATTTTTTTTCAAGTCGTAATTCATCTAGCTTTCTAATTATAATAATGGTTATGCAAGGCTACGATTAAACAAAACCCTGTTTTAGCGGCGAGAAACAAAAGTTGCGCACAGCGTTTCAAAGCTTTCAGCTTTGAAACTTTCTAACAGGTGGACATCATTCATGAAGTACTAGGTGACACAGAGCAACTTTATTTGGGTAATCCTTGAGCTTTAATAATTTATACTAGAGAAAAGATTCCTTCGCCATTGGAAAGCTACACTATCGGCAGTGATCAAAGGATATGTTTAGTTTGGCCATGTCCTATTCCCCGCCCACGTACTTTAAAATACTCAAGTCTACTTTTACGCCCACTTACATAACGTAGCTTGAACTGATAATGATTGTACCATTCGTCCAAGTTGTCTTTCAACTGCTCGCAAAAACCAATCTTAGATTTATATGGATAAGAAAATTTGGCCACACCTACTTCTACGCCCAATTTTTGGACGGCTCATTCGCCTACTTCAAATCCGTTGACGAAGTTCCCAAAAAGACATATCAAGCAGCTTGCCGGTGACAGAGGCTTACTACAAAATGGTGGCCATTGGAAAAATACTCTGATAGAATAATCTTTTTTGCAATTTCCACTAAAAATAAGAGAGTTATTTAATCGTGATTAAGCCTTAAACTAATCACGAGTGAGAGCGTGATTTAAAATTAAAATTTCTTGCGTGATAGTGCGTGAGTACCATTTTACGGCAGCTCACGAATAAGTTAAGACACTGACTTTTTTTGATTTGCAAAAAAACTTCCATACATTTTTCCTTGAATTACTTTTCGATGTAGTTTATTTTTCCTCAATTTCTACTACATGCAATTTATTTATATTTACCTGGATCGAATTTTATGGAAGGAATAAAATGTAAGGCATCGTTGGAGGAAATAATTCCTTGAGTAATTTTAACCCCATAAGATGCATGTAGTGCAAAACTAAAAATTAACCCATTAGTTTTACCTATGAATGCAACTTCTTTGTTTACCAATAAGAGTGAACACCCTGAAAGCATAAATTACATGACATTAAGAACAAAAAACAGGAATTACAAAGAATAAACGAATTGGTAGAAGAACAAACTTTGCATCTATGTTTGTATGATGCATATGAGGAGATTTCTTGGTGTAACTTTTCAGTTCTTCATGACCAAATGTTGAACGATTTTTGGCATAGGTATTACACTGGAAAAGAAAATATTTCGAAAACAGTCGTATTGAAAATTAAATTGCTTAATACGTAAAATTCAAAATTAGTGCCAGCTGTAATTTCTTGAAATGCGTAAACACTCCAACAGAATCTGTACCACTGTAACTAGTGACGGTGTTTTTCGAAGTCCAGGCGGATAGTAAAGGAAAAGCAAGGCCTAGTAATTTTAAGTTTTTGCACGACTATCTGCGCTCGCAAGCGAAAGCAACATGAGTCGAATTAAGGCCAAATCGACTCACGTATGTTACAGTGTTCTACTAACTTTTACATAACTATCGAGTCTTATTTACATATATTAAATCTCTATGTCTCCAACATAGTTTGTTAAAATTGTTACGCTTTTAGCTTTTGAAAACGTTTTCCGTAGATTCTTTAATTGTAATGAAGTTAAAACACTCAATTCTTCAGTTTACAGTGCTCAACAGTCCAATTATTTATTTAAACACACTGTACTCGCAAACACTTTACTAAGAAAAAACAAAACAGAATTCAAATAATCCTTCATAAAAGTTCTATACAATTCTCAATAAGCACCAAAATGTCCTAGAAGACATGCCTATATTACATCTTGTATGAATATATGTACATATATTTTTGATTCATCAAAAAATTCTTCAAAATTGCCCATTTAGGTTTTTGCAAAGAAATCGTTCAACATTGAAAACACGGCATTCTCGAAACTATGTTCTAAGACTTAGCCTCTTATCGTTTCCGATCACAGGTCTATAAATTTTTTTTACGTTTATATTTTGTTTCAATACAAAAGTGATTGTTCGTTCGATTTTTTTTTCGTTTTTCGTGCGTGAAAATGCGTGATTGAAAAATGTTTGCTCTTGAGCGTGCATGACGTGAGGCCCAAAAACAATTTTCGTGCGTGAAAGTGTGTGATTAAAAATATTATGATCGTGAGCGTGCGTGACGTGAGCCAAAAAAAGACTCACGCGCGCATCTCTACTTAGTAGCTAGAGAACAAACCATGACTCTTTCGTCCTATGTTAGGACCAGTGTTGTCAGTTTCGGGGGTTTCGCCCTAGATTTAGGAGTGAATTTGGGGTGTTAAATTCTTTCGGGGAAAATTTAGGGGGAAACAATTTGTTTGTGAGTTTTTTAAGGGGATTTCTGTGTTTGGTTGAACGGTAAAATGGCAGGAATTTTCAACTGATAAATTCGAAGAATTTACCGATTTTTAAAGTAAAATTAAATGAGGTATTTTATGTTCATCTGGTAGCTTTAAGTACACAATTTCGCAACTGGTAATTTTAAGCACGTTTTTTGTTGAGTTTAATGAATTTTTTCCTTATATTTTTGGAGAAACTTAAGTTTTTCTAGATACGCAGATAACAATTTCCAGCTGTCTATAAATATGTACTTACATCTCAGAATATGTGAATATGTACAAATAAATCGAAAATTGATCATAAATATACATACGCCTGTAATCATAACATATGCACTGAAAAATATCTACTTACATATAATCAGTTAATTGTGACTTCTTTTTAATTGCAGAAAGTTTAACAATTTTGTGCATTTTCCGGATTGTGCATTATGCATTAATGTTGGGGATTCGCAAACTAAAGCAGAATCTTCACCAAAATTTTTTAGGGGGATTTTGTAGAAAAACATTGAACCTTAGGAGGGGGTCTTAAAATTTTTTTTGGGTACAGATATACATTGACCTGGGAACATTGGTTAGGACCTACATAGTTACTGCGAACTCGGATGATAATTTAATCGCACTTAGATTTCAAGGAGTAGCGCTTAGCTACTGTTTAATCATTAATAATTTCGAAGAGTAGCGCCCACTCACATTTTGGAAGTTAAGGCTGATGTTTATATTTTAGCTATCATCTTTTCGGGGCTACAAGCCATGTTAGATAGACTTAAAGTTCCAGCTAATTTTCACAGTTTCTTCTGAGGGAACACCCTGGGTGTCATGTATTTTATATTGTAATGGCAACCATATGGTTGCCAATGCCAATAATTAATTCCCTCTTACTTTTATGTTCTATATTGCATATGCTTTTCTAATTCACTTTTGTTAAATACCTTTAAGTATAAAACCGCGGCACTGTGAATTTCAGTTAATAAAATGTCTAATATATGTATGTATGTATGCATATGTAATATGAATCGAGAACAGAGTGTTATTGCCACTTGTTTTGGGGGGGTTTTTTGGTTTTATTGCTGTAGTGGTTAATACATACATACATATTTGAAAGGAATTTTAATTCTCTAGCTCAACCGTTTCGGGAAACGAGCGCTGTGATGGAAGTACCGATGAACATCGAAGTCTTGGTAATAGGGTACCATTTTTACTCTAACAGTGGAGAACTCTATGAATGAAATATATGCCTTTTGGTGGTAGCAATATTTACTGTAACAAAACGTGAAAATAAGTAATGAACTTACTGAAACATACAGATGCATGTTAGATTTAAAAGCCGACACCTGGGAGAAAATGTATTGGTTTTGTAGTCGAAAAAAATTATATATTTTCGATCTCTTGAGCTCTATTAAAGCGCAATCAAATTCCTTATTACTCCCACAGTGCATCGTCGATAATTTCTGAATATAGACAGACAAAGTTTATGGATGTCGTAACTTACACGATTCTCTGTGTGAGAAGTTTCTGAATATATTTTATTTGTAATTTCCAAAACTTGTTAGTCTTGGCCACGACCAAAAGAGAACTCAAAAAATATCTACGAGCTTTGCTAGAAATGCTTAGTTTTCGTGTAAAGGTACCTTTAGACTATGCTAATATTTGTCCAAACACAACAAATAATTGTTTGGGCTAATAGTATGGTTTGTGACAAATGTTTGGGCATGGGCTTAGATTGCACTAATATTTGCTTGAATTTTATTTGCGCAAATAACGGAAAATTTTGTGTCAGCCATGTTTGGTACAAATATTTGTGTACCCCTTTACACTATACTAATAATTTTGTTTGTCCGGTATGTATGACAAACATCTGTCAAACAGTATCAAATTGTGTTTTTGAAGCAATATGAAAAATTAAAATGTTTAGTGACAGTGATATTGGAGATTTATTATCAATAACTGCTGGAGCTATAGCAGATTCAGAAACCCAGCAAAAAGAAAAAAAGAAAAAAAAGATCCAGGGTTCGAGTTTGGGTGCTCGATGTAAGGATGTTGCCAAAAACTTCTCAAGGATTTGCGTTCTGAAGAGCCTTCGCTGCATAAAAACTTCGTGCGCATGGGTTCAAATGACTTCGATTACTTGGTAATTTGATTACAATATTCATCTTATTAACATTAAATATACATATGTTCATGTTTTTCACATAAAGCTGAATCTAGTGGCGCCGATTATAACAAAGAAAACCACACATTTGCCACGGTTGTTGTCCATTTTCTTTCAGAAAAATATGCATTATAATTAAGAATTACGGAAACGCGTTTTTTACTTACCAATCTGTCAAACGAATTGACCAGTATTGCCATTTCAATTTATTTAATTTTTTATATGTTAAGCACTGTCAAAAATAACTGTTGGCAACCCACGTTTCTACAATTATTTGTCGCTGTTTGTTCCGTCAAAAATATTGCGAGAACAAACAAAATATCGAGCCAAATATTTGTTGCGACGTGCTGACAAAGTGTTTACACTATGCAAAACTTTCTTCACAAACAAACATTTTTGTTAGCCAACAAACAGTCGACAAATATTTGGAGGCTAACAAATTCGAGTGTTTACACTAGGACAAACAAAATTTTTATGATTTTGCACAAATATTAGCATAGTCTAAAGGCACCTTTAGGCATGAAAATTTCATCCAGTTTGAGATTTCTTAGAATACCACTGAAAAACAGCCTGTTGGATTAATGACAGTTTATAATAAATAAAAGTCAAACATTTAACAGTTTGAAAAATATGAAGGTGAGTTTGATACTGCTGATGAAAGTGAATCGAATCAAATTATTGATGAATACGAAAATGGAAGTGATCACGAAGATTGTCCAGAGGAAGAGAGGATTCCAAATAATGATGACAATGTTTCAGTTATTCACCCTTATTCTGCGTTTCGATTACGTTCCCGCACTCAGTTACGCTCGAATCGAAAGTAGGTATTCTGCAACAAAAAAAAAACTGAATCGAAAGAAAAAGAAGAAGAGTGGGGCGTGTTTAAACTAGGTTTTTTGTTGTGAAACGTGTGAAATAGAAACAACGAATATAATAGCCTTTTCACACTTATCAACATTTTCGTGGAACGTGTTGAAGATGTTGAAAATGTGAAACATGCGTTCACACACAACATCTAACATCACATATACATACATACACAGCTGCCAAAATAAATAAAGCAACGTTTTGCATTAAAGACAATAAAAATATAATATAAATAGATTTTGAAGACAAAATAATAGTAGGATTACCATCAAGGCAGAATTAGTAGGTACAAGCACTAGCAGACCAAAAAAAAAAAAAAAATACACGAGAGTTGTTGGTAGAAAAATAACTGCATACTGTCAAATTCTTCTCTCATTTGTTTTGTTAAACTGGTTTGTGAGTGTATATAAAAAGAAACGAAATTACACAAATTTCGTAAAATAAATTTATTTAAACCACTTAAAAATTATTACTTTACTTTTTTATGGAATAAAAGAAGCAAAATAACTGGCTTATTTTACTTTTTCTTCAATAGTAGCTACAAAATCACTTGCGCATTTCTTAGAAATCAGAGCACATTAAACGGCTTGTAAACAAACTTTTGACACTAAGCAGTTAATAAACAACGAGCAGCTGTTTTAGTTATTTTACCTGTTTAATCTGCCTTGATTAGCAGTTAGCTTGCAAGAACAATCTCTACTACTAATGCAGTGTATAGAATCCATAAAAAGCTTGCTGGAGGAAGAAGATCATGAAGACATCATTTTGGACACAACTCCTTTTTTAATGATTTTGAATGTCAAAATTTACAGTGATGCCACTACAATTTTGTAATTTTTTTAGTGATGACACTAAAATAATCGAAAGATGTTGAGTGGAACAAAATGAGTTAGGAACATTTTATAAAGATGTTGAAAGATGTTGGTTTTTAGCCCTGTATATTTCTTATGGGGAAATTTCAACATCATCGCAAATTGATGGTAGATGTTAGATGTTGATAAGTGTGAAAAGGCTATAAACAAATTTGTAAACATTTCAGCAAAAAGTCAAATTTAGTGCACAAAAAATTAATAATTAAAACTAAATATTGTGTGAATGATAATTAAATAAATAATAAATGTTAATAAAGCATAAAAGCGAAAAAGTGACGGACATAAATACATAAGTGAGAATGCTTTAACTTCCTCCTTAGGACGCTTGTAATAACCACAAGCAATATCATACTTTGCTTCCATTAAAGTTACAAGCTTTTTGTACTGCTGAGGAGTTGTTGTTTTCGATTCGATGTAATAAATTAAATAAAAGTTTAAACCTTTGGTTATATTAAAAATGCTTACAAATCAATTTAATTTGTTTTTTTACTCACATATTTTTAATTGTTTAATTTCACCTTAAATGCTTCAACAAAAATCGAAAAAAAAATTCCGTTAGTGTATACATAACTTAGAAAAGCGTGTCTTCGATCGTTACGCGGAATACACACAATCGAAGAAACAAATCGAATTGAAGCAAAAACTGAACACAGAATACCAAAGTTGCCGATCGCGGAAAATTTCGATCCGAATCGAAACGCAGAATAAGGGTGATTAGTTATGGTGTATCAAGGAGATGCACCAAAATAATTCGTGATGGAAAACCAGGAAGACTTAAAAAAAAATGTAATATAGTAAATATGTTATCCACAAAAGTTGAGGTTTAACAAAAAAAATCGACGAGATTTTGAAAATATTTTAAAATATGCACGCTTATGTATGTGTTACATGCTCATTCATATATTTTTTTAAATATTATCAAGAGTACATGATTTCTCACGTTTTCGACAAAAAATGTAACTAGCCTATTCATTCGAGTAGTCGAATAAAAGCTCAGCAATAACTAGCTAGTGGAACACATGCAAAATCATAGAATTGTATTCGAACGACTATAAACCTGACCGCACTAGTAAAATATGAACAATTCTTTGCTTTTCACACATATTATTGGTTATCTCGCGCTGTAAGCGCTAATTACCTATTTGGACAGTAGGCAGGTATGAGAAAGTATGTACAATTATATTTAATATCATCATTGGTAACTATTAAATTAGAGCTTTGCATTTCAAAAAAAGTGTGTTTGAAGGCAGTTCAGACTATTTTATATCATAAAAATATTACATCCCCGTTGAGCCGTTGGTAATCCTACTATTCTTTATATACAATAATTTCATAATTTATACTGTAGTAATCATATAGAAATATATTTCGTTCACTCCCTGCCTTACAGATAATGGGATTTTTATTATATTCTTCATATTCGTGCTCCTGTGGTTAAATATTAAGGACCGATGTTGATTTTGAATGAAACACAAATTATTTAGGAAATTTTGTCATTTCTTTTTATTACAATAATATTGGTATGGTCCAATTATGTATTAAACAAAATATAGGCCAAATGTCTGCTGCGACCTCCATCCTCTGGTCCAAATTTTCGATGACGCTGAGTGTTGAATTATTTCATCCTTTAGCTCTGGAATTGTTGCTGGCTTATCAATGTGCACCTTTTCTCTTAAATAACCCCAAAGAAAGAAGTCCAACGGTGTTAAGTCACATGATCCTGGCGGCCAATTGACATCACCGCCACGTGAGATAACACGGCCATTTATTTTGTTGCGCAAGTGAGCCATTGTTTCGTTAGCTGTGTGGCAAGCGGCACCGTCCAGTTGATACCACATATCGTCCACATGATACCACATATCGTCCACATCCATATCTTCCAATTGGGGCCATAAAATTTCGTTATCATCTCACGATAGCAAACATCATTCGCAGTAACTGCCTGACCAACCAGTCACCCTTTGTCAAAACTCTTTGTGTGTGCATTTGTTTTTCGACAATCACTCTTGGATTATCATTCGTCCAAATGTGGCAATTCTACTTCTTAACGAATCCAGTGTGGTGAAAATGCGCCTCATCAATGAAAATGATTTTCTTCGAAAATTTATCATTCACTGTTGCCATTTCTTGCTACTGTTCTGACCGTGGACGACACTTACAATGGTCAAGGCGCTTTAGTTGTTGAGTCCATTGCACAGCGTAAGCGTGTAAATACAAGTCTTAATGCATAAAAGTCATCAACAACGAGCGTGAGATGTGCAATTGTTGGACACGACGGCAAGTTGAGGTGCGACTTGCCGTCGACTTCTGCAACTTCTGCAGTACGAGATGGGCGAGTGCTTTCATATCCCCTACAGACTCGGTTTTCTCAAATATTTGCACGATTTTTCCGATTGTACGCACATGCGGACTATTAAATTGGCCGAAGAAATCACGAAGTGCACGATATGTATTTTGAATGGAACGTCCATTTTCTCAATAAGCCTAAATAACTTTAACGCGCTGCTCGATTGTGTATCTTCTTATAGTTCAAATTAAAATGATATGAAATTGTGAAATGTCAAACGAAATGCAGAAAAAACTTAGCGTTTAGGTGTAGTTTGCATTCAGCAGCGGCTAACTTGCATAACGATTACTGTAGCTGTTGAATATTTCTAGTGTGATAGTCTTAATGTTAGATTTTTTGACCGTAGCGTGAAGTATATTCCGACTTTTGTGTCATAAAGTGCTTTGACAGTATTAATACTTGTATAATAGTCTGAACTGCCCTTAAGCAAAAATAATAAAAATACTAGAGTTTTACGAAACTATCTGCACAATTCTTAATCATAAATAAAGCAAAACCCCTGGCAGAACAATTATTTCGTTTACCGAATGACGGCACAATTCTGCAGGCGCAAATGCCGACAATAACGGAAACTGTTACAAAAAAAAAAAAAACCGTTCGATCCATTTGTACTTAAATCGATCCCAAGCGTTGTCTGAAGTCCGGTTAGCACGGATTTTCTCAAATCCGGTACATTGTGCTTATTTTAGACACGGATTATTCAAGTACTACTAAATACGTAGCTTTATTCATATTAAATCCCGGTAATAATTCATATTAAATCCCGGTAATAATCCCTATTCGGCTTGTTTTAAGTACGCTTATGTGTTAGGCGTACTTATATTTTCAAGTACGCTTCGGGCTAAAATCGAGAAGAAAAAACTTAAATTTTAAACGACTTTTTTCTTTCTGTGTGGCGACGTTAATGAAGTGAATTTTCACAGATGATTGAATCGTACAGTTTTGTAGGACAGTAAATCACGGCTTAAGCAATTGCTCTTATTCGTGGCGGGGAAATGAGAGAGTTAAAGCAAGTGATACAAGCAAAAAAAAAAAAAAAAAGAGTTGGAGGATGTAAGCTTGGCATGTGAGCTGTGATTACGTGCAGAATTTCAGATGTATGCCAGATGACGTGGTCTGTCAACCCAACCTAATCACAAACTGGAATGCAGCTATTTAATAGGCTTATAGCTCTATACATTTTAATCGTTCACTTCGATTCGATTCTGCGCTTTTTTTTAACTTTTGGAAATTGATTATTATGAACATGACCCCTTGTATAATAATGTTTTCACTGCAAAAAAGATTTTGTATTCGAGGTGCACACTGGGCCCCAAATAAAAATAAAAGTTTTTTTTATAAGAACTCAACACAAAACATGTCATTTCAGGGACATTTGTCCAAATTATGCAATAGAGCTGGCCTTTTTTTACAAACGTTCTCATTTTCAATACCTTACTTTTTTCATTTTATTTTGGAAAATTAATATCGAAATGTTGTTATTGTTTACCAAGTTCAAACAAAAAAGTGTTACTTCGGGAAAGTGTTCTATTATTGTACCGATTGCGAATACCAATAGCAAATCGGGCCTTTCAGATCTCAATAACTGATAGTAAGCAATTTGTACCTGGTGGAGAGAATTACAAAATCAAATTTTACATCCCTGCCCCCCATCGTATGAACGGCTAAGAAATATAAATTTTTTTTGTTATTCACGAGTTCTGTAGAACTCATATATAAATATTAGTCTTAGATAATACACATTTCGTCTTTAGTGCAACATTGTCGCATCTAAAAAAATATGTATGATTAAGTTTTCAAAAACTGTGAGTAGTTAAAATGTAATATTCTACAACTGCGGTGTAACTTGAAATAGGGAACACTTGTTTAAAAAACGTTTTAGTTTTTCTAATGTTGGATGTCTGATGTGAAATCAGTTTCACATACGACTCAACGCTGAAATTTTCAAAAAAGATGTAAAGAAAATATGAAGAAACACGTTTCCCTTTTTGTTTATTTTTGGCCCACCCACTTTGTTGTGTATTTTTTAGGCCGAAATCTTATCTATGTATGTATGTATGTCAGTGAAAATGCTGCTCTATTCCATAAGCATGTAATAAATTATGTAATGAGAACAGCATTTCTATTAACAGAGATAACAGTTGGGCTTCAACAGTTAAAGTTAAAAATACAGAAATACACAACACTGTTTCTGTAGCAGCCAGCCATCGTGTACAAAATCTTATTTTTCGAGATGTGACTGAGTTGCAATAAAGAGGCGCCATCACTATTACTTTCACCGTATCAGAGTGTGGTGTACATTTGGCTGATCGTTCTTTAATCTCAAAGATTTTATACAAAACAACTTGCAGCTTGAAATTTTCGACGCATTACTTAAATTGCTGCACTACGATAAGAACCATAAAAAGGAAAGTAAAACTAAAAGAAAAAAAAAAATGTTTAAAAATGTCGAAATCAAATTAGAGCGGTACCCTACCAATCTTATAGACAAAGATTGGTCGCGGCGTTCTATCCAATATCAAGTAAAACATGTAGAGCTTGTGAAACAAATTCATTTGCTAGAAGTATTCCATGATGATGTGTGGTTGGTTACTTTGCCAAAAAGCGGTACCACCTGGATGCAGGAGCTGTTATGGCTGGTAATGAATAATTTTGATTTTGGAAAGGCAAAAAGCGAACATTTGGAACTAAGAACTCCGTTCCTAGAGTAAGTTCAAAAACCGTTTGCAATTAGTTTTCGATGATGATATTGTAATTAAAAATTTTGTAAAGATTCGATTACATTGTCAATGGAAACTTGGAGACTGCTTTTACACCAATAGAGCGTTTGCCGAGGCCTAGACTTATTAAGTCGCATTTATGCTTGCCGTTATTGCCTGCACAAATTTGGGATAAGAAGCCTAAAGTATAATAAACTTATTGATTTTTTGAAAATACAAAATTAATAAAACTCTTTCTTTTATCAAGGTGGTTTATGTTGCCCGTAATATAAAAGATGCGTATGTCTCTTTTTTTTATCACAGCCGTAGTTCGGGTGTTAGTATGGACAAATCTCTGGATCAGTTTGTTGATTCATACATGCAGGGAGGATGTTTGCATGATCCTTTTTTACATATAACTGAATTTTATTCATTGAAGAATGAGCCCTGGTTATTTTATACCAGTTTTGAGCGCATGAAACTTGATTTGCGTCAAACTATTTTGGACGTTTGCAAGTTTCTCAATAAAACTATTACCGAAGAGAATATGAAGAAAATGCTGAATCATTTGTCTTTTGACGAAATGAAAAATAATTGGACTACAAATCATCATTGGGAATTTGAGCGAATAAGAGAGAAAGCCACTTCCTCTTATGAACATCATAAGTAAGTTATATGTACATACATACGTACCAGAGGTTCAATTCGAGTGGCTGACAGCCGGCTGACAGCCGCCGCCGACTTTATTTCATATGGGCCAGCCGCCGCCGATGTGCCGGCTGAAGTCGGCTTATTTCCAGCCGCCGCTTTTACACAACTACCCAACTAATATTTTAATAAATATTAGTTGCTCACTGTCAATTTCTATATATGAGTAATTTTGTTTATGTGTGCTTTAGACTTAATTCAATAATTTGACTGCTTGTTGTTTACAATCGAATGTTACGAATCTTGTAGAGATGTATTTCGTGCGAGCTTAGATATTAACATATTTCGTTATCAGTGTGACGAGATTTTAAAATGAGGAGGTAAATCGCATATAAAAAGGAGCTAAAAATTTTGATACGTGTGTATACATTCCACATTGACTTTATATCATCATTGTCTTAAGTAATACAAGTAAGAAAGCTATTAAATACCGTGACTGTTTTAAATAGGTTAACGGATATACATATTCCTCAAAAAATTGGTTTATTCAATATAGCGGATATGTATAATATATAAATCGATATTGCAAATTTAAACTTGTTGGTGACAAAATTGCGCAAGTTCGCTTAAAGGGCATATCCCTTGTTTATTTTCGAAGATTATTTAGTTGAGTTCGGAATTTATGTATATTCAATCTTACATTTATGTCAAAATTATTTAAATAAAAACAAGTAAGAGTGCTATATTCGGCTGGGCCGAGTCTTAAATGCCCTTCACAATGATATTTGTATGCATAAGTATGTATACATTTAAATATTTCGTAAAATGTTAGCTGTTGTTATTTCTTAAAATGAATTGAAATTAAATTATTTTTATTTATTATTCGGGACAAAGAAAATACTAATACCGGTATTCATAAAAAATAAAATGTAGTTTAAATACGTTTTAGAAATCTTTTTTTTTTTCATATAAAATTTCTTCTAAAATGTTCAACACCATCTTAAATTTTATGAATACTAGTGTAAGTATTTCTGTTTTATTATCATCTCAATAATGATGGAAGATCTTTTTTACTTCACTTTGATTTACTTTGCTAACAGAAAGTTGAGCAAAATTGCTCTCAAAAATACAATGTACGTGTAATAAAGTTTCAGTAATGTTTTGTAATTTTTTTTCTTTAGTTTTGTGGAAACAAATCAAAATTAGTAAGTTTACGACAAACACTTGCTTGCTAACACTCCTAGCAAATCTACTTCAATACTTTACCAAAACGTTTGAAAAATATTGAAATAAATAGGTAATTAATAGTTGAGTTTTTCAGTTATAAAAGTTGGTTACATCATTTACTAATATTTTCCTAAGTTGTCTTGATAACTATGGGGCATAGTTATAAATATTAAAATTGTAGGTATTTAAAGAGATCTTAATAAGAGTACAAATGTATAAGGTATGTGTTAAAAGTTACATATGTACATAAGCAAGCCGGCTACAGCCAGCTTACAGCCAGCCGCCGACAGTTTCACGCCCAGCCGCCGCCGCCGCCAACAATTATGCGACGAATTGAACCTCTGATACGTACATATCCATATGTACATATGTATGTATGTATGTGTGACACATACATATATTTATAAGACGTAATTTTGTTTCTATTTTGCTGATGTTATCTCTAAACACATTATAGTTTTGTGCGCAAAGGCTTAGTAAACAGCTACAGAGACGAATTGTCACCTGACATGGTGGAAAAGATGGATAAATGGGTTTCGCATAATTTGTCTAAGTACAATGTTACCATGGAGGAGTTGTTACTCCTTAACTAAGATTTCCAAGAAATGTTAAATAAATAAAAATAATTTAGTACAAGCAAATCAAAAAAAACCCATGTTCTTTCTTGCAAGTTGGTAATTTTTTTTATCAAATCAAATTTCTCATCTCTGGTGAGATTTTGTATGTGTCATCTGCGTGCAATTTAATTTACATATATACATATGTAGATGGTCTATGGATGTTACAATTTGCTTACATGCTGGCCACACGACACAGAAGTAATGTAAAAATGATTATGTGTTCGGACACATGTTTGAAAATCATTGCCCAAACACAATACAAAGCAATTGTGTCTGAACACAAACTGTAAAATTTTTTTGACGACGCACAGAGGGTTATACGCTGTTCACATATGCCTTTTTAATTGAAACAATATTCAGTTAATTGGCAATATCGTTTTGGTGTTCATACATACGTAATATTGCTACGACAATTAGCATTTGGCAGGTGAAAAAGTTATTGTTTACATTTGGTTATTTTGTAAAGGGTGTTTTTTCAATGTATAGAACTCTAAGTTGGCATTACTGTTCAAGATGGCTACCGATTCAACAGGTGTCAAGTGATTTATTCTCAGTTTGGTTTGGCAATATATACATCATGAATAAACTCACGCGTGAACAAGGCTTGCAAATAGTGCAATTTTATTTCGAAAATAATGGTTCTGTGCGGAATACGTATCGCGCACAATTTTGTTTAGAGATGAAGCATACTTCTGGTTGAATGGCAACGTCAACAAACAAAACTGCCGCATTTGGAGTGAAGCTAATCCTCAAGTGCATGTCGAAACACCCTTACATCCACAAAAACTGACTGTTTGGTGAGCTTTATGGGCTGGTGGAATCATTGGTCCGTACTTCTTCAAAAACGATGATGGCCAGAAAGTTACAGTCAATGGTGATCGATATAGAGCCATGATTACTAACTTTTTCATTCCTGAATTGAATAACCATGATGTCCAGGAGATGTGATTTCAACAAGACTGCGCAACATGCTTGTGCCATTTGGAAGACAATATTCGACGTGTTATTGCCGATATACGGCCAGAAATGTTGGAAAAAGTCATCGAAAATTGGAAGTCCAGATCCGCGCCAGCCGTGGCGGCCATATGCCAGAAATCATATTTAAAATGTAATGCCACAAAATTATCTTTTGGATAAATAAAATGCATGTCAATCAAATAATCCATCGTTGCTTTATTGCAACTTAAAGTTCTATACATCGAAAAAAAACACCCTTTATCATAAAAAATTTTTAAAAAATTTGTTTTTTGTTTATTTATTTTGTTGACGTTTGATTAGTAAAATTTTCACAAGGAGTGTTCAATATGTACTGTTATTGTAAAAGCTTGTTCATTTGGTACTGTTAATACAAATCTAACAGTGTTGCATTATAAATTTTACTCATTATTGAAACAATTATCTCTTAATTGCCAATAAGCTAATTGTAATTTTTATATGAAAATTTTGTCTCAATTGTTGGCTTTAATTGTTATAATTTGAATATTGCTGCATGTATGAACAGGATATTAGAATAGCCTGTTTTCTTGGATTAATTAAAAAAAATGTTAAGTATCGTCAAAATTTGTTGTACCCGGTTAGAGTATATAAAATTCTACATCACTTGTCGCTAAAATAAATGTCAAAAGTGCTCTGGTGTTTTTGTAGCGAAACTTCAAAGTCAAACTTTATAAAAATTTTTGTGCAAAAAAGGCTAAAAAAAAGTGAAAACTTTTCCGTTGAAAATTTTATTTATTTTAAAAAGTATTGCAAAAGTTAACAATTTTACAATGGAACTATCAAGTTCAGGTTATTTTGCAAATACTCCGTCAGCCTTTGTGTATCAAATTGTGTGTGGAAGTGTTTTAGATTTAGTTATTAATATTTTATATTTTAAATGGATATATATGTAGTTATTATTCGTCCACATTCGTGTCATAATTTTTAGTTTATATTAAAAAGGACATACATCTCTATTATATCGCAAAATTTTACGCTGCCTTTTTGTGCCTCCCGTCTGCTGCTGTTGTTGTGTGTTGTGTTTTGTTGTTTTTGCTGTATCCAGTGGCCATGAAATTAATAATGAAAATTTTTATTTATATGCACATAATACAGGACGACTATTTGTTGAAACGTATCCTTGGTACAATATGCCTCCCACTTTGCACAAGTATTTTATTCACGGACCCGAAATTGTGTCAAATGTCATTTTACCTATTGGGCAGTTATCAGAAGAAGCGCAAGAAGCTCGAAATAAAGATTTTTAAAAATATAGGGAGTTTCATTCACAAAAGTGTAGTCGCGAAAAATCAAACCAAGACATAATTAATATGTTTTTGATAACCTTTGACCCAATTATTTCAAGCATGCAAAAATTGCATACAAAGAAGGTTCAAAGCTTGCCAGAGGAGGCAATTTCTTTAATTGTACCTGCAGCTCCAAAGTGTTGAAGTTTCTGATGCTGCTGATGATGATGAAAATGATGATGATAACGATGATGATTATGATGATGATGTTGATGATTAACTTTAAAATGTATAAAATTTAATGTTTAAGTTCTCATACTGTACTCCTTGCACTATATACCTACACTGATATTTGGCATTATTTAATAAAATTATGCTCAAATATACTTAGAAAACATTTTGTTTTACTTATTTTAATGGCATTTACTGAAAAATAAAGAAAAATTATCCAAACATAGCTTCCCTGATTTGATCCAAGAAACCATGCTATTCTAACCCACTGTGCGACGTTATGTCTCATGTTCAGAAACACGAGTATAAATTGCTGGTGAAGGCGTAGTGTTACTGGTTGTCCATGTTGTCACAGAATAGATCAGATATGAAAAGAGCGAATCTGGAAACATTGTAATATCAGCTGATAAAGAGATGTGAAATAAATAAGATGATGGAATATTCAACCAGATCTTAAGTTTTCGAGTAGTTTTTGAAACATGGTTTCAGTTTCTATGAATTCCGAACAAAATGTATAAACGGCTTATTCGCTCCAAATCAAAATGTACGAAAAATACATTGTGGGTCCTCATGAAGTCGTTTAAATATCCTGCTATTTGTGCAATTAGACAACGACCGCCCTTTTTAAAATACTGCGCCTGCGTCTAGAGCTTACGCCAAAAGAAATCTACTTCTAATCTAATCTAATGAAAGCCAAACGCAACATATTTCCATTCAGGTCATTGTCGTTGGAAAAAATTTACTACAACGCATGGTTTTTCTATACCACAAGTTTTTTTTTTTTATATCAATTTAGATAATCTTATAGGACTAAGTTCTTCTCAAATTGTCTCCAAAAATGAAGATGTTGATATCATATCCCAAAAGTATTTCCAGTATGGCAACGACATACTCTTAAAAGCTTCAAGTTACAAATTTAAACGTAAATTAAATGGTGAATAAAATTATGAGAGTACATATGTAGATTCATAGATGTGTCGTTGGTCTCATGTAGAAAGGCGTTTCTGTTTTTCCATTTAGGGACTTTTGTGTATTAATATTAACTAAAATATATTTTATGGAAATATGCAAAAATCCCGACGTTGAAGTTGATGAGTTTAGCAATTTACATATGATATCTAAAATGCCCTAAAATATATTGAATAAATTTTGCAGCAAAAGCAAATAATAACGCTAATTTTACTTTGACAAACAGACGAGTAAAGCTTGGGAAGGAAGTAGAAAGATGTGAGTAGGACTTTTCTAATTTATTCGATGAAAAGATCGCTGTCATTAATTGTAAAATTTTGCTACCACTTGTTAAGTTACATGATGCATCATGCTTATTTTACCGTTATTATTTTTTTGTTTAATCGAACGACCACTTTTTCACTCCTCGTTTCCTTAGTTCCGGTACAACGCAGTGCATATGTAGGGATCAAGACAAGTTCAAAATAAAACTAAAAAATCCGATTTCGGGGTTTTCTTTGTAAGTTGGGGCTTTTTTGTATGTACTAAGACTTAGTTTGAGATTAATTAAATTTTTAGATTTAGCTTAATACATTTTCACTTTAGTTACATATGAGCAATTGCACATGATTTAGCATTAACTAAAGAAGGAAAAGTAAAGTTCTTGGCTGGAGTCCAGCCATTTGAAGCTGCACCCCTTCTTAAACAAATTTTAAATCACGAGTAGGAATTTATAAAGTTGAACTTTAGCCTATAGAGGAATTTAAAAAGTAAAATCTATTCAAAGTTCGTGCAGTTAAAAGCTGGTATTGGAAACACGCACACATGTCCATTTTATTTATTTATAAACAAAAGGAAAATATATTAATCTAAATCTAAGAATGAAATTAATTTAAAACTCAGGACTAGTACAAATATGCATGTAGCAATTAATCAGTGTACACAAATAATTTTGGACTAAATATTTTGGACTTAATAACTAAATTTATTTGTTCACATATTGAATATTGATTTAAGTAAATTTGTTTGAGATTGAATCAGTATTTCTTCCAGTCTATGTCTATGAATTAGATTCATTTTCAAATGCATCAATAAAATTAACTCCTTTGTAATGGCATTCACTCTTAAATTATTTTGCAATCGCTGAAGCCTTGTTCAATTTGTACGTGAGATTTCTTCCACTATTTTCTGTTTTTACATGCGAAATCATCAATCAATTAAACTACACAAATCTATTGCAATTAAGTGCTGCAATTATTTTTCTCTGTTCTATGACTTGGAACTTGTTAAAGGGCTGTAATAAAGAGTGTTTCAACAAGAACTGTAGAATATAAAGTTCTGATCAGCGTAGCGGCCATAAAATAGTTGGCTGGCGGCCTTAAAAATATACTAATTTATTTGTTTTGTATTATTTGAAAGTATTAATGGCAACTTAAATACGGAGGTGAAAAAAGTGACTTTTAAAAATCACCCAAATTAGCTGCTCGACGGACAGTTTATTCAAAGATATAGCTATAGTATGCTCTATGTACGAAAAAGAAATGCAAAGAAAACAAAAAATAACTCGTTTCTATGAACAAGCACCACAGAAACAGCCCAAACTACAACCAAAACACTATTCTATGAATAAATATTTGTTACTACAGTGTTTATATTAAATATTATCAAGGAAAAACACAATTTAAAACTCTTTTTCACTATTTAAATAATTTTAACAAGCACCACCGCTTACAGCATAAAATCACAAAGTAGGAGAAAGAGAAACTGGAAAAAAAATATTTTCTTTTGTTTTAGTTACCCGAGGAACAGTTTTTTTTTTTTTTTTTTTTTTTGATTTGCTATCTCGTTTTGGCCGCCTTTCACCTCTGCGTACTTTGTGGCTAGAATCCTAAAGAAATGGTCTTAACTCGAACTTTTTTACGACTCCATACTCATCGAGTAAACACTATTAATGAGAAGTCGCTTTCCGTCCCTTCGTTCGTCACAGCGTCCATTCACTGAAAGGGCAATAGCTAAAGGACTGAATTTTTCGCAGAATATCTGGTTAGTTAGCCACTACAGCAACCAATACTAAAACTAACAAAATGTTAAAAACTAAACATTTTGTTTAGTTTTTAAACTAAGAAACTGTAAAAATAAACTTTCAAAACGTATGAGATAAACACTTCAAGTTCTCATAAAATATGTAGTAGAATCCCCGCTACAGCAACAATTACCAAAGTTCACAAAAACTTAAAACTAAACGTTGCTCCCATACAAGAAAATGAAAAATTAACTTTAACTTTGGAACCCTAACCTCCGATTTTTTACTTGGGATTCAAATGCAAAATTAGTAAATTTTCCTTAAAATTTAAGTTGGACTTAAAATAACTTTCTGTTTTACAGTCTAAAATTATTTTTGGTAATTAATTGTAATAAAAGTACGGCAGCACAATGTAAGTATCAAAAAATTATCGATAACTCAATAAACAAGTAAGAGTGCTATATTCGGCTGGGCCGAATCTTAAATACCCTTCACAATGGTATATACATTCCGATTGATTTTTGGTGCGAAAAGTTGTTTTATTTGGCTTTTAAAGCCGATTTCTTGAAATATCGGGAGACGCTATATCTGTGGTATATATGGGCCGATTTTTTCTGAATTTCAATATGAGATCCACTACCGGGATTTAACACAGGCCGCAAAACTTTTATTTAAATAATTCTTAATATGCTCAAGTTCAACCACTGGGTGACACCAATTCTTTTTAATATCAATGAAATAAAGAAAAGCAAAATGTATTTCTTAATTATTTATCAGTTAACTTTATAGTAAAATTTATTTCACAAAAAATTGCATATAATTGCATTATTTTTGAATTATAATGTTAAACATTGCCATTAAGTGTGATTTGCTTTTCAATTTACTTACGTATGTATGTGGGTACATGCATACGTATGTATGTATGTATGTATCTATAATAGAAAACTCTAAAATAAATTCTTTATTATTGAATATTTTCAGTGTGTTCCATAAAACAATGATTATATACATACATATATACATACATACATATTTACATTGCTTGCTTTTACAAAATTATTTTTTTCTTGTGCACGTTGTTGATGATCTGTTGCGTATCATCATACACATGTGTGTGTGTATGTACATATGTAAGTACGTAGGGAAACCCAAAATGATTTTTTGTGTGAATGAATTTGAAGACGCAATTGTTTAAAAGAATTTCATTGCGTACCCTTTTTTCAACAATTCTTTATATCACTTTCATTTTCAAGCTCGTGTATACATATGTATGTACATACATACACATACAAAAAAATTGTTTATGCTAACATACTTGCATGCATGTAGATACATACATACATACATACATACATGCATACATACATACATACATACATACATACATTCATACATGATCGCAAATATTATATACATATGTATATAATATTATATACATATGTATGTACCATTATGATTGATTTTTGGTACCAAAAGTTGGGTGCATATGGGCCGATGTCCAAAAATTTTCTAATTTTGCCCCTAAACAGCCTGTATGTACCATTCCGACAAATTTTTAGTGCAAAAAACTGTTTCGTTTAGCTTCCAGGCCCGACTTCTTGAGATATCGGGAGGCGCTATATCTCGAACATATATGGGCCGATGACAAAAAGATTTCCAGTTTTGCTTCTGACTAACCTATATGTATCATTGTGATTGATTTTTGGTGCCAAAAGTTGTTTTATTTAGCTTATAGAGCCGATTTCTTGAAAAATCGGGAGACGCTATATCTCAGGTATATATAGACCGATTGCAGACATTTTCAAATTTTGCTTTTAAACACCTTATATGTACCATTCTGATCGATTTTTGGTACCAAAAGTTGTTTTATTTGGCTTTTAGAGCCGACTTCTTGAGAAAACTTGAAGCGCTATATCTCGAGTGTATATGGGCCGATGTCCAAAATTTTCCACGTTTGCATCTAAATAGTCTATATGTACCATTCTGATTGATTTTTAGTGCCAAAAATTGCTTTATTTGGCTTAAAGAGCGGATTTCTTGAACAATCAGGAGTCGCTATATCTCAGATATATATGGACCGATTTCAAAAATTTTCCAATTTTGCTTTTAAACACCTTATATGTTCCATTCTAATCGATTTTTGATACCAAAAGTTGTTTTATTTGGCTTTTAGAGCCGACTTCTTGAGAAAACGGGAGGCGCTATATCTCGAGTGTATATGGGCCGATGTGGAAAAATTTTCCACTTTTGCCTCTAAATAGCCTATATATACCATTTTGATTGATCTTCGGTGCCAAAATTTGTCTTATTTGGCTTATAAAGCCGATTTCTTTAAAAATCGGGAGACGCTATATCTCGGATATATATGGGCCGATTTCAAAAATTCCTTCATTTCTAGGATTTAATGGGCACTAAAAATGATATGGTTTGGTTTTTGAGAAAAATTTTTTTTTCAAAAACCTGAATACAAAAATTGCACAAAATATCCCTCAAAACCCGGTTTTTTGAATATATCTCGGCTATCCGTGGACCTATCTTACTGAATTTCAATAGCGGACCCACTACCGGGGTTTCACACGTTTTAGCGAAAGAATGAGGTTTCTATCTCAAACCGTTTTCTCAGAAACGGTATTTCAACGACTACAGACGGACAGACGGACCGACGGACAGACGGACATCGCTCAATCGTAATCGCTATTGATGCTGATCCAGAATATATATACTTTATGGGGTCTTAGATGGATATTTCAATGCGTTACAAACGGAATCACAAACTTATATATACCCTTACACATTTATGTGAAGGGTATAAAAACAGCTGTTTAAACAAATTTGGAAGCAAGTGAAATTGTGAAAAGTTTAGAAAATAATAAATTGTTTTGTAAAAATTATTAAAATAAGTGGCTAAAGTGATAAAAGGACTCCCGATATCACTGCCACAGAAGTTGATTACCTTCTGGAAATAATAAAAAATTAAATTATGAAACAAAAAAAAAAACATCTGCAATTTTCTTAATTTGCAGAACAAAACCAAACTGTCAAAATCATATGGCAGTACGAAAAACTTAAATCGATTTTAAATGGCCACGGCAGGCCGTTTAAGTTTGATTTAAATAGCAACTGTTTGACTCAATTTTGTATTTAAGTCAAATTTAAATTGAAATGGCATTTAAAATCCAAGTCAAAAATTGGGGGTAAGAGACAGAGACTCGACATGTGCACACGACATGTAATTGTCTGGCCTATATATATACATATATATATATATATATATATATATATATATATATATATATATATATATATATATATATATATACATATATATTTTTCACGTAGTTTGTGTGAGTTCCTTTGGAAAATAAAACAAATCTTTTCGAAAAGCTCATTATGTAAATTTACAGTAGCCTTTAGACATAAGTAGGAACACTGTTCTGTTCAATTTGTTTCTACATATCTTTTTTTCGTTTCAAAGTCATTCAGAAATCAATGGCAAAAAAATGTTTTCATGTAAAACTCGCTGTCTTTTTTTTATTTTTAATATTCAGTAAAAAACATAACAATGGGCAGCAATGAAAAAAAAAATTTCGCCATTGATTTTCGAAAAAAAATTTTACAGCGAATCTTTTAGTGTGCTATTCACTAAAATTGAAGAAGGGTCTTTCGAATTATGGGGAAATATATATGCGTAACTCTATAACTTAGTTGGGAAAATTGGCCACGCCCATAAAAAAAGAATCCTTACGTGATAGAAAAATTGAAAGCAGATTTGGGTTTAGAGCACCAAAATACATATGTATGTATAACCTACATATTTTTTTCTTGAACCCATTTTCGCTGTTGTACAGTGTAATTGAAGAAATTTAAGTAATATTTATTACGCGTAATAATTTATGCTACTCAATCAACTTCAGCTGACCTGGTGTGGCGCGATTCCTTTAAACGTTATAAATCACTATCAAATGTGTACCCACTTCAGTTATTTATATTATTTCCTGCTAGCAACTCCTCGTTATTTCTATGATTCATCCGACATTGCCAAGAGTGGGTGGCTGTTGTTCATATACATACGTATACGAAGAATTGTCCAAATTTAAGTTACATACAAAAAACTTACTCACACCACAAAAACATATGCGAACAAAGGAGAGCTGATTTGGACAAAACGTCAAGTTTTTTCCAACAACAAACTACATAAAGTTTTGCAGGTGCTGTCTTTAATATTGAGTTTTATTACACGGTTCACCGGCTTAAATGTGATTAAATAGCATCACATTGGAGTTTCATCTTAAGTGGGTTTAAAACTCCCAGTTTTCTGCCTACAGTAACGTCGGTATAATAAAATAGTATGTTCCTTTTATCTGAAGCTGACCAAGGACTTAATCAACAGCTTCGTAGAATCCTCTAACGCTGACATGTGCCCCTGAAATTGGAGATCTCGAGATGGTATATCACAGAGAAATGCGTGGTATAGAACTTCACTATATACGAACAATCCCAAAACTTAAGAAAAACCAGCTGAACATAAGAGTTGCAATTGATGTTTAATTTAGTCACAACGATACATATGATTTGGTCATATTGTCAAATACAAGCCCGCAAACAAAGGTCAGAATATGGGCCAAGAAGAAAGTAGTATTCACGTTTTTCGGGAAGAAATTGCCAAAGGTTTTTGCTTTGTCTATTAGTTTTTCGACTTTTATACTCCCCGATTTGATGGGCGACATTTTCGCAGAACGCTTCATTCCAGCTAGGGATATCTATTCTTGTACTAGGGATATCTCTTACATTTTTTTTAGAATGCAACTATGTCTTAATATTCTCCGCTATGCCTTAATATTGCTGAACATACTCAGATGTAAAGAACATATAGTTTGATAAACTAATATTCTGCCGATACATATACATACATATCTTTTTGTCGTCGCTGCCTTAATCTTTTGTTGAAATACGGTTATTTCAGTTTAAGGCTGTTGTACAGTTTTATTTTAGTTCTAAAAATTTACCTTATTAAAAGTTTTCTGTCTTTTTCAGCCGTCTGTATGCCACCGACACTTCTGTTTCATGCTACTCAACTTGTCAGTAGACTAGAAAAAACTCAAAATAATGTTTAAGTATTCTAATGAACACAGTGAGAATTACAAACAAACCTTTAATGCAGAAAACAGTGTTTTCGTTTCACAGCACTTTTACTTTTCCTTACAACCTTCAATTGGCTCTTATAGCAAATAAATAATGAAATTAATTGTTGTACAGTGTTATCGTACATTCAGCAACTATTCTATTTTCCCTGATATTGCTGGTGGAGGCCAATCTAAAACATTTTCAGATAAACTATTTTGTAGAATTTTAATTTAAATTTAAATGAAATTCATTTAGTGAAAATCACCGGTAGCTTAAAATTGTTTTCATCAGCATCATATACATAATTTTCATTTTAGTTGTTTTACCATGAACGAGACTATAAAATATGTCATCGACGTCATTGTTGTTCTGCTTTACTTGTACAACTTGCGCGAACCTGTGAAACATGACATAACCTCTGTTTTAGTTGGTATTTTATTTGCAAAACTTGTCGTTGAATTGTTAGTTATATGTATAAACTTTCGTGATTGGTTTTAAAAAGGTTGTTGAAATAAAGTTTTTGAAGCAAAACTTAAATTAAAATATTCTTGTAATAAGAAAACACTTAAAGTGTCAACTTTGTGCAGTGAGTGAACAAAATTCATCTGATCAAGGTGAATGTAAATAACGAGGTTATGTTATGATGTTACTTTATGTGAAACTTCACTTTATTTGCACGCCTTGGAACAGAGAATGCGCTTTAGAGCTCATATACAGATTTGCGGTCTTATTTATAAAAAATATTTACTTTTTTTTTTAATTATACTGAAGTATTGTTAATTGTATTGAAGTATTTACACAGTTTCAGGCTCAAGTTCAACTTCCAGAAGATTCCTTATGATTTATATTAAGTAAAGAAAAAAGTTATATTTTTGTGCGAACCGAGTGTTTTGAAGCCGCTACACTTCTCGTCAGCACCCTTGTAAGCTATGAACGTGCTGAATTTCAAAATTTCTAACACTTCCGACTAAACCACCGGTTGTCATTTTGGCTGTTTTTAAAGGAAAATTGATTATGTATATGTACCTATATTGTTACGTTTTTACCGTCTTCAAAAACGTTTCTTGTAGATTCTTTAATTGTAATGAAGTTAAAACACTCACGTCTTCAGCTTACGGTAATCAACAGTTCAACACTATTTACTTCAACACACTGTACTTGTAAACTCTTTACTAAGAACAACACTTTTACTTATTCACTTTTTATTACTTAAGACACTTTACACGTTAGCGCAGCTAAAAATAGACTGACTTCTCAGCGTTAAGCTGAGCTATTTTTATACCTCTCAATGATCATTGCTCGGATAGTCGAGAAGTTTACAGAAGCTGATCACGCCACCTCGCAATAAAACTAATAATGAACAAAAGATATACACACACACCGACACACATACACGCGGCAGTGAAACTTAAGCATATGAACCGCGCACATACATGCACACACGAATATTGTATCGTGCGGTGGTGGTTTCTTTTATTTCGCTGTTGTGCCTCTTTATCTACACATGTGTGTCAGTATGTGCACACTCGCTGTGCTGCCGCTTTGTTTGTCAACAAGTTTCTATGTATGCATGTGTGTATATACCTCCTGTGTTCATTTACAAATAATAACAAGACAATATCGAGCCATAACCGCCGAAAAAATGTATCCCACAAACTCGAAATTTTACAGGGGAAAGTTTTTTTTAAATGAAATCAGTTTGAATAAAGCCATTACATTATTTTAAAATTTATAATGTAAATATTGTTCTGTGTAATACATTTAATTTTAATAATTTTAAATAGATATTTGCATCATAACGGTTGTTTTTGTGAGATACATATTTTTTGCTTTCCTTCTGGCAACATACATATTATTAAACAAGTGTGTTGGTTACACAAAAATTTATTTTAAGGAAGTGACTTCCCATTTTTTTTAATTTATTTTTTTTTTTACTCCTTGAAATTAAATTTCATTAAAAAACAAGTAAGAGTGCTATATGCGGCTGGGGCGAATCTTAAATACCCTTCACAATGATATACATATGTATGTACCATTCTGATTGATTTTTGGTGCGAAAAGTTGTTTTATTTGTCCTTTAAAGCCGATTTCTCGATATATCGGGAGACGCTATATCTCGGGTATATATGGGCCCATTTAAAAAAAAAAACTAACTCTAGAAAACTCTAAAATAAATTCTTTGCTATTGAATATTTGCAGTGTGTTTCATAAAACACACTGTTTGTTGTTACGGAATGTTTTTTTTTTCTTGGGCACGTTATTGATGATCTGTTGCGTAGCCTTATACATATGTGTGTATGTATGTAAGTACGTAGGGCTACACAAAATGATTTTTTGTGTGAATGAGTTTGAAGACGCAATTGTTTAAAAGGATTTCATTGCATACCCTTTTTTTCAACAATTCTTTTTTCAACAATTCATACATACATACATGCATACATACATACATGCATACATACATACATACATACATACATACATACATGCATACATACATACATACATACATACATACATACATACATACATACATATATACATACATATATACACATATACATGCACACATACATACATGCATACATACATGCATACATACATACATACATGATCGCAAATATTTTCGAATTTTGCTTTTAAACATTACATATGTATGTACCATTCTGATCGATTTTTGGTACCAAAAGTTGTTTTATTTGGCTTTTAATGCCGACTTCTTGGGAAATCGTGAGGAGCGTTATCTGGGGTGCATATGGGCCGATGTCCTAAAATGTTCTAATATTGCCTCTGTACAGCCTGTATGTACCATTCCGACAAATTTTTAGTGCAAAAAATTGTTTCGGTTGGCTTCCATTGCCGACTTCTTGAAAAATCGGGAGACGCTATATCTCAGGTATATATAGACCGATTGCAGACATTTTCAAATTTTGCTTTTAAACACCTTATATGTACCATTTTGATCGATTTTTGATACCAAAAGTTGTTTTATTTGGCTTTTAGAGCCGACATCTTGAAAACTTGAGGCGCTATATCTCGAGTGTAAATGGGCCGATGTCAAAAAGGTTCCACGTTTGCCTTTAAATAGTCTATATGTGCCATTCTGATTGATTTTTAGTGCCAAAAAAATTGTTTTATTTGGCTTAAAGAGCCGATTTCTTGAAAAATCGGGAGACACTATATCTCAGATATATATGGACCGATTTCAAATTTGGCTTTTAAACATTATATATGTATGTACCATTCTGATCGATTTTTGGTACCAAAAATTGTTTTATTTGGCTTTTAGAGCCGACTTCTTGAGAAAACGGGAGGCGCTATATCTCGAGTGTATATGGGCCGATGTCAAAAAGTTTTCCACTTTTGCCTCTAAATAGCCTATATATACCATTCTGATTGATCTTTGGTACCAAAAGTTGTTTTATATAGCTTATGAAGCCGATTTCCTTAAAAATCGGGAGACGCTATATCTCGGCTATATATGGGCCGATTTCAAAAATTCTTTAGTTTTTGGGATTTAATGGGCACTAAAAATTATATGGCTTACTTCTTAAGAAAAATTTTTTTTTCAAAAATCTGACCAAACAAATGGCAAAAAATACCCCTCAAAATCCGTGGACCGATCTTACTGAATTTTAATAGCAGACCCACTACCCGGGTTTAACACGTTTCAGCGAAAGAGTGAGGTTTCTATCCCGTTTTCTCAGAAACAGTATTTCAACGACTACAGACGGACATCGCTCAATCGTAATCTCTATTGATGCTGATCCAGAATATATATACTTTATGGGGTCTTAGATGGATATTTCAATGCGTTACAAACGGAATCACAAACTTATATATACCCTTACACATTTATGTGAAGGGTATAAAAAAAATAAGTGTATATATTTCATAGTATTCAAATATGAACTAAATTGTTTATTTGCTTTAAGAGCCAATTGAAATGTATTAATTCAGGTCCAAAAATGAACCTTTTCAAAAATATTTGTTGTATTTTTCAGCTGAAAAATACAACAAATATTTTTGAAAAGGTTCATTTTTGGACCTGAATTAATATATTTCATAGTATATTGGATAAAACAAAAATAAAGGAATGTAATTCATATACATATTTAATGTTTTGTATTAACAAAGTAATGTTATTCATATTAAAATCTTGTGAACTTGAATATCGATAGATAAAAATATATACATAAATACTCGTGTTGGAATTTTACGGGTATAGTTTTTCTATCGCAAAGCATTTTCAAATCCTTATATTTAGCAGTAGAAATGTTTAATATGTATATCATCATATAATTGAGTAGGTCCCTTAGAAACTATTTCGGAGTTTCGTCTGGATCGTGGAATTGAATTTAGATCATAATTTATGGTTTCAGATTCATCAAAGTTGCCATATTTAAGAGTATTTGGAATATTTTTGTCCAATGTAACAGAGTGTAATTTTGCAAATTGAATTTTCACTGAATTTGGAAATAACGCCTGTGAAAATGTCTTCCAGTCTTTAAAATCACTGTTAGTTAATTCAATACAGTTATATTTTCTTGGGTTAGTTCTTGCATTTGATATTATGGTCTACCACTCTCACTTGGAGCCCAAATAGTTCTATTCCGAATAAACGATTCAATTGTACTATGTATCGAATCAACAGGCATCATGGTGTGTCCAGGCAACAAGTATGTGATTTTTATATTAGTCACCTTCTTATTTTAGCTTTATCCAATTATGACGATTGTGATAAAATTGCATTTATTTGTATCAGTACGATTTTTTTTTTGGGTTTATTACACTGTGCTAGTTGAAAAAACCGACAAACGGGGCACCCAGTGACTAAACATAATTCGGGTACGCTGGATTCAGTGGTGCTATCCGTTTTTCTAGGTTAGCTCGCGTTTTCGAGATTTACCGTTAAACTAAAAAATTTTTTCGTTTATTGAACTTTAGTAAAAAACCGAAATTCCGCAATAAAATAACATTTAATATCTAGATGGAATTCTGCAACAAGTTTAATTACTTTTGCTATGTGTGTGGGAAATACACAATTATGCCAAGTCGGCGTAAAATCACTGTAGAAATAATTAACTTATATGAATCATATTTTTCTTTAAATGTGATATGTGGTAAGAATTAGACACCCTCAATAGTGTGTACAACGTGTATTTACTATTCTAATAAATGGAAGAAAAACAGAGACGCCTTTCCATTTAGTGTTCCAATGAACACTAGGTGCTCTTCAAGCGAAGTACAAATTATGCAAAAAGGTTCCATAACACTTTTTTAACACATCTTAATGTTAGATAATTACAAAAAACTTTTTATATGAACATGCAGAAATGTACTTTAATTAACAAGAAAAAATTTTTTTTCAATTTTTGAGGCTTCGTCTGGTAACAGGTTGAAACTACAATTTTTCATCTTTTGTGAATAAAATCAAAAGTTGCCCACAGATTTTGGTTATTTAAAGCTCGTTTTGTTTCAAACATAATTTTTTATATACACGTGAAAATTTGTTGGCATTGCTTAATTTTTCAATTTTTATGCAGTTTTAAAGATCACAAAATTTCAAAAATTTGCAAAAAATAATTTATTTTTTAAAAAAAAAATTTTTTTTTAATCAATTATATATATCAGATTAAAGGATTTTTTATTGCGGAATTTCGGTTTTTACCTAGAAAAACGGATAGCACCACTGAATTCAGCGTGCCCGAATTAGGTTTAGTCACTGGGTGCCCCGTTTGTCGGCAAAAAAAAGTTTCAAATTCAAGCACAGTGTTATTATTGATATTTTTCCAACATGAAGTACTTTGCTAACAAACAATTATGACTGCTACATTCGGCCGGCCGGAATCTTAGGTATCCTTCACAACAGTCGTCTTCTTAAGCTTAAAAAGCTTCTTAAGCTTAAAAGCTTTGTTAAAGCTTTAACAAATTTTTTTTCTTTGATTCCAACCATCATGTCCCCCAAAAACCAGATAGACCATATTGCAGTATCCAAAGGTGGAGAAGGTCTCACCTGGATCTGTGACCGTTGCTATGAACAATATTCGATCTCGGATCGAATACTGTTCATAACAGAGTATCGAAGATCCATCAACGAATATAAAATTGGTATTATAATTTTAGCATTGTGTAAATTTTCGTTGCTTCGCTCATTTTTTGTATCGAATGCAATTTTGTTTTGGATGGAGTAGAAAATATATAAGAATTTTATATTTTATTTAATTTTTTGTTACTGAATACTAAATTTAAATTAATGTCTTGTTGACACAATAGCGACTGGATAAACCCGTTTCATTGATGTAGGAGAATCTTGAGTTTGCAAAAGCCATTTGCATAGCAATTTATTGCTGTACACACGCACATGTACAAATACAAGAGTTGCCGTTTATATTTCGCGATTAGAGAACAAAAACAAATATTAATCGTCTAAGATAATTTTATTGTTTTTCCGAAATATTCTCCATGATGATCAATACACTTCTGCATGCGCTCAAACTGATTTTCGAAGCAATTTTGCCACTGTGGCTGGGGTATCTCCAAAACATGCATTCTGAGTACAGCAACCATTTCTTCAGGTATTGAAAAACGTTGAACTCTCAGTTTGGTTGGATTTTACGTACGGGAATAATAATATTCGGCGTATGACTCATCAATTCCATGTTTTGGCTTCTCCAAATTGCAGTTGTTTCAGCCGACGGAGCGATGTTTTTGAAAGACAACTGGCAAACAAATCGTTGTGAACCACTCAGAATTTACTGTTCTGCGTTGTTCTAGCGGTACGGCTGCGACATGTCCAGTTTTTCAGAAAAAATAGGTGACCATTTGCTTGAAAGTCGTTTCGTTCGCAAACAACTTTTGTTGGATTTTTCTCATCTTGAAACACCCATACAGTCGACTGCTGTTTGCTTTGGCGCCCATACGCGTAAATCTACTATGCATCAACTGTCTCGATGTTATAGACGTGTTTGGAAGCACCGCGATTGTATTTTTTGAGCATTTCTTTTGACCAATCGACTCTAGCCTTGTCTTGAGCGATTGTCAATTTGTGTGGGATTCAACGCGAACAAAATTTTTTGACAGTTAAATGCAATATTGAATATATGCTGGTCCCATTAGTGCCTAAAGTTGAATCAATCTCGCAATAGGTCACAAGACGATTTTGCAATATCAGTTCGCTCCCAGCATTTGGTTGTCGGGACAACAACTGATTTTGGTCGTCATTCGCGAAACTCGGCTTGGATTGAACTATGACCACGATTGAATTCACCACACTACTGATAAACACTGGTCCTTGATGGAGCTTCATCGCCAAAACATTTACTAAGTTCATCAACGTACTCTTGCCGTTCTAATCCAAGTCGAAACTTGTAAAAAATAACCGCGCGAAAATGTTCACCATCGATAAACACTGGTCTTCATCGCCATACATTGAATTAAGTTCATTCATTCAGCACTGTTGTTGAGTTAATTGTCGTTGAAAGTTGTAAAAATAACAACATGAACATATTCATGATTTAATTAAATTTTTGGGCCGAGATTAATCTTGTAATTTACTGTAGGCAATACAAATAGCGCTAATCTTACGATAGAGCTATCAGTTGCCAGATTGCAACTGAAACATAAAGGGTAAACTTCGTACCTATGAATCTTTTAGTATGTATATTTGGCTGTACTCAGCGTGAATGTAAAATATGGATATCTGATGTATCGTGAAGTCTAGTCGAGCCGCAGAAGGCAATGAAGGATGAGATCGAAGTGCAACATGGTGGCCTAGATCATTTGTGACAAGTCCCAATGGACTAATGAAGGTGGTACCCGTAGGAGTAGTCAACTGTACGCAGCTGCGAAAAAACTATCGCCTGGCAGAACGAAAATGAGCAGCTTGTAACATCATGAAAAGAACAAATGGTGCTGTTTCAAAAATTTTGCTGCAGTATGCTCGCAAAACAGTCCAGTAGTTCAAATAATGTATAATTGTCATCACATAATAGTTGGCAGCGTTATCGATTCTGCCAATATCGCAACACTACTAGTTATTTTAAATTACCCTCAAGGTATCAATATTTGGTTTATTCGGCCCCTTCTTCGTGAAATATTAGTACTTAATATTAAAGTTTTTCACTACTACTGCCCTGACAGTGAACATCGGTACAAATATATAAGAAATATATATGTAAATGATAAAAGACTTTTAGCTCAAGAAAATACATACTGATGTTACACCCTTGTTATGTTTACTAAGTTACTTAACCCTTGAATGCATGTTGTTGTAATTCTGCAACATACCATTGTGAGAACTCACCTCAAAATGGTATTAATTCGCTCACTACACATCGTTGTGTATTAAAAGAGTTCTACTTGGTGTAGTTTATGGCTTGGCAGCACTTTTTTATGGTTTTAAAACTTTTTGATTGTGAATTTTACGTGGACAAAGTAACGGTATTAAAATTCTTCTATTAGGTGAGGCTTGTGTTTTAGTGAGGAGTATAAGTTTGTGATTTTCAAACGTAAGTATTAACAAAAATTGATTTTAACTATATAGAATAACATATATTTTCAAAGAAACTTCTTGGTCGCAAGCGAAAATATTGTTTTTTTTTTTTTTCATTTAATTTGACCTATTTTAGAATGTTATAAAGCTGCTACACTATGCATTATAATATTGGTCACTGGCCTGATAATTGTGTGCGAAGTCTCGCTATAAAATGCCAGGCTGTAACTGATACTCACACACAAAATGTGAAAAGTGTGAAGTAGCTCTTTGCTTTACTAAAGATAAAAATTGTTTCAAAAACTTTCATTTTTAAACCATATTTTTGTTTTTATGTAAATGCATAGTGTTTCAGACTTGCAACATAGCGTTTTTTAATAAATTTTACTATAAAAATTCAAAAAAAAAAAAAAAATTAATTTTTTTATGCATTAGGAAGTAAAATTCTATATCTACTATATATTTTTTTCAGTGCATTTGGAAAGTTCATGCATTTAAGGGTTAAACATAATTTTAATTCAAAGGCTGAAGTAATTGCTAAAATTCGCATTCACAACAATACACATGAGCTTGACTACTGTGAAGAGTATTCAAGATTCGGCTCTGCAGAATACAAGGCTTTTATTCATGTCCATTTTATTGGGTTCATGATTTTCATTCTTTATTCAAGACTTTCTAAGAACCTTTAAAAACTGTTTTGCTATTTGTAAAAATATATCTTGTGTTTAGTTTTTGTGCTTTTATTTCATTTAAACCAACCATTCATGCTCTTTTTTTTATTTTATTTTATTTTATTTTTAAGGCAACAGAAGTGCATCAACAACAACCACATCAAATCATACAATAAAAAGGGCTGATTCTAAACCCACGGTCTCTGCTAAAACTTGCAAAAGTAAAATTTATTTTGTTGACAACAACCATGAAAAAATTGCAAAAAACGAAAACATTTCCTTAAATAATAAAATTAATAAAACAGGTATTCATCTTGAAAACAATTTGCATGACTTCATTATGATTACATTTCCGACTTTAAATGTTTTCTGTGCAACAATAAAAGCTCACCGTTCGTTCTAATTTTATTAAAATGTTTTGTGTTTAAACGTAGATCCACCATCCCCTTAATGTATATATGTATGTATGTTTGTATGTACAATGTTCATACTTTGTACATGTTGCCATGACATTTTATGTGCAAAATTTCTGGATCATTATAGAAATGAATTTAAAAGAATTAAAGCTGCTGGAATTGAAATTATTGTGCCGTGGTTATGGTCTAAAGACAAGTGGCAGTTTGGGGGATTACATTGATAATTACAGCCCACAGAAATGTTGCTACATCATTAAAAAAAAAAAGTACTGCAAAATAAAAACGGAACGAGAACAAACTGCCACTTAAATTATCCGTCTTGAAACGTCCAGCATCAATGCCCTGCCGCACTTCTTTGTCGAAGATATCAAAAAGTATTTTGGTTTTGTTTCTGTGAAGTGATGGCTTGCAACAAACTGTCTTGCAACAACGATTCTAAAAACTGCAAATAACGTTGATAGAAATGTATCATTATCTTAACGGCATTTCTCTTAAAGACTCGTATCACGATTTCCATAAATTTCAGAATGAGGATGCATTTAAAATATTATAGATTAGCACAATTTGCCAAAATATTTTACTCCTCAGGTTTTGACTACCTGAGAATCGTGCTATTCTCGCGACTCTCGATCTTAACAGTTGGCGTTTTCACTTCTGAAATTCGCTACACTTCTTTGTTCCTTCTTTGCATTAGTTTCCTTTATTGAATTATAAATTATATAATTTATAAGTTTAACATACTCCTCGCCTGGATTACCTTTTAGTTTACCTATTTTCTGTCATCTCCTAATTTTATAATATTTTATTTATTTTTTATTTTTTTTTGTTGAGTTACACATCATACGATGAGTTTCATTTGTTGGCTCTCAATAAAGTAGAATCTGGTCAATTGTACTCGTATGTGGCAAGTTAGGCAGCACAAAGCATAGAATTTTCTACGCGTCACATGCCTCTCGAATGAAAATCAGCTGTGTTTGATAGCTGCTGACGAGTCTACTCTTAACGTTATCGATAAACAATTTTGTGCCGCGGCATAATTTTCAAAATATTTTGCACCAACAAAAAAATATTTTTTACCACGAAAATGTTGGTGCTAAAGTTTACAAACATTATTTTTATTCATAGTAATGTTTCAATAATTTTTCTTTTATTTATTTTTCATCAACAAAACTTGCACTCTATTTATTGATTAATTTTATCATGTTTAACAATGTTTTCAATTTATCAAACCATATACTATTGCACAAAAAGCAAAATTGATAAATTCAGATGAATTCCATAAATTCTTCTGAAATCTTAAACTTGCTGCTGGCCATTGTTGCAAAAGTTGACTTTTAATGCTAAACATACATATTTACACTTCAACTGATCGAACCGAAAAAAGCGTTGCAAGTAACTTTTTTGTTGTTGTTGTTGTTGTTGTTGTTGTTGTTGTTGTTGTTGTTGTTGTTGTTGTATACTTTATTTGCAATCTGTCTTAAGATATTAAGCAAATGTGCTCAAAAATTACATACATATTGGGCCTTGACTATAGTCAAATACTAAAGTCGCTTCTTTTTAGAAACAACTTAAATTTTAAAAAGTGTTGCTAACTTTTTTCTAACTACAGTCGAAATTAAAGTTGACTTTAAGCTGAATCAGCTTTAAATGGGTGCCACATTATTTATCGGAAATTCCAAGTTATTTGTCATACAACCTCTTAAGCTTAGTTTAGACGATATGTTGAATCAGCATATACATATATGCTAACAACTGTATGATTAAAAATAACATCAAATGCATACATATGTCATCACATATCATATGCTACATAGGTGCTCACTCTATATGCTGAAACTACCAAATTTTTTAAATCAACATATTTCAGCAAATGGAATGTCCACATAAGAGTTAGCATACAATTTTTGTGTTTATGCGATATGTTGATAATTACATGGTGATATGTATGCTGAATCGTATAAACATTTGCTTGTAAAATAAGTTTGATACTACTTTCTATTTATACAACGCGTTATAGCAGAAAATTCGTGTTTTTAATATAAAAAAAAAATGTCTTCGGAAGAACTATCGCTTGCTATTGCTTGTGCAGTCCTTCTTTTTGATAGTGATGAAAGTGAAGTAAAAGGAAAAAAAAGCCGAGTTTGAAAAATAAAATGGGTAGAACGGCGGGCAGATGAAGGTTTTTGTGCAAAATTATACAAAGAATTAGAAGACGTTCGAAGATCTATGCCAATTAGTTTTCATCTTGGCAGCCGCTGAAAACAAAAGTGGGGCGGCGGTTGAAATCCGGATGTATGCATGTAATCAACGCATTGCCGTTGATTGTTGATTATTCGAACTATATCAAGCAGAATTCATACCAGGTGGACTTGAAATACAGCTGATTATTTTGGCTTCTAGCTTTTTGTTTACTTTGAAATATATGTAATGAAATACATGTATTTCTTTTTTTTTCATTTTGCAGCAATTCATACCCACCTGGTATGAATTCACCTTGAGCTGTTTATTGTTTTTTAACTTGAGAGCAATTAATTCATTGAATTTCATTTCTTTACGTGTGTGGTCGTTTGCAAATTTTGAAGAAGATGTATATTTACATAAACGAAAATTGTCGGCGGCTCAACAAAGCCATTCGGCAAATATGCATACAAATTAGATATACATACATATGTACATATGATGAAAAGCTTAAACAGCATTTTCAACAAATGGCATATCAGATATCATTCGCAGGAAATTAATCAAAGATTAAAAACATGCTGTTCACACGATATGCTAAAATTGCCAACATATATTTGTTGGTACATATTGTTAACAAATTGTTTGCAAACGTTGTTAAACATACGTTTGCTGGTAAAGATTTTGCGTTTACACGATATGATGGCACCTAAACAAAATTTTCAGCATAAATATGCTGATTCAACATATTGTTACGTTTTAACCTTTTCAAAACGTTTTCCGTAGATTCTTTAATTGTAATGAAGTTAAAACACTCACGTCTTCAGTTTACAATAACCAACAGTTCAACACTTTATTTATTTGAACACACTATACTTGTAAACACTTTACTAAGAACACTTTACTAAAAGAACAACACTTTCACTTAATCACTTTTTTATTACTTAAGACACTTTACACGTTAGCGCAGCTAAAAATCGACTGACTCTTCAGCGTTAAGCTTCGCTGCTTTTATACCTCCAATGATCATTACTAGAACATTCTAGACGTTTACAGAAGCTAATCACGCCACATCTATAGTGCGATGTGCGATGACTCATCATGAACAAAAGATATACACACACACCGACATACATGCGATGTGCGATGACTCATCATGAACAAGGGATATACACACAAACCGACATACTTACACGCGGCAGCAAAACTCAAGCATCTGAGTCGCGCACATACATGCACACACGAATATTGTGTCGTGCGGTGGTGGTTTCTTTTATTTCGCTGTTGTGCTTATTTATCCACACATGTGTGTCAGTATGTGCACACTCGCTGTGCTGCCGTTTTGTTTATCAACAAGCTTCTATGTATGCATGTGTGTATATACCTCCTGTGTTCATTTATAAATAACAACAAGACAATATACGCACATATAAAATAACGACCGTTCACGACCAAATTTGTAACAATATCGTCTAAACTAAGCTTTACAAATTTAAGTTAAATCTCAACTCTAATGAGATGACTCTCAAAAATTATGTATACATGTAAACACACACCTACATATGTACATAAATGTAAGATTGGATTAGTAAGTAAACATAATGGAATAAAAGTAAAATTTCAAAGAAAATTCGGATTAGTCATAGTTATTAAAAAATCTAATCTTTAATTTAATTATTTAATTGAAAAAAAAAAAAATTACATTAAAAAGCTTTTACATATAAAAGTTACATTTGTTTGAGCAAAGCTGTTGCTAAATAAGTTAAAGACAACTTCTGCTAGTTTTAAGTTTAGAGCAAACTTTTGAGCGTAAAGTCGGCTTTTTCTCGTCTATTGTAGACAAAAACCTTACTTTTATTTAGCAATGATTTTGAAAATTGCTTAAAGCATACTATTTCGATGTCTATAGTTATGGGCCATTGATTTTAGGTAAAATCGATAATATTATCTATGTTTCTAAAATTTACATATACAATACATATGTACATAATAAATTAGTAATTATACATAAAGTTCACTTTGTTCATAAAAATAAAAAATAAATTTAATAAAAGGAAAATGAAATCGAGATGTATATTTATTAATAAAAATGTGACCCAAACGGGAGATCTAAAACATGAACTCTTTTTTTAATGAGATGGCCAAAGCATTAATGTAATCACTTATGCAAGTAAATTGAAGCTAGAAAAAGCAGAAAATGCATGCTTTATACGCTTGGACGCGTATGTCATATAACTCCAACTTTATGTTATGTGTTAGGAGTAATGAATTCTAGTATAAAATCTTATACAATATACTATGCGTGAACTTACTGATTCCTATTGATTACCTCTTCCCGCTGGTTGTGTTTTTTCAGTAAATTTAAAACAAAAACACAGAAATGTTATATGTACTCACTCTAAATCCTTGTTCGAAGATAACTGGTGCTACAAAGCACATGAAAAAAAATCTTTACGAAGTAGACAAAAAATTTTAAAGCTAAATCCTAAAAAACACATTGTAATTCCACTTTGACGACTTTAAATAAATTGCACTGACTTTTTGCTTAAAGAAAAGCAACTTTTGTTTGATTTTTTTTGTAAAACAAAATTTTGCTCAGACAAGAAGTGTAGAAAATAAATTTAGATACCAGAGAGAAAAAATTAAAGTGGGCTTCAGGTTTGGAATGAGTAACAAAAAGTGACTGCAAATTGCTCTTGGATTAAATACGAGCTGAGCTCACGCTTTTAAAAGCATGCTAGAAATATGCAATCAAATCGCTGAGAAGACGTAAAATTCTTATTTTCATAATATTTGCAGTCCCCAAAACGAAAAATTGGCGAAATGAACTTCATGAAGGGAAATTTTGGTCCCCGATCAGTAAGTGTGATTGAAAAAGTATCGTGCGTGAAAACGAATGATTGGATACATTTTGCTCGTGATCGTACGTGACTTCAAGCGTAAAATTGCGTGAGGAAAGTAAAAACTTTTTTAGACTATTTTAGTCTATTTTTAGACTTAAAATAATACATTTCATTTGATTCCTCTAGCAAATAAATAATTAGGTTAATTTTTGTAATGTCTTTTGTTTAAATAAGTACTATTGAATATGTATCAATAAATTTCAGTGGTAACATTACCATAAAGTTGTCTCTAAATTGCAAGTGAGTGTTTTTCTTTTAAAGTCGAGTATCCATGACAAAGTCATGGGATACTCGTCCAACATTCAACAGGTTTTATTTGTGAATCCAGCTTGAGGAGAGCCAAAAAAGTTGTACAGTAACTTTTAGTTAAAACTTTTCGTTGGGTACCGTAACTCTTGTTAATAAATTTATCAGGCTTGAGTTGGACTTTTACTTCCTCAAATTTGAGAAATATTTTTTTCTGATAAAATTGGAGTGTTCAACATTTTCAGAGAAGACAAGAGAAGCAAAGTTGAAGACTTACGGGTTGGGGTAAATACCATGGCTTAAAAAGAGTATACAATTAGTCATGGCCTCGGTTCGAAGCAATTTTGGTGCTGATGAGCGATGTGGTGGTCGTGAAAGAGCCATGTTATGTACCCCAGCAAGTAAGTCTTCAACTTTTCTTCTCTTCTTTAAAAATATTGATCACTCCAATTTTATCACAATAAAATATTTCCTAATTTCGAGGAAGTAAAATCAAACTCTAGCCTGATAAAATTATCAAAATTGTAAATCTTATAAATAGTTCGACTTTAAAGTTGAAATTAGTGCTTTATTAAAATCTCATCAACTTCTTTCACTTAAAATAACTGCACTGATTATAACTAAAACAAACAAACAAACAAACAAAGTCAGGTGTTTCAAAAATATTTTGAGTGTACATTGATCGTGAATGAGTATCGTTACATTTAGCCACTGTTAAGCATGTAGAATTCATGAATCGTGATATAGCTGAAAATTGTGGCTTCTATTAATGCATTGTGGCCTTAGAACTTGTGTTTAAGATGAACATAATTAATAATAACTACTTAAATTGCAATAGAAATCAAACTTTTGAAGTTTTAAGTAGGTATCGCTTGTATCATGATAAATATTATTACAACAATTTTTGTTTTCTCAAAGTAACAGAGTGTTACCTTTAAATCCTCTAAGGAAAGTGCAAAGAAAAGCGAATTTTATATTTAATTGCCTTTTACTTGCAATAAAAGTGCTCACTTACGTTAAATGAGCATTTTGTATGTTCCTTTAAACGTTCATGTATGATGGTATGTATCTCATTTTCACCAACTTCTCTTAAAGTATTTTTAATCGCGTTAAGGAGCGCACTCCTTCCCTTCGTATGCTCCTTTCTCCCTTTCCTGCCTGAGAAGTGCGCTTTGTGAGCATTTTTTAACCCTGTATGTCCAATGTTAGTTACTTCGACTACTATTGTACTTTTTCCCTTCACAAAGCACAAAAAACAATGGAAAAAATTTTGTGAAGAGTTTTATTATGGCAAGAAGTATATCTTCCAAATTAACATTTATGGAATGGTCAAAAACATGCTTCAGCTTGCGGATGGAATGAAAGAAGAAGCATTTCCAGTTTTATGAGCAGCTGCAAAAGTCAAATCGAAGGACATAGACGAGTCGCGACGCGTGTAAACGGTATGATTCATAAATACAATTGAGAGAGCGAAGCGGGTGATTCAACTCGCAATGGAAACATGCTATTATATAAAGAATTAACCATACTTTATTTAACATTGGTTATGGGACACGAACTACGTTTCGTTCTATAATGGTATGGGCGAAGTAAATATAAAATTGTATAAAAGTTCCTATACCTTAAGAAATGTATTGTACGTGCCTCTGCTATGAAAGCGAATTTTCTTTCAAAAATGAACCATCCTGTATTTAACATTAAGTCGTATTTTGTGACAAAATTTAGAAACCATTGGATAAAATAAAAATAACAAATAAAACAAATTACTTTTCCTTCCTGAATTAATATTAATCATAAGGAATCATCTAGGGGTTGAACTTGAGCACAGTTTAACATAATTAAATGTGGAGAGTATTCTTGTTATTTATAAGTCCATTCAATTCAATTCAATTCAGAGTTTATTGAGACTTTTTTTTTTTGATTACATTATAAAATGAAAATATGAAATGGTAACAAAAATAAGGAAAACTTAAAACTGTTTTGTATTATTTTAAAGGCACAATAACATTTCAAAACGCTGCATGCTGATAGGCAAATATTGTTCTAATACAAAGTTAAATATTATATTACGTAGCTCAACATAGTAAAAAAGTTCACAACGACAGTAATCATGTCTGTTTAAGACTTAAACTAGTACTTAACCTAAAAACCAAAATTAAAACTTTCATTTTTCAATGAAAGCTTAATGTGTTTCTATGCATTAAATAATTAATTTTTGTGTAATTAAGATTCACATTCGAAAAATTAGCGAAATAAGAATTTTCATAATATCAATGTAAAACTATTTGCTGAATACAACGAATACAATACGAGCACAATATAAATTATAAAAATATAAAATAAAAAAAACTGATATGAAATATTTCATTCCGGGAATATGTTTTTTCGTTGTTCAGTTTACAGTGAAGATCATTAAATGAAGCGATTTCATTCAATTGTTTAATGGATGTCTAAAATATGAATATCTAATGATGAAACTGACAGAATATTATATTAAAAGTAGATCAAAAGTCAAACTCAAGTCAATAGTACTTGGCATAAAAAATATGTTTGGACAAGCTGGGTTAAGCATTTCCATTTTTGTCCTCATTCTCAGTTCTGGTTAATTTTTTAATGAATGCTATAAAATTCCTCCTTATCACAGCCTACTTCGTTTGATATTGTAAAACCAAAGTTGTGTTTTGAAAGCAAACAGGCTCCTTTCCCATAAGCTTTTCAAAGAAAAAATCTTTATTTATGTTTTCATCTACAGCTTATTTTTCATTAGCTTAAGGGAAATAGTGTTTTCTTTTCCGAAAAAAAAAATGTAAATACACTTTAGTGGACATTATTACCAAGAATGGTAAAAAAAAAATCTTTCAGCATCAATGGAGGCCAGGGTATTACTTGAATTTCGATATCGAATGTGTTCCTTTATCAAATTGTTTATTAAAATGGCAAGTAAGCTTTTAATTATTAAAAACAACTGTGAAGATAAAAAATTGTGGTGTTTTCTTTGTTTGGCAAAAAAAAAAAAAATGGCGTGATAACCCTTCTATTTCCCTCCCGAAGCTCGTGTTTAAATGTTTTAATAAATGCTAGAAATGTATGTATGTACACTTAAGCCCTTTGAATCCTTATTACATCCACAACTCTGCCCGGCCATATCTGTTGTAAATGCTGCAATGCTGCATCTACTGATGTACATACACACATTTGTATGTATGTATGAATATGAGTTAATGCGGGCTAAAACCAACATTCTCTTCTGCATGCAAATTTATGTAGCAACAACATTTCCATTCACACGTAGTTACATGTGAATGGAAATGTTTTTGCATGTGGATTACATACAATTTATTCAATTAAGTTTTTTTTTGTTTTGCTTAAAAATTCCGAGCGGTTTTTACCATAGACCAAATAATTTAACTAGATTGTTTTATTTTGCTAATTTCTTAAATAAACTAAAAATGTATGTTTGTAAGTACAAATAGCGGTTGCAATTTAAAATAGCATTGCGTTCTAATATTTATGAAAGTTTAATGAAACAATAACAGCTCAAACGATGTTTCACGTTACCCCACTTGAGGTAAAAATTTGAAAAGCTCAGAGTACCGTAGGACAACCGTCCTAAGTTACTCAAATCTGGCATTAGGAAGAACGTTGTCTTATAAAATAGTCCTGAAGATGACTCACAAAGTTGATCGACATGTTAAAAGAATAAAACGCAAAAATCACAAACAGTGGAAAATATTATAAAAAAAAATTTTCCATACAGCCAGTGGCATAATATTGGAGCGAAGAGTGTATATTTTATTCAGAATATTTAGAAAGAGTTAAACGAGAAGATTATATGTACATACATATGTATAAAAACATTGCCTAATAAAATAAAACAAAATTATTAACCCAGCGCTTACACATATGTATATAGAACTTTCGATATATAGAACTTTAAGTTGGCATTACTGTTCAAGATGGCGACCAATTTAACAGCTGTCAAGTGATTTATTCTCAGTTTATAGATAAATATAGATAGTGCAATTTTAGTGCAAAACGAGATTGCCGTTGTTTTCGATTTTCATAAGCGAATTTTGTTAAGCGATGAAGCGCACTTCTGGTTGAACGGCTATGTCAACAAAAAAAAAAAAAAAAAAAAAACTGCCCCATTTGAAGTAAAGCTAATCCTCAAGTATATGTCAAAACACCGTTATATCCAGAAAAACTGACTGTTTGGTGGCTGGTGGTGGATGTGGTTTCAACAAGACGGCGCAACATGTCACACAGCTTGTGCCACAATCGATTTATAGAAAATCACGTTTGGTGACCGCCTAATTTCACATTTCGGGCCGGTGAATTGGCCTCCAAGATCTTGTGATTTAACACCGCTAGACTACTTTCTATGGGGCTTTGTAAAGTCATTGGTCTATGCGGATAAGCCACAAATGCTTGACCATTTGGAAGACAACATTATTGCCGATATACGGCCACAAATGTAGGAAAATGTCATCGAAAATTGGACGTCGAGATTGGACTACATCGGCGCCAGCCGTAGCGGTCATATGCCAGAAATCATATTTAAAATGTAATGCCACAAGATTATCTTTCGGATAAATAAAATTCATGTCAATCGAATAATCATCGTTGTTTTATTGCAACTTAAAGTTCTATACATCGAAAAAAACACCCTTTACATTCACAACTCTTAGCAAAATTTTCATGCAAGTAATATACGTTTAAACGTCAAGTAAGTAAATGGTGGTGCCTTGTATAGATTTTTATGACAACCAACTGGAACACTGTGTGATAAAACTAAAGTTGTGTCTTCTTTGTTAAATTTTCAGCCAATTCTATTCAAATTCGAACCAAAAGTTTATTTTCAGCGTTATAAATCAATAAAATTATGATAACAATAATTGATGTCAATGCTTTCCCTAAAAAATGTATTCATGTGAAAAACTCATCAAATCTATTTCTTTGAAGGAATCATCCTTGCTTTTAAAAGTAAACAATTTATTAGCAGTTTACGCTTTGTGAACATATCTAAAAGGAGCTCATAAATAGAAAATCAAATAGCATGGGATTCGGGTATTTCGAACCAGTGTCCGTGGATAATAATGTATGCTGGGGTGCGTTGGTTTAGTCATCGGTTTCTCGATAGCTTTCGGCATGAGGTCAACTACAACCTATCAAAAAAATTTGTTTTAGATTTTTATTGTATTTTTATATGGGAGTCCCCCAAGGGGGCGTGATACGGGGTCGGTATGTTCAAAAAAGAAAAATTGGGGAGAAAACTTTATTGGGCATTGGTCAACTACCAAGTTGAGCATCTCGAAAACTAGATTTTTCCACGGTCTAGGATGCCCGCAAAAAGGTCAAATGTATAATAATTTTGTCCCTAATATTTTTTTCCAACACACCGACATCGTACCATACTTTCTTATGGGACTCCCATAACAAACATAATTTTAAGTCGGACTCCCAGATTTGTTTTCCTAATGCCAAATTACAAAAAAAAAAAAAAAATCGGACGTAGCACAATATCGACAAATTTTTGTCCATGCAAATAGACTCAGCCTAAAGTATATTACATCGCTTCCATGTGAGTACTCGTACATATATGTGAGATATAACATATCTACATATGGTTTCTTTTAAGAAGGTAATCTTAGTGGTGGCTATTCTGAAAAACTCGCCTGGAGAATGTAATTTTACATGACAAATAAATAAAATGTGAAAAACTGTTTGTGTTTTCCATAATTTCCATTAATGTAATTACGATGATAATTGACCACGTGTATCTCTCTCACTAGTAAACGGTAAATTTTGTCTGAGGCGCAAAAATAATATTTTCATTCTCTTGAAATTTAGTTCTTATTTTCTCTGTAAACATTCGCCTCACCAGCACGTCTATTATATTTTAGTAAAATTCAAGAAGCCACCCTGTGGCTTTTATTTTATGAAAAAATATTTATTTTTTCTTCTGACTTGTCCACCTTCAACTAGAGGTTTATTTTCAATATGTAAAGTGCGAAGAGGCAGATCTTGAAATGGCTACACACATGTATACAATAGTATGCACCTTATTTGTATGGGGAAATTTTTTTCCGCTCGTCCCAAAAATCTTCTCTGAAGTAAGAAAACTGCATTGTGGAAAATTTTAGGCACATTGCATTAGAAAAAGGTGTGCCGCATTCGCCCAAAATAATATAGAAAGAACTTGAGCTTGCTAAATTTAATACAAAAATAATTATGCAAGAAAAAGTTCGAATTAACAATATAAGAAATATATATACATAGTTATACAGTAAGTTGTAATACAACTTGGTTACCTTTGTGTGGTGAGAAACTCTCACCCGATACATATGCAATGATAAATACAAAAATAAAATAGAAGTAATGGGTGTGTTTGATGTAATTAAAAATTTAGTCAGAAAATATACAACAACTTGGGTGGGTGAGTGTCGCTTGGGTGACTGTCGCTTTAGAAGCACGAGCCCCTGAGTTCAAAGACGGGTGCTGACGAGAAAGTGTGGCGGCTTCGAAACAACTAGTTGTCCACCCTGCTAAATGTCTTTGATGTTTTCTTTATCTTATTTAATTACTAACAATTGCAAAAATAATATAGAAAGATGAACTTAATACAAAAATAATATATTTCACATACAGTCGTATTATATGGAATAAAAAACAATCTAATATAATCAAGAAGATATTCTTAATTAATTTCTATTATTCGAACTTTTTTCTTATAATTATTTCTATATTAAGTTTTATCAGGCTCAAGTTCTTTCTATATTATCCTTGTGATTGATATTAATTAAATTAGACAAAGAAGACATCAAAGACATTTTAGCAGGGTGGACAACTAGTTGTTTCGAAGCAGCCACACTTTCTTGTCAGCACCCGCCTTTGAGCCTGATAGAACTTATTACAGAAATAATTAGAAGATATTCTTATTCAGAAAATTAGGAAGATGGCTCACAAACGATCATATTGATACCTAATGAAAAGAAGCCCCAATAGAAGCAAAATGTTTTTAAAACACCTTGAGAGTCAATTTATACAACATGTGTTTTCGCGCTTTTGCAGCGGTTGCATTCTTGCACTGTTTAATGGTTTTAAGAAACTGAGTAGTGATTGTTTTGAAATTGCAAATTTTTCACGGATTTCACAAGATGTAGACTGTTGTGATCTTTAAACCGTTTAGCATGCTTAAAACACTAATTTAAGACAATTTCCCGATAATTTGCAGTTTTCAAATTTTTTATCCGTCTACTAAATTTCTGCGAGTGGTTACGCTATAAAAAATATTTTTTTTATTTATACAACTTTTGCCAATTTAGATTACATATATGTATGTATATGTGTAATACATAAGCAAAATCGTTGGCTCTATCGCAGTTGCGTGAGGTATCTTAAATAGTTCGATTTGCTCAACTAAAAGTTATAACTCTTACTTTATTAGAATTATACGAAATTGTAATTGCTAATAATATGATCGCATATGCCTTTTTAATTGAAACACTATTCAAGTTAATTGACAATATCTTTTTGGTGTTCATACATACTTAATATTGCTACGACAATATTTGACAGGTGAAGAAATTATTGTTTAATTTTTTTCTGTAAAAATTTGGTCTTTTTTGTTTGTTTATTTATTTTGTTGACGTTTGATTAGTCTTGTTCATTTAGTACTGTTAATACAAATCTAACAGTGTTGCATTATAAATTTTATTCATTATTAAAACCATTATCTCTTAATTGCCAATAAGTTAATTGTAATTTTTATATGAAAATTTAGTCTCAATAATGACCTTAATTGTTATAATTTGAATATTGTTGCATGTATGAACAGAGTACATATAAGGAACGATTGCAGTTTTTCATGTTCAGCCTGATTATAAAAACTTTCAAGAAGTAGGACTGCAAAATTAAAAAGATTTTTATATAACGATAAGGCTGGTTATGAATCCCCATATCTATCGCTCTCTTTGGTTGTGGAAATGTATATTCAGTGAATTTGTTTTAATTTATGGTGCAATTCTTTTCCTAATTGCACAATCAAATAATTGTACTTGTAGTAACAAGTACGCAAAGTCTAACAGTTTTTGATGTTTTGCAACAACTCATATTCACCAAATTTATTTTTGAGCGGTATTTAACAGAACAAAATGGCCTTTTTGCACTGACGTACAACTTACATCTTTCATCAATTTGCAAAGATGTTTACATCTTGCCATAAGAATTATACAGGGCAACATCTTTCTACATCAGCTGAAGATGTACCTTTCTCATTTTGTTCCATCTTACATCTTTCGATTTTTTTAGTGCCATCAATAAACAAATTGCAGAAAATCAATTACTTTTGTACCATCACTAACAGAATGACATTTCAGAAAATAATTAATTTATAATTAATTATAAATAAATTTATTTTAATTGCAGTGCAAAAGAAAGCTCGTGCTCTCATCGTATGGTCAATCGATATGGAGAACATGTTGCTTGACCTATGGGAAGAAAAAATCCAAAAGTCCTCCTCCAAGTCGATTTAAATTTTTTTTTATTTTTCACAAAAAATTTGCGTCTTTTTTTTTTTTTTTTTTTTTTTGACAGCTAAATATGTAAATGAATGATGAAAGATGTTGTCAATGTAAACGACTGTTTCACATTTTCAACATCTTCCATGCGTTTCACGTGGATGTTAGTCAGTGTAAAAAGGCTAATAAGGTGCACACAGCGGAGTATTTTCAAGTTGTTTATAAACAAAATCACAGTTGCATCACTAAGTACTTAGTAAATTTGAGGAGATTAAGCCAAAATTTACGCGTGTACTAAATTTTGGATACTTGTACATAGGCTATTGTTGTATTTCAAATACAACTAATAATAATATTTCAAATACAACTGAATTGAGGCCGAACTGCGAAATTAAAATATACAATGTAGTTTTGAATTTGTGAAACAAACTCGAATCTGAACAATGCAACGAAATTTTAATATCTTGTGTTTTTTTTATATTTCTGCAACGCTACGATGTAAAACACTGCCATAACTGTTAGACGATGTGACGGAAAATGAAATACTTATGTAGCTGGAAAATACTTATTCCTTCTAGTGTTTGCTGTAGTTTTTTTTTATAATTTTATTATATTTCTTCACCAAATATAATTCAAATGATAGAGATAGTTTTATTACATAAAACACAGATGCAACAAAACATTTTATTAGATTTGTTTTTTATTTAAAAAAATCACTTCTATGACTGCATATTTGACACGTACGGATTTTATGTTCTTGTTTCGCTTAAACAAGTGTAAATTTATAAGGCTTTTAAAACTACACAGGAATTTTTCAACATTTTAGGAAAACAAAGGGGGAATGAATGTGAGTGAGTGAGTGCACATTGGAAACACATTTGTTCTCAAATAAAATGGTCTTGACAGAAACAAAACTGAAAATCAAATACGCAGTTTTTATTATTATTTTTTTTGAACAGGCATTTAAAAACTTTTACGAATTTCACAGTCCAAGGCTTTTTAGCAGACTTTTAGTTTGACTCATATTGAATTTAGTTATTTTTTTTTCTTTATTTCCAAAAACTTTCTTTGATTTAATAACTTTTATATGCCATTTATTTTGTTTGTTGTTATTTTTCAGGTTCAAACCACCACATACTTATTATAAAACACTTTATTAAATAATTCTGTTGGAAATTACCGTTAAAGTTTTTCAATATCTGGCCGTTTAAACGTTTTTTATCAGTTGTTGTTTTTTTTTCTTACTTTTAACCGGAATTTAAACTGGAAGTTGTTATAAAAAACGTCTTTAAACGCGAAAATCAGAAAGTTAACTGAAAATAAAATATTTTCTTTTGGTTTTTTTTTTCTTTAGTTACTTTGTGTTGGCTTGAATGTTTATATAGAAATATAAAAAATAACAAGAAAAATCATTAAAAAAAAAACAACTTAAACATTTTCTTTGCTTCTTAAAAGTTTCTTAAATCCCAAAAAATCAAAATGCATGAAAATATTAATTACTCAGTGTAACTGACTAACGAACGCTGAACACTTGTACTGAAGTATGTACTGAACAAATAACAAACACACATGCAGTGTTTGATCGTGATGGTGGGGTTGGCTTTTAATGAAGTTGATAATAACATTAACTAGTTACCCACATTCCCAGTTTGAACGAAGAAGCAGCCAACAAAATTCAGTCCGCCAACCAGCCAACCGTCTTATAAACGTTTGAGCCACCATTCACTTGTCTTACATGCGAAATGCGATTAAAAGTAATTAAAGAAAATTTCAAGATTTTTATTTATTTATTTATTTATTTTTTTGCTTTCAAAGTCAAACATAAAATAGTTGTTACAAATATTAGTGGGCGCGGTAAGATCTAAGAACGAATTAACCAGGAATTTCAAATAGTAGTGATAACAAGACCGCTGATAACAGAGTTACTTATCACAGCTTTTTGCTTCGCCGTTTTTCGTTAAGATAATAAAAGTCTTACAGCACTGCATAAAATGCATTGCAAGGACACAAGTTCCTTTATTTGAGTGGATTAAATAAAGCATCCAGTGCTGGGCAAAATACATACATGCTTTGATGTATTTAAAATACAAAATACATGAAAGTTGTGTATTGAAAATACAAATAGTACTTTTTCTCCACGTATTTAAAATACAAAATACTGCATTCTAAAAGCAAGTATTTGAAATACAAAATACAGTGTAACAAAAATATGTTTTTAAAATACAAAATACTTTTAGTCAAAAAAGTGTTTATTTCCTTTCACAAACACCAGCTTTTCAAATGTGGTATCAGACAAACAACCTCTAAGAAACAATAATTTTCTTAAAGAGAAATAACGGAATTAAGAAATAGGTGACAATTAAAACAATTGAATGTATTTTAACTTTTTATAATTAACTTCATATTTTTCAATTTCATTACTTGTTAATATACTAGCACAACGGGACCTTTTCTAGAACCCAAGTGAGTCGGTCTCAGGCCCGGCGGCCCTCGTAACATAACATAATATACATACTAGGGTGTACAATTCCATACTTTGCCGAAATTATACTTTCTTGTAAATGTTCTATTTTACTCTTTATTAACTGTATATTATTGCTTAACTGTTCTAAATATAGACTTTTATTATTTTCCATTTCTAAAATTTTGCTTATAGAATTTAACTCTTTTTTAATCTTAATCCTGTCATCATTTATTACCTGTTTTATGTGATTTAAAGATTTATTAAAATAATGATTTATTATAATTTGTTGATTATTTTTTTTCACAAAGTCATTAATATTAAATAATTGTTTTTGAATATTTTGTCTATCTTCGTCGTCCATCGTACCGAATAACCATTTTTGTAAACTACCTATACCATTGATTAGTCCACGTCTTTGTCTGTTTTGTCTCGGTAACAAAGTTAACAGTTTAGTTTTCGTATCGTTTAGTTCTAAATTCAATATTTCCTTGTTTTCTATCCTCATTAATTTTATGTTTTCCGATATGTTATTTATAATTTTTTCAAGCTCATGAAGATTAATTATGTGTAGTACTATGTCTGTTTCAGTAACAATTTCCTGATTTTTCATGTACATATATGTCCGTGTATCCCTTTTCTGCCGTCAAAGGTTTTGTGATCATTTCGCCTTTAATCATTGGTGTTTGCGTCATTATCATTAGGCATATCATAATTATCTGTAAATTTATAAGGTCGTTTAATATTGCATGTTATCTAAACGTTCCTTTCTATATTTAGGCTGTTCTTTATGTCTAACTGCTTTATAATTCTTAATGTATCCTTCCTCTCTATTTTCTCTGTAATCTTCCCGTAATCTGTTATTTTTCTCTATTATACGTTTTTTATTTTCTTCCAAAATCATTCTAACCTTGTTTTCGTCTACTTTATTCTGCTGAACGTCATTAGGTGTACACTGAATGGTAATTTCTAATTGATTTTTGAATTAATTGCTTTATCGATAATTCCCTATTTATCTTATATAATATTCTAAACTTTTCTGCGATAGTATTATGTAAACGTTCTATGTCTGCATTACCTGTGTGACTGTTGGGTTTGGTGAGATGTAACTATACATTTTCGTTGTCTAAAAATTCTTTTATTCTGGCAGCTTTGAATTCATTATCTGCAACTAATTTTCTTGGTTTACCTAATCTAGCGAAATGTTCTTCTAATTGTTCTATTATTGTTATAGTATTTCTGTCGTTTAGTGAATAGGCTGCCGCAAATTTGGAAAATTTATCTATTACTGTCAAAAAATGGAAACCTTTCATTACTTATGTATGTGTCTATATGTACTATGACATTTTTCCTTATTGGTGTTTCTGTATTTTTAAATTTTGGTTTGATTGGATTTCGGTCGTATTTTACCTCTTTACATATATCACATTGGTTGATTACCAATTGTATTAATTCCATCAGTTTTGGGTAGTATATTTTGTATTTAATTTGGTTGTATGTCTCAAGTATGCCTGAATGCATGCTTTCTCTGACATGATAGAAAGATATTTGTCGAATGGCTTCTACTTCAGTCTCTATGCCTTCTTGTGCCCTCATTGTGCATTTAATAAATTTTATTTGTCTATCATTTGAGAACATATTAATTAATTTTTCTAGCACCTCGTTATATTTTCTTTCTGAAAGCTCGGAATATATGCCTGTTTTTCCTTTTTTTTTTATATATCTTCTAAATATTTCTCCCATTGTATTAAAATCTGCTTCGGCTATAAATATTATTCTTTTGCCATGCAATGCTTTCATTGTTTCAGTCTTATTGTTTGTCAATATAATCTGAGTTTTATATTTGTTAACAAGTTCCTCCTTAATGAAAAAATGATCCTGTAAATTTTCTTCAGCCGAGTGTACTGTTGCCATGGATACGTTGTCGTCTTCCAGATTATTTATTATATTAGAATTTGTTTCTTCATCCAGATTTTTCTGATCATATATTTCACTGACATTTTCTAATCTACTTAAAAAGTCTGCAACCCTATTTTCTTGGCCTTTAATGTATTGAATATCAAAGTCATATTCTCCCAGAGTTTAAAAGCCATCTTTGATGTCTCGGAGACATATCCTTTTCTTTATATTTCGCATGTAAAAATTTTATTGGCTGATGATCTGTTAAGATTGTGAATTTTCGCCCGTAAAGGTATGGTCGCAAGTAATTTACACTCCATAGTATTGCCAAAAATTCTTTATCAGTGGCTGAATAAATTCTTTCATGATTGTTCAACGTTCTTGAAGCGAAACAAACCGGATGTCCTTCTTGTGAAAGCACTGCCCCAATGGCGTAGTTGGACGCATCTGTCGTTAGTGTAAATTTTTTATCAAAATTCGGATATCTAAGAATTGGATGCGATGTAATAAGGGTTTTTAACTTTTCAAATGCTTCTATGTATGTTGGATCTTTTATATTTATTTTTACTCCTTTCTTTAAATATTTTGTTATTGGTTGGGCTACTTTGGCGTAATCCCTTACAAACTTTCGATAATATCCTGTTAAACCTAGGAAACTTTTGATTTGTTTTACCGTTCTGGGTATTGTACTTCTTGAATTACCTTTATTTTATTCGGATTGGGCTTAAGGCCTTCCTTCGTCAAAACATGACCCAAAAATTGTGTTTCCTTTTTCATAAAATTACACTTGTCTATCTGTATTTTTAAATTTGCTTTCTCCAGTACCTTAAAAATGTCTGTTATTGATTTTATATGTTCTTTTAAAGAAGTACTAAATATGAGTATGTCGTCTAAGTAGACTACGCAGGTTTTATTAATGAAGTCTCTCAAAGTTTCGTTCATAAGTCGTTGGAATGTCGTTGGGGCATTTTTTAACCCAAATGGCATTCTGATAAATTCGTTTGCTAAGTCCAAAGTGGTAGAATATTGTGCCCGTCCTAACTTGTCTAGAATTGCATCAATGTTTGGCAATGGAAATTTATCGTCAATAGTGATTTCATTGAGCTTTCTATAGTCCACCACGATCCTATATTTTTTCTCTCCAGAGTGGTCTGGTTTTTTAGGAACTACTATTAGAGGACTCGCATATCGGGAACAACTTTTTCTTATGGTACCCTGTTCCTACATTTCTTGAATTTGTCGTCTTACCTCTGCTTCGTGTTGCGGTGGATATCGATAAAGTTTCGCGTTTATCTGATCTTCTGTCGTTGTCTGTATTCTGTGTTTTATTTTCATTGTCCTGGTTAATTTATCGCCTTCTTCATAGAACAAATTTCTAAATCTATTTAAAAGTTTTCTTACTTCATCATATTCCTCCGAGTTTAAATGGTCTAATTGAATTCTATCCCATTCGAACTCGGTTCCTTCTAATGTACCATCTTCGATATCCTTGTACGGATTTATTAGGAATTTGCAAATGTTTTTATTAAATGCTATATAACCGTCTATTAAATTTATTACGGTATCAAGACAGTTTAGTAAATTGATCCCTATTATAAAATTATATTTCCACCCTTTAAAATCTATCATTTTCTATTTAATTTTCGTATATGTAGGAACATTAAATTCCTCGGGAGCATCAGTAATCGCTTCATATTTTATTTCACTTTTCGTAGTTATAGTACTGAACCCGATTGGTTCTTTTAATAAAATAGTTTTAAAATTGTTTATACTTGTATCTATAAGACTTATGTTGGCTCCCGTATCTATCAATGCAATATATTTCTCTTCATTAATTGTTAGTACTATGGTAGGTAAACAGTCTGAGTGGGTTTTTGAAAAAACTGATCTTGGCTTTGTCTGACCTATCCTATATTGTTTTCATATAGGTTTGGCTCAGAGTGTCCTGCTACTTGATCGTCACTCTTTCTTATACCTCCAAATAAATTTTTTTCGCTTTGGCCTTGCCAATTTCTATTCCAATGATTCCATTCGGAATCTGCTCTTTTGCAATTATTTGATTTAAAAAAATTTTTTTTTATTATTTAGTTGGTAATATAGAAAATATTATCAACTTCCATAAGTTCGGTTCGGTCTTGCCTAGGTTGATTCCAGCGATTTTGTCCGGAATTTGGCCTAGGTTTTCCTACCTGTGCGAACCTTTGCAAGTTCCCAGGGTAATTTTGGTTTCTATAACGACCCGAGCTATTAAATGGTCTATTCCAATTATTATTCCTTCTATTGTTATCACTATTTCTAATTTGATTTAAGTTTTCATTTCGTTCTTGCGTATAATGGCCCTGTTTATTTTTATAATTTTGATTTATATTTGAATTATGTTTAAAAGACTTAAATTTTCTATACTCTGGCCTAATACAGGTATCCTCGAATCTTCTTCTTGTTAAAATTCTAAGTACATATTATTTATATTGTTTTCCTCATAAATTTTATCTAACAATACACCCTGTGTCATTTCCTTTACAGTATTAACCAATAAACTATCTATATTTGAAAGGTCTATACAATGATCATCTTGGTAATAAATAATTTAATTAACTCGTCTGACTTATACTTAATATTTTGAACTTCTAATATTAGTTCACTCACCGAATGTACTTTTAAATTCGCAATAAGTTTGTAGAGATGGTGTGGTTCTATGCTGGGTCTGTATCTCAATTTAAGAGTCTCCTTGATGACAACTGGGAGTTAGGTGTTGCTATATTTATTAGGATGTCCTTAGCTTGGCCCTGAATAACTTTGTTGAATATGGTTCGTACCGCTTCCTTCTTTAGGTTTTCATCCAAAATCGTTGAAAGCAAATATTCAATGCTGCTGAAAAAGCTGTTAATTGTTATTTCTCCACTTCCAGTAAAGATGGGTAGATGGTTTATGGTTTTGAAGTGGTTGTCCCTTGTAGAGTTGAATTGGTGTTGTGGATTTTGTTGTTGGAATTGTTGCTGCTGCTGTAGTTCTATATACGCTATTCTTAACCTCCCTAGTTGTTGATCTTTTCGGACTAGTTCATCCGCCAGGCTAATTTGGTTTTGAGCCTGATCCTCCATTTGTGTGTTTTGATCAAACGCCCTTTGTCGTTTGCTAGTCGTTGTGTCGATTTTATAATGTTCACTGCACTGTGGTGTTGTTTTTATTAAATGTTCACTGCACTGTGGTGTCGATTTTATTAAATGTTCACTGCACTGTAGTGTCGATCTTATTAAATGTTCACTGCACTGTGGTGTCGATTTTATTATTGGGACGATATATCCGTTCGTTTCAGAGCATTCACCATTTTCCACGAATCCTACCGACTGCGCCAAATAAATACTCTTTTTCAAGTATCTTTAAAAAAAACAATTTGTTTTTACTTTTTTTTGTTTTACTTTTTATTATTTTAAATCGACACGAACTTAATTCACAAACTCGAGTAATCAGACTAACTTATGGTAATTTTACATTTCTTTTTATATCTAAAATTATTATAATATTTGTTGCCAATTTCTATGGCATTTTAATATTGCATTTTCCCTTGGGAACGGAAATGCAATATATGCTGATTTGACGAAAAGTATTGCAAATATTTTATGAGTTAAAGTTGAGTAAATTTAATTAATTTGGAGTGATTGCAATTCGTGGAATTGCGACCGAAAAATAATTTTGGTTTATTAATTTAGTCATAATTTCTGTAAGCTAATCGGAAATGGGTTTAATGTTACATTTGGCTTTATTTAATTTAAACTTCAATAAACTTAATTAAATTGGAGCAATTTCAATACTTGGAATTGCGACCGAAAAATAAAATTGTTGTTATTTATTGGTAATTATATTTGCAATAAATTCATCTATTGTGTCATTCTAAATATATGTATGTGTTAGTGTTTGGTTTAATATATGTAACTCGTAGTATTAAAAATATAAAACGCTAAATACATTCATGGGACGTATATAAAATAGAAAATACGTATTTGTATTTTAAATACGTATTTCAAATACATGTATTTCAAATACTGCCCAGCTCTGGCTGCATCTTAATTTCATTGTTTATTTATTAAGTAATTCAATTGCAACTGCACTAGTTTTTGTTAGAAAAATGTCTCCCCAAACCATTATTCTGGCAATGACCTTGTGTTACTACAAATTTTTGGGGCTCCACAAAAGTGATTGTTAAAAGGAAACCCATAAACTCTTGAGGTAAGTCATTGTAAGTAAGCATCGGCTGTATGAACTGTTCTGTCGTCGTTACAGCGATGCAACACACACTAAAATGTTAAACCAAAGGGAACAATCCTGGATTCTATGACACCAAATTCTGAATATACATAATTCTAATTAAAAATGGGACCGGCCCCATTAACATCAATTTTTTGTTTCCACTAGAACTCTGATTATTGCAAAGTGTGAGTGAGTGTTGGGATACAAAAGGCTTTTCAAAACAGCGTCTCCCTACTCAAGCTGTTGCCGTGCCCATGATTTTTCAAAATTGTATATCAAAATTGTATATCGTGACTGCACCCCTCCTATTTACGCCCAGTTGACACTGTTGACGTTTTTCTAACATCTTGGCTACGAGATTTAATTTAATACTGGACATTTTCGACCATACATACATATGTATGTATATCTTTCAATTGTTTTTCAAAACTTAAAAAAAAAAACAAGTAAGAGTGCTATATTCGGCTGGGCCGAATCTTAAATACCCTTCACAATGGTACATACATTCCGATTGATTTTTGGTGCGAAAAGTTGTTTTATTTGGCTTTTAAATGGGCCGATTTTTTCTGAATTTCAATATCAGATCCACTACCGGGATTTAACACAGGCTGCAAAACTTTTATTTAAATAATTCCTAATATGCTCAAGTTCAACCACTGGGTGACACCAATTCTTTTTAATATCAATGAAATAAAGAAAAGCAAAATGTATTTCTTAATTATTTATCAGTTAACGTTATAGTAAAATTTATTTAACAAAAAATTGCATATAATTGCATTATTTTTGAATTATAATGCTAAACATTGCCATTAAGTGTGATTTTCTTTTCAATTTACTTACGTATGTGGGTACATGCATACGTATGTATGTATGTATCTATAATAGAAAACTCTAAAATAAATTCTTTATTATTGAATATTTTCAGTGTGTTCCATAAAACAATGATTATATACATACATATATACATACATACATATTTACATTGCTTGCTTTTACAAAATTGTTTTTTTCTTGTGCACGTTTTTGATGATCTATTGCGTATCATCATACACATGTGTGTGTGTATGTACATATGTAAGTACGTAGGGAAACCCAAAATGATTTTTTGTGTGAATGAATTTGAAGACGCAATTGTTTAAAAGAATTTCATTGCGTACCCTTTTTTCAACAATTCTTTATATCACTTTCATTTTCAAGCTCGTGTATACATATGTATGTACATACATACACATACAAAAAAATTGTTTATGCTAACATACTTGCATGCATGTAGATACATACATACATACATACATACATGCATACATACATACATACATACATACATACATTCATACATGATCGCAAATATTATATACATATGTATATAATATTATATACATATGTATGTACCATTATGATTGATTTTTGGTACCAAAAGTTGGGTGCATATGGGCCGATGTCCAAAAATTTTCTAATTTTGCCCCTAAACAGCCTGTATGTACCATTCCGACAAATTTTTAGTGCAAAAAACTGTTTCGTTTAGCTTCCAGGCCCGACTTCTTGAGATATCGGGAGGCGCTATATCTCGAACATATATGGGCCGATGACAAAAAGATTTCCAGTTTTGCTTCTGACTAACCTATATGTATCATTCTGATTGATTTTTGGTGCCAAAAGTTGTTTTATTTAGCTTATAGAGCCGATTTCTTGAAAAATCGGGAGACGCTATATCTCACGTATATATAGACCGATTGCAGACATTTTCAAATTTTGCTTTTAAACACCTTATATGTACCATTCTGATCGATTTTTGGTACCAAAAGTTGTTTTATTTGGCTTTTAGAGCCGACTTCTTGAGAAAACTTGAGGCGCTATATCTCGAGTGTATATGGGCCGATGTCCAAAATTTTCCACGTTTGCCTCTAAATAGTCTATATGTACCATTCTGATTGATTTTTAGTGCCAAAAATTGCTTTATTTGGCTTAAAGAGCGGATTTCTTGAAAAATCAGGAGTTGCTATATCTCAGATATATATGGACCGATTTCAAAAATTTTCCAATTTTGCTTTTAAACACCTTATATGTTCCATTCTATTCGATTTTTGATACCAAAAGTTGTTTTATTTGGCTTTTAGAGCCGACTTCTTGAGAAAACGGGAGGCGCTATATCTCGAGTGTATATGGGCCGATGTGGAAAAATTTTCCACTTTTGCCTCTAAATAGCCTATATATACCATCTTGATTGATCTTCGGTGCCAAAAGTTGTCTTATTTGGCTAATAAAGCCGATTTCTTTAAAAATCGGGAGACAAATTTTTTTTCAAAAATCTGATACAAAAATTACACAAAATATCCCTCAAAACCCGGTTTTTTGAATATATCTCGGCTATCCGCGGACCTATCTTACTGAATTTCAATAGCAGACCCACTACCGGGGTTTCACACGTTTTAGCGAAAGAATGAGGTTTCTATCTCAAACCGTTTTCTCAGAAACGGTATTTCAACGACTACAGACGGACAGACGGACCGACGGACAGACGGACATCGCTCAATCGTAATCGCTATTGATGCTGATCCAGAATATATATACTTTATGGGGTCTTAGATGGATATTTCAAGGCGTTACAAACGGAATCACAAACTTATATATACCCTTACACATTTATGTGAAGGGTATAACAATATTATTTATGGGACAGTTTCAGAATAATACACAATAAATATCGTTTTTACAATAAAAAGAAAAAAAATATATAATATTACAATTTCACACTTTAAATACGTACGAGTACCTCCCAAATGAAGTTTTTTTGTTTATCGTTTTTTCCTTTTTCTTCATGTATCAAGTGAAAATGTATTATTAATTGTTTCGTTGTTGTATTTTTAAATTATTAAAAAAAATATATATGTATAATATTTTACTGAATTCTCTACAGTTTTCTCTCTTTTCTTTTTTGTTTTTAAGATTGGAGAAAAAATGTTTTTATGATTTTGACCGATTTATTTCGATACGCCTGATGACAGCGCAACCGTCTTTACACGAACATGTTTCTTGTTTTTATATTGTAATTGCAATTTTATTTGCAATGTGGTTTGGATTGAAAACAAAATTATTTGAAAATGAAATAAACAAAATAATAATCTACGTATTTTGTTGATTCGAGCAAAATGTTTGGGGGGTGCAGCAAGCCTTTACCGCACTGGAACAAATAAAATGTAATTTTTACCATAAATTGCCAACCGTGCAGGTAACTACGATTTTAGAGAATCACAAAGTTCGCTTAAAACGACATAAGAATTGTGGAAAACGGTGCTCAAATGCACAAGTAATGCCCTCATAAATATGGAAGGCAGCAGTTAGTGTAGGCGAAAAAATTTCGCATCGTGCGTGATACTTTATCAAATATTAAACATTTAATTAAAATATTCTTGGTGCTAATTTTTAGACCTTTGTTGTTTAGTATTTTAACGCAAAATTATAACAGGTTTATAATGCTGTTATTTGACAAACTTGTATGGAAAACTTGTCAAATAAGAAATTCATAAACCTAAAATATTTATTATGAATAAGGCCTTTAATGTTTAGTATTTTAATTGTTAAAAAAATTTTTTTGAAAAAACATCAAAACATTCCTGAAGAAGATATCTTGTATAACATTTATAAAAAATAAAAGGCTCGAACAATTAAAATACATTTAATTAAAAAATAAATGCTAAGATTCAATTCGACTTCGGTAAAGATCAGGCTTTGTATATTATAATTATATATCGTATTTATATATTATAAACATTCAACTAAATCCCTTTTACTCGAAGATCTTTCAATGGCATCTTCGGAATTTTTACAAGTCATAGCAGCTGTATTATTGAATGTTCATTTCTTAGTTTGACTGTAAATTATTCAGTAAGTCACGCATTTAATAGCTCAGGTCGTATACTTCACCCAATTTAAAGTCGTCATAATTTTTTGCCAGAAGAGAAATCGCCATAATACTCGAAGCAGTGAATTTTAGGTCACTAATTTCATTTCGTTTTGCAACTTTTTTACTTTTCTTTGCAAGCTTCTATACAACGTATATATCCTAGTAACCGATTGTAACTTGTTGTCTAGAAAAGTCTACTGATGAGTTGATTAGCACCAACGCAATGTCGACGGCGTATAGACAGCTGAAAAAGACAGAAAACATTTGAAAAAGGTCTTATATTTTTGAACCTGAATTAATACATTTCAATTGGCTCTTAAAGCAAATAAATAATTAAGTTCATATTTGAGAAATAGTTAATGTATTCTGTGATTTCTCAATAAACATGTCAATTAAATTTGCACAATCTCTTCACATATGTTTGTATACTTAGAAATGAGGTTAGTTTTTTAGATTTTCAAATTGTGTAAATTTGTTGATATAAAGAAATACCTTATTAACTAAAGTTTTGTTGAAGCAAAAAAATTTAAGAAAGCGCACTTTCTATAAGTCAACACTTTTAACACGTTTTAATTAAAGAGATTTTTTATGTGTAAAATAAAGCAATACAAATTCGGCGTTCTAATATTTGTGGACATTGTGAGGCATCAACGTGGTGTATTCATAAACTGCCATTAAAAAGAAAAAAAAAAAAAAAAACGAATTCATAACATCTGTTATAGACAGAAAAGTTGAAAAACTACAGAGCTCAGGAAAAAAAACTTATTTTTTCAGAGAGGAAAATGGGTACGAAAAGCAGCAGGCGATTACTCGCTGCTTTTCGTCCCTGGGTTACATACAGTACGTGACATTGTTCCCAGGTGAATGTATTTCTTCCCCCCAGAAAAATTTTAAAACCCCCTAAAATTCAATGTTTTTCTACAAAATCCCCCTAAAAAATGTTGGTTAACATTCTGCTTTAGTTTGCGAATCACCAATATTAATGCATTGACAATGCGGAAAATGCATAATATTGTTAAACTTTCCCCAATTAAAAATAAGTAAAAATTAACTGATTATATGTACATATTGTTCAGTGCATATGTTATGATTACCGGCGTGTATGTACATATATTTATTATAAATTTTCGATTTATTTGTATTCACATATTTTGAGATCTATGTAAGTACATATTTATAGGCAGCTGGAAATTGTTATCTGCGTATCTAGAAAAAAATAAGTTTCTCCAAAAATATTAAGAGTTTCTAAGTCTTCATCGCTCATTACGTTCTTTTGACATTTTCATAAAAAGAGTTTCAATTTTATCAAAGGTTCTTAGATATATTAGTTTTCCCAATTCTTAAGAAACGGAAAAAATTCAAAGAAATTACCCATGAGGAAAAAATGCATTCAGCTCAAAAAAAATAGTGATTAAAATTACCAGTTGCAAAATTATGTACTTGAAGCTACCAGATGCACATAAAATATCTCATTTAATTTCACTTTAAAAATCGTTAAAGTCTTCAAATTTATCAAAAATTTTTCAAGATCTTCTAACTCCTGCTATTTTACCGTTCAATCAAACTCAGAAATCCCCTAAAAAATACCCCAAAAATAAATTGTTTCCCCCTAAATTTCCTCCGAAAGAATTTAACACCCGAAATTCACCCCGAAAAGAACAAAACCCATTAAACTAGCAACACTGGACCGTGAACACTATCAAATTTTAGTAAATAAAAGCTCAAGTTTAAATAAATAAAATAGTAAATGTTGCAAATATTAGAAATAAATTTAATCAGCTAAAAAGTAAAGAAGATTTGGAATCAAGATTACATTGCTATTGTATTCGCATGCACTTAATTATGCTTATGGGTTAAAATTCTGTGCAAATGCTCCATTAAAAAAGAACTTCTTACTTTAAGCAGAAATATCAGTTAGCTGCTGGCGTCTATTATTTCAACTCGTTTGAGAATGTTTACGCGTATTTCAATTAACGTTTTAAAATGAAATGATTCGCTCTAGATAATTACTCAGCCGGTGATCTGCTTTCGGTGGCAATAGTTGTTTTGTTTTATTTTTGTTGACTTCATATTTTATTTAACCATGATTTTGTGTTAATAACAAATTCGTAGCAAAACAAAATCTCTGAGCTGAAGATGTAATATTTTTTTATGTAGATATAAATTCACAGATACGCGGGTAAGTACGTATCTAAAGGTGATTTTAAGCAAAAATTCGTCAGAAAATCAGAAGTCGAAACAAAACCATACAAAAAGTTGTTTGCGAATCATTGGAATTATTATTTTTATGCACAATACATTTACGAATTCGCTTCAACGATGGGTCAACTTTAGGCTACGTAATTAATGTGGTGTTATTCGGCCGAAATGGTGGCGATAAGGAGAGAAGCAAGCTGGCTGAGGCACTACAGGTTATCAAAGGTGCTTACCGAAATTTGTATTGACAGTAGCAGCAGGTGTCTATGCAACATCTAAGCTGGTTTTCGAATTCCTGATATCTCTTAAAAATATAGCGAGACACTCAGACCTGGGGCTTCTCTGGACATGGACATGGGAACACAATGTTATGTTATGTTATGCTACGAGGGCCGCCGGTCCTGAGACCGGCTCACTTGGGTCCTAGAAAGGTCCCGTTGTGTTACCCGAATAGGCTGTAGGGAGATGTCCCTACACATGCTCCGCCGGTTCTGCCCTGAACCAGCCCGATGAACGGATGAAGGAGTCCACCCTATCCAATCCGCATGCCGACACTTCCGGTAATCCATCTAGTGTCGGTCTGCCCAAGCAATTTGCTCTCTTGTTAGAGAGGGCCGGGCATCGACATAGAAAGTGTTCGACACTCTTCTCCTCTTCCTCATCTCTGCAACCTCTGCATAAATCATTATATGGAAGATTCAGTCTTCTCGCATGTGCTCCCATGTGACAATGTCCTGTTAGAACAGCCACAAGGGTATGGAGCCTATGCCTCGGAAAGTCCAACAAGGCCATAGTCCTCCTATGCTCATACCTGGGCAATGTAAGACCGATATTCGACAGGTGATCTCGTTCGACCACCTCTCCTGCGCGATTCCTAGCAGCTGTCGTTGTACATTGTGGGAACACAATGGTATACCCGGAAATACTGTGCCGAAGGAGATGTCATGCAAGCTTACGCATGGGGAACTTGAACGATTTTTTTGGTCCGTTTAAAATGTTGTTTATTAAGAGGCATAGGTGCATATTAGAAAAATTAATACCAACTTCAAAGGCATTTTAACTAAAATTTTCCATATAAAAACTTTTCAAAAAACATTTACACCAAAGCAAAATTTAGTTTTTTTTTTAGATTTCAATAAAAATCTACAAAATGAGATCTGCTTTGGCAAAGTCTTGTCTTCCCAAAAGTGTTCAGTTCCAAGCGATGCAACTGTGATTTTTTATATTTTGGACTAACAAATACAACACTGTTTGAAAAATATATATACATATGTATATAAAAAAAAGAAAAACACTATTAAAACTGTGAAAGTTCATTTATAATAAAATTTATTATTAAATATAAGTGCAAATCGAAACAAAAGTCTCAAAAATATAAAAAGTTTCACAGGTTTGCCTATTAACAGTAAACGGAGGAAAGAAAAGGCTTTGGAGTGAAATCTTGGCAATGTTCGGAAAAGAGTGACAGGTGTCAAAGTAGACTTTAATTGAAATCTAACAAATTTCTCATAAGAACTGATCTCCGCAGGGAAAAAATCAAAAATTGAGTTCTGGCTTCGCTTACGACAGTTTTCCGAATAGCCGTTCTAGAGCCGAGTAAAAGACTTTTTTCCTGTACGGTATGTCAAATCCTTGCAAGCGATTACGACAGTTTTCCGAATACGAAGTATGTTCAAAATTACATCAATTTGATATTAATACGATTCATACTGAAAAATGTGTAGAAACTATTATTTTTTTAATGAGACTGTTGGAACTGTAATCTCAACATTTCCCATTGGGTTTTATTTCTCATTTTACTCTACAATATTTGTGATAAATTTAATGCATTTAACAATTAAACCTTGCGGCATCATAAAAACAAGACAAAAAAAAGAAATGCGGTCGGGGGACCCCCGTTAGTAACGAAGTTCCTTACGTTTCTTCTTAATCTTCGAATGTAATAAAAGGTGAAGTCTGTATGTATTTTTTGTCAAGCTGCTACAAAACGAAGAAAAGCAACTGTTGCTAAATTTTTCATTATTGCTGTTTTTTATTGTTACATACATATGTACATTACTTTAGCGACATCTAGCAACCGTTTTCACAGCTAAATAATATTTATTGGCGGAGACACCTACACAATTGTTTGTCGACAGATAACCAATACATATAAACAGCTCACACGCTTTCGTGACGATTTCTAGTATTTTTCACTACCAGCAAGCCGCGTTAAGGAACTTCGTTCCAAAAATTTATTCATACATGCATACTTGTACATACATACATTCTTATAATTAACAGCTCATCGCGACAGCGATTTAAAGTACATACATGTAAAAAAAAAAATATCAAGAATTACGCATCTTAAATTTATTACCTACTTTTAAAATAAGGCAATAAAATGCAAGAACAAAATGTAACATTAACCGCTAAAGCTACAATTATTGAATTTCTGCAAAAATCACGATAAGACAAAATGCAATGTGTATATAGTTTAACATTGTTAAAAGTAAGCTCTTGTAGAGCAGATGAAATTGTGTGAATAAAACGAATATGAATTAAAGCAATTTGTTTTAAGTATTTTTTCAATTAGAAGTAAAAAAGGGCAAGAAAAAGCTCTTGTTCTCAACAGAGACAAAGCCAAAAAATATATAATACCAAAAATTATGTAAATTCACAGTAGATTAACCGTCTAATTCATAAAAAATATAACAGGTTTATAAAGCTCTTATTTGACAGATTTTCCATAGAAATATGTCAAATATCAGTCTTATAAGCCTGTCATAGTTTTTATGAATTAGGGGGTAAATCATTATCCTCATTTTGAAAATGGTTCAGTGTTAAAAACAACGAATAGTTGTTAGAAACGGTGCATGCTAAAAATTTTAGAGATAATTAGAACACCATTGGCACACAGAATGAATTTTAGAGCAGACACAGATAATTTAGCGCAGAATTATAGATATTTAGTTATGCTTTTAAATTTTAATTTTTTGAATTTTTACAAATATAGTTTTTTAACGTCTTTCAAATTATTTTCCATCCTGAAAATGCTAACAAACTGGTAGCGAAATATTGAATAAAATTGGTAAGAATTTTTTATAAAAAGATCTGAAATAGCAAAAATTTGTGTTTTGCTAATTAATAAAATCAAATAAAAACTGTAATTACACGCAGAGGAAAAACATTTTAAAGTATGGTTGCGATAACGACATAATGTTCTCTGTAACGATGTGTGTAGTTGTGTCAAAGAAGTTACTTTTATTTAAAATGTCGTAAAAATACATTTGGTCACTACAAACACATTCTTTGTTAAACTTTGACCATACTGTTGTCACCGTTCGTAAAATTGAAATATGGTTGCGTTATTTTTGAAAAAGGAAGATATACAACCAAGGTATAATGAACGTTTGAATACGATATATTTATGACAATCACAATACTTTTAATTTATTAAATGGCAACCAAAGTTTGGTGATAAAATAAACAAATTATAGTGGTATTTAATAACATTTGTATTATTACCGTTGACAGCAAATTTTTATTGCATTTTTGTATTGTGCTTGAAAATTTTTACGTGCTCGTCGCATGAAAATTAATTTTACTAATATTATGTGTATGTAAGCAAAAACTTTTATTGTCATATACATAGATATGCATACATACATATATATGTATGCATGAGCATTTGTTTTTTTTTTTTTTTAATTTTAAAATAGCATGGTTGGAAACTATATTTCTGTGTATACACCTGTCGCCTATTGAAAGTCATTCACCGTGGACCTGGCTGATTCATAGTGTAGCTGTAGGCATTCAACTCATCTGCCCGCGTCCGGGCTCTGCACTGTATTGATTTAACATCCTTCATGACCGATGCCATCTTTCTTCTTTTCAAATAGTCCTTCGCAGTATTTTGTTACTGATATCTCTTGTAAATATACCCATAGCTACAACAGTATGGCTACCTTTTAAAATAGTATGATTAGTAATGACAAAAATATAATTATGGTTTACTGCAAACTCTCTATGGTATACATATGTTGATAAATAATTTTTTGCAAATACAGTGGAGACTCGGAAAAGTTAAGCAGTTTGTTTTGGGGGTGATGAACTTTTCCGAATTATTAACTTTTCCATAGTCAAAAAAAAAAAATTCATGTGGGTTTGTGTATTTATATATTGTTTATTTTTAAATTTTAAATTAGAATTACATACATTTATGTACATACACACAAATTGCTGACATATCGCTAGATAAAATTTCTCCACAGACCTTAAGAATGCGTATTCTTGCTGTAAAAGTTCTTTAGCCTTAGCTTTTAAAATTGCAACACTCAATGGACAGTTCCTTTCACGTTGGTCTAGGAACGGTCTCCTCTCCAAATCTACATATTCTGCCTTATGTTAAGTTTTTCACTTAATTTTTTCATATACTATATTTGACACTGCCGCATAAATATTTTCTTTCGTTTTTTTTTTAATTTTTGTAGTTGATGCTCCGGAAACAGGCCAATCTATTTGCAAGATCGCATTCATCAAGTTTTTTTTTAAATCTTGGATTTCTCGGCTCTTGATAATCTTTTTTGCTTCTTTACTGCTAACATTGTTGTGATCAAGACATATTCAACTACTGTTTTCTTTTATATCCAAATGATGAGAGCAATCATCACACTATGTGTGATTAATTTTGCATGTACATATGTATAAAGTTTGCCAAAAATTATAACGGTTCATATAATTTTGATACGTATTTCTACAAGTGTAGATCCCTCACGCTATATATAAATATGTATTAAGTATTTCAAATCTAAGAAGATAAAATGACTTTGGAGAGAGAAGAACAAAACAAAACAAAAATGTCTCTAAGAAGTTAAAAATCACTTAACTTTTTAGAGTCATGTGTGTTGAGTAAAAGTGGCTTAACTTTTCCATATACATACATATGTATATAAATTTTCTGTGTCTTAACTTTTCTGAGTTTCCACTGTAGTATGGTTGGCCATAACAATACTATGGTTGAATGTAACAAAAAAAATGCTTGATTTTGGCTGCAATATAATTACTTTCTTTTTTCAAAAATAATATGTTTGAATAGTACAATGTTATGATTGTGCTTGTCAGTAAAATGATTATTGTAAATAATCAATTTAGAAATAATAAAGTTGGAAATGGTTGGACATGACAATACTGTGATTAAATTTAGCAATAACATTGTTAGTGGCAACATTAAGCTGATACTTGCAAGTTCAATTCTTAAAAATAATATGTTTGAACTTGCCTAAAGAACTTAATTTATTTCAACAATAATATGGTTCCCGTTCATTATTTATTTAGAAGTTAATATTGCTAGGCTGCAGCCATATATTTCAACAATATGTTTCTCTCCTTTACTATAATTTTTCTTTACGCGCAGGACCACGATGCCACTTGACATCGTTCACTTACACAAAAACACTGAAATCAACAACAAAGTTTAGTATTTTGTTATTGTTTTGTATGTAACTAAGCGAGCGAGCGTTGCCGAGAGACATCGTGGGCCTGGCAGTACACCTGCATCATTATAAATTTCGCAAAAGCTGCTGCTCTTGTCCGACACTACATTGGTAGCGAATTAAATGAAAATTTTCTTCTGAGTGTCTAGCTGGTTCAAATCAAAACAAGAAGGTGGCGTGTTAAGATTTGTTTTCTTAGTATTTCCTCGTGTCGCACAACTTGACCAATCATCACCTGGTCTTACGGCTGGCCGCACACAAAACAGCAACTATAAAAATATTTTTTGAAACACACATTTTTATTTTCTAAATTTTTTTTTTCAATGAGTGGATTATTTTTGACTTTTTCAAAAATAGGCTAAGCCATCTTTCCATAAGCGCTTCCTTAAATTCAAATAAAACAAGGGGATGCAGAATCGAAATTTTACATACCTTAGCAGTTTATGTACATATGTATATCAATGCCGTTGCATATGTACAGATATCCGTCAATGAGAACTCGAAATTCTCATCTGACGTCGAGTATCACTAAAATGCTTGTGAAAAACGTAAACACCATTTTAAAAGACACGCTTCAACGGCTGGTAAGGAAAGAGTTTAATTTTCGAGCTCATCTATTGATCTTGAAAGTTTCGCGCCATTTTAGGTAAATTCATAAAAAAAATACATAAAACGCACTTCCACGACAAATATTATTTACATTTATTCTTATGGAGCATATCGCACTAAGCAGAAATTGAACTATACGACGCAACATAAGAATCACATTAAATAACGCATATAACATTTTGTCGCGTCAGTTCGCACTACCCAGTAAAGTTTGGTCCTAAAACTCTTTCCGAATGTATTCTTATTTCTATGACCAGTAGTACTAGTGCTTGGTATTTTACACACACAATAAGTAAAAGCAAAAAGCTTTGAAGAATCGTTTCTAATTTCGTGGATGCTACTCATTAAGTTGCGTGTCCGAAATGACGCGCATACATATCTAAATTAATCCCTAAACTATAATTACTATATTGAAATTTCATATTTTCGAATAATGAAACTATTGATGACTATTTCCTTTTTATTTTCAGGAGATGTATCCGTCGAATATATACACGGTTTGCCTCATCTTACCATACCACTTCCTAGTAGAAATGAAAAATGTCGATTTGCTTTAAAACCCGTGTCTCATCGAGTGGGCGATCTCATCAATATGCTGAAAACAGAAGATCGTGGCATTGATCGTGCCACAATTCTGAATAAAAATGGAGTCAGAATAGCCTCAACGTGTAATATAGAAAGTCTCATGGACGAACCATTTTGGTAAGTATAATCCAAGGTTGGTACACGATACCGCAAAAAGACATTTTCAATTAATTAGCTATCGGTTATATAACGGTAGTGAAAACTGTTACCAATTGTAAAATTTCTTAGCTTTGATGCTAAGAAGGCGGACCTCGCTCTAAAACTGAATAGAAAGAACCTAAGAACACTGGGCGCTAACAGGCCACTATACCTGCGAGAAGCACCTATACAGAATGGGCCTATTATCCAATACGGCAATCTGCAGATTTCGTGGAGAAAAAGAGGAGTCAATGGAACACTTGATTATCGAATGTGTGACACTAGGCCACAGAAGACACAGGCTGTTGCAGGCCTTTACATTGGGTTCACAGGACTTGCAAAGGCTTCCACAGAAGGAGCTAATACTATTTCTTGATGTATTAAGCTCGTGAGGGACAAAGGGTTGCACAATAGATCATCTATGGTCCCAGTGCAAAGGGCCATCCTGGACCAACCTAGTCATAATGCAATATATGTAATACAAATTGTTACTGACATATTTTATTTCCGTTTTGCTTCCTCAAAATTGAGAATTAGTTTTTGTTGTAAATTTTAGTGATCAACATTTTTAGAAAATAAAAGTAAATCTGCAGAACAATTATCTGTATCACAAACATTCATGTTCACTACAACGATCATCAACACCCAACTACGTCGCTTCGAACTCAGCAGCGTATAGCCATCCTGCTACCTGAGCATTTAATTACTGTATTCAACTTATAGATAAACTTTAAATTTTACCACCGTTTGTATTCTGTTGCTTAGAGTGCAGTTTATATTCTCTGAACAATATCCAACTGGTCTTTGTGGTCGCTCTTAGTTGTATCACTAATATAGAGCAATTGCAATGTTGACAACTTTTCTTTATTATTGTACGTCTTTATGCTCGATTTTTATTGTTACGTTTCTATCCTCGATTAAAAACGTTTTGTAAATTCTTTAACTACCACCACAATAAAACAAACACCTTTGCTATTTATAACACGAAACTGATCAAAATTTTATTTACTATTTAGCACCGTCAAATAAAAAACTTTAGTTTAACACGTAAACAATACCAACCTGAGACATAAATCAGTCACAGTATTTATATCCGAACTGGGACAGTAACTTCTAGAAATTTCTAGTTAAACAAGACTAGTCAACAGTGCAATCGATTTTTCACTGTTGGCAGGCAGCAGCAGAAATTAAAAAAAAAAAAAAAATGCGGTCGGGGGACCATCGTTAGGAACGAAGTTCCTTACGTTTTTTCTTCATCTTCGAATGTAATACAAGGTGAAATGTGTGTTTTATTTTGTGTTGTTTTTGAATTTTTTTATATTTTATATGCTTCTTTAAATTTTTGGAACGTTTCATTTTTTTACTTTTGGTACATACAGTATTTTTTTTTTTTGTCAATCTGCTACAAAACGAAGAAAATTTTTCAATATTGCTGCATTTTGTTGTGACATACTTTACTTTAGCGACATCTATCAACTGATAGTGTCCGTCACAACTAATTAATATTTATTGGTATTGGTATCCGCTGACAGCAGCGGAGACACCTACACAATTGTTTGTCGACAGATACACCAATACATATAAACAGCTCACACGCTTTCGTGACAATTTCTACTAATTTGCACTACCAGCAAGCCGCGTTAAGGAACTTCGTTCCAAAAACATACATAGATGCCACTCTATTTGATCAATAACTTTCGATGTTCATTAAATATTGTTACGAATTTAGTCGTGAACAGTCCAATTGTAATTGTTCGAGAACGTACTGAATCGTTATTTTATATATGCTTATGTTGTCTTGTTATTATTTGTAAATGAACACAGGAGGTATATACAAGTTAAGATTCCCCAATTGATGTTGCTAAAAAAATTAATTAGGGCGCAACCACAGCGCCAATAAAAATTACACAAATGATTTTAAATCAATACAAGGATTTTATTTGGAGTTAAAACTGATTTTGAAACAATGCAAGAATTTTATTTAAAGTTAAAACTGATTCATTAATATTAATTATAACGCACTTAACGAACTCGTAACCAAGACTGATTAATTGTTGTCCCAACTTTTGGCTTGTTGACTTCACAGCTCACGTTGCATCGGCATGTGCAAACAACCAGACGCTGATCCAGCAAAACTATTTTCCCACAACCAGGTTATTGTTGAAATTGGATCAAACGCGCATGTTGAGGTTGTTCACCTACAAGGTGCTGATCAGGCAGAAATTAGTTGGTCGGCAGAGTTGCCGGTGCTATTAACTCCTCCCTCCTTAAATGTCTGCGTCCCGCAGATCACATGCTTAGGTTGAAAGGTAGGTTCAGCTGACTGTGGAACTTTGATTGTTGATAAGCTCATTTTTCCGGTTATTCTATGCCACAAAGAACCAATGCAGATGCCCATTATTATCACGATACCAATGTTGGAGCCCAGTGAAAGATTTAGCTTCGTGCCCAGATACTGAAGTTTGTCTACGTTGTGCAAACTTATGTTGTGAACCTGGTCGATGTCCACCAATAGTTTCTCATTAGCCACGCTCGTTAATATGGGAGGAAGTGGTTGTAATCTCGAGACTGATGTACTGGAGAATGTTTCGTTATTAATGAGTATGCTTTCGTTATGAAGTTGTATCAAGTAAGTGCCATTAAGTGTTTCTGTGTGTTTCTGCGTTTTCATGACACCCTTGAAGTTTGTAAGAAAAAGTACATCGGATGTTATCATTTCTACTACCGCGCGCTGGCAATCTTGTAACGGCAATTAGCGTTTCCCCCTTTGAGCATGCGTGGTATACACGTTTCTTCAGCTATTTGGATCAAAGATGTTTGTTGACAAACTGTCGCTTTATTAATGTTCAGACAAGGACTGGCCACACCGAAGGTTTCCTCTTGACTTATGAGAATTTCCTTAAACGGAAGTTCAATTTGCCTATCTTTCCTTATCGTTGTTCGAGCAATCAGTCGATGGTAAGACTCTTTTTTTAGTTTTGGGAGGGAAAGAACGTATAACAATAAGGACCCATTTGTGTAGATGGACGGTTTCCCATATTCGATAGCTTCTACTGCGTTGGCATACGGCAGTGTCTCCATTTCGGTAATGATTTTTTCAACTTCAGTCCTATCTAGCAGGTTTGTATTAATTATTCCAGCTTTAGCCAGCTGACACGCTCTCATCACTTCATTAATAGTATCTTTCAAAATAAGAACTTGATTCATCGTGTCCT